>JAJJWW010009929.1:0-161915 GCA_023531295.1 Papaver armeniacum
AGAAACCTATTGTTTTTCCCCCATTTAGACACTTCCCGTAGGGAGTAGGATGAGGTTGAGAATAGTCTAGCTAAGACGCAGAATTTTCCTTCTACAATAGTTGTACAAGGTTTGGATGAAAGTGTAGAGGGTTGGGGACCAAGGATGGATTTGGATGATTTAATGCTCATATTGCTAAACTTGGAAAGCATGTTGGGAGCATAAGAGATAAAATGCAGGAGAACAAAGTAAATACAGGGGAGATGAATAAGAAGAATAAAAGGAATGAGTAGAGAAGTAAAGAGGCAGGGGAGAGGAAAGAGAGGGCGAAATGGGTGTTTGCAAATAAAAGAAAGAAGAATGAAATTTAACCCATAATTTGAGATAACCTGGCACTGGTACAGGCGAGGGAGGGGAAAAGGCAGAGAGTGCGAGAGGATACTGAGGGATAAAAATTTGACCAAAGCATTAATTAAGAAATAACAACGGATAAGAAGTACAATTCTTCTAGATGCTAGGCTTAGTTGTAATGGATTTTTCAAAACACGGGCATTAAACACGATGGGACAGAGAGAGAAACGACTACACTCTTAAACCGATAAAATTTAAAAATGGGTAAAAAAATATAAAAAAAAAAACATTAGGTATTAAATGCAATCATTTAGATTCTAGGCTGAGGAGTAGCTATAATTGCACCACTCGTCTGCTAGGAGAGAGGAGAGATTTGCAGAGGCCAATTCAAAGCCAGAAAGAGCATAGGTGGTGCTCAGATCAAAATGGTACTAAGACATTTATCAAAGGATTGACAGAAGAAAGACGGATGGAAGACAGAAAGTATAGATGAACCGAAGATGGAGTACCGTAGTGGGCACCGTGGGCTTTGAGACCATCAGATCCCTCTCGGTGTAAAACACAGTGTAAAACTGTTGAGTGTGTATCACAGCTGGATGGAAGACACCTAAAGAGCCGAGATAGGTATAGGATTGAATAGAAACAAGCCGGTCAAGAGAGGAAACCAAAGGGCGATAACTTTATAAATGCACAATAACTCAGGGGGCAGCTAGAAAAATACTCCACCATGGATGAAGACAGTTTCATAGAAAAACTAGAAGGGGTGAGAGCTATCTAGAAACAGTCTGCAATCACCAGCTTAAGATGAAAATCTAGACAAGTTAATGCTATACAATATCATTATGTTGGGACAAACACAACAAAGAAAAATTTGTGAATTATTCATGCCATATCAAAAACATACTAGTCTAGTAATTGACTTGAAATTCAAATCCATAAGTAAGATGGAGTTCCTATAGTTACACTGACGCTAATCTAAATCTAAGCATTTTCTCGGAATGCATTGATCAAACAAGAAATATACAACTGAACTAGTTTCAGTTATCGATGAATTGATTTAAAAGACACTCAATAAAGCATCACTTTCATCATCCAATTTTCCTTATTTCTGTCCCATACAGTAGTAGTATATAACAATTGTGATGAAAAGCATTCAAGTACTAATCGACTACAAATATCGAGTGGCTCAAACATTGATTGGAGGCGACCAAATTTTTATTTTCAAACTAACAAAGCAAGCAACAAAGCTAATAACTTAAAGAGTGGCTAGAACAGAACAATTATGTTAAATTACCATAATACTGATGAGGGGAAAATTTAGTGTTTACTATTGATCTACTTTTGATGCAACTTTTTAAGTCGATGTTCGCCTAAGTCTTGAAGAGTTATGGTTTATCGAATTCAGGGATGAACCTAGCATTTAAGAGTTAAAACAAGCAAAGAAGAGGAAAATTGCATTCCGAGGTTAAAAGAAATGGGAACTGAATCGTAAAGATCTACAACTAAACAGTAGGGGGTGAGAGAATGAACTAGAAGTAAAGAGTGATTGCAAAGGCGAGGGACGAGAACGATCACTATCAACTTGATCACTAATCATTACCACCAGAAAAATAGCCATCCTAACATCTAACCCAAGCCGACTAGAGCTAGAAAACATGAAGTATCACTGATTTAACTCTGGTAAACTAGTAAACCACCCATCTCGAAGAAAGACAAGAATGAGGAGGGGAAGGAGTTGAGATAGAAGATAGAACCGGGAGATAGAGAAGAAGCATCCATTAGATCAAGGTTCGGGAATATCAAGCGAATCATCGAGCATCGGGGTTGAGGGATCGAGGTGCTGCAAAGAACCATTGAGAAGCAGGATCAGGACTCCATTGATGGAGTTTACTCCATGGCGAGCATAACGGCTAGTTTTTTCAGAGTGGATAATCGGTTTATAATCGTTGCATGGAGAATTACCAAAGCATTTTGACATGTGTCTCGCTGCATGAAGAGTTATTATGGCAACCAGATTTAGGATTAGAGCTGACATATGTTAGAGACACCCAAACTTAGTTAAGCCGCAAGAAATTGATAAAGGCACTCCACCACTACTATGAGTGTCTCATACTCCATACTCATACTATTCAATTTCGACTATCCCAAAATAGGTTTTACTCGGTCTCAAGGCACGAGGGAAATTCTTGGAATGTTACATAACTGGCAGGTAATATTTTTTTGTCAATATATATTGACAAAAAAACAAAAGAGTATTGACAAAAATGTACAACATGTTTTCTAAGTTCAATATGTATTGACAAATACATACATATCAACATCTATTTTGACAATATATGTACTACATGATCTTTTAAGTTCACCTAATAACGGATTACCTCATACTAAGAAGTGTTAATATCCTTCAGCACATATCTTTGTCTCTAGTATCTCTAGGAACATACATTCCTTCAGGTTATGTCATTATTTCCTCTGGGTCCATGAAATGGGTATGCTCCATAAGTCTATAATGAAACACACCAAACAAAGTCACATACATAGATATTTGTAGTGAAACACACCAAACAAAGTCACCAAAGCAAATATCTCTATGTGTATAAAATAAAAATAGTTTAAGGTGAAGGAAATCTACCAGCAAATAACTAACACAACTAATAATGCTTTCTAGTTTTTCCTCATTTTCATTCAGATATCGCTCTAAGCAAGAATGTAGCAGGTCAGGCCATGATATATTCTTCGCCTTTTTAAGATCATCAATAAAGCTGATGTATTTTTTGGTCAAAGCGTTTGCATCTTTTGTTGAGAAAAATAATGAAATGCACATAAATTGGCAGATAAGCCTTAAAAGATATTCGAAAGATCTTCATCGTCTTCTTAAGATTCTTGAGCATCTTCATCTTCATTTGATTGACCACCCACCCTTTGCAAAGAATCTTTACCAACTTCTAAATTGATTTTAATATTATAATCATTATTATAAAAGACTCTTGTTTATCAAAAAAGATTATACAAAGCTTTTGGTTGGTAACCTAGCAACAAGCTGGGCCCAAACTCCCTTTTGAATAACAATACCTAATCTATAAAAAATGAAACTACATAAGCCGCTACTAGCATCATTGCTAACAAGGAAATTCTTCAGACGCTTGAAGAAACCCAAAGTATCTTCGCGGGTTCCCTAAAGTGGAGAAAGCTAAGACACCAAGACCAAAACCATGTGAAACGCACTTGTCCAAATACTTAGTATGTTTTCGTGAAACCGCACTAAAAATAGCTTTTTCTGGGAAAAAAGAGCGAACACCATCGCCAATGAATGGCGAAACACCTGTGACATACATGCAGACATCTTGTCAATTATCCCAGTTAAGAACAAGGATATCGGTAGGGCTTTAAATCTCTGTCATCATCCTGTCGGAAAACCAAGAGAAACTTCCTTTCTCGCATGCACACCCGACTTTGTAACAAATGTCAAGCAATAACATCACGAACAAGATCATGTCAAAACTTATATACAACATCTTTAGCACAATGAAGCGCATGATCCCCAAAGATATCCATAATTTGTTACAACTTGGGCATAAAATATTCTTATAAAAAAAATGGATACCAAGGCGATAGCAAAGTACAGATCTAAATTGTCTTGGTCCGAGGCAATGATTAAGCCCACTAATGGGTACAATTATTAAATAATTTTGTGCATGCTTGACACGGTTACACCGCCATAAGATGGAATCTCTTACGAGACATAGTAAATTGGTCTCGAGATTTGTTTCTTAATCGCATCAAAATAAGTGACCGCCGGGGAGTGCATGGAAGGGGGCAAGATCATCGACATAGTAAGTGGAAGGTAAACCACATACCTGGATAAAAGTCTGAAGAGCCAACTGATAAGCATAGCCTTTGTCCATTGAGAATAAATTACCAAGGATCACCTTTTGCAAGGCGAGCCCGGCTCGGGAAGCAAGATAACAGTAGGTACGGGTGTCAGCCATGGTATAAATGCCAAGTACACCATCTTTGATAGGCAAGGTATCTAATCTCTGCTATAAATGACCAAAACCCGCACCATCCCCAGTAATTAGAAGTCTCAAATATTGACGCAACTGGTCATCAAAAAGAGCAATGACGGGTTGTAGGGCTGCAGGATTGGTAGTTCGCGTTGCAAAGTATAATCTAGACACATCAGTGCAACTGCGAAGTAATAACATCTCGCTTTGAGGATCCTTGAGTTTTTGATTGCATTCATTAGTTGAACAGTCTTGTGCACCCTTCTCACCATCATATCACTAATAAAGTCTAAATCCAAACTCAACGGTCCACCCAAAAGTTTAACACCATTAGAAGGTCTACCAATATCCGGGGGGGAAATACCATCAGCTGTACATCTAGGATCAAAAGAAGGCCAAAAAACATGTGTTTTCCTTATATTGATATATAAACCCCTGCTTGGTCCTTCCGTTTCTATTATGCTCAAGGTTTTAGATACATCAAATATCCGGGGGGGAAACACCATCAGCTGTACACCGATAATTGTACAGTCATCAAGGTACCAGGCATGCAAATCGAGTTTGTAACGAGAAGCAATAGACTTCACCAAGGGGTGAAGTGTCAACGCAAATAGAAAGGGACCAAGAGGGTCACCTTGATGGACACCAAGTGCAGAAGACAAAATATATTGGTCATAATAAAGTTTAGCAGGTCGTGAGTATAAAAATTCTACCTAGCGAGAAATACCTAGGCAATGAAGACGAACTTCCTTCATGAGCTGAGATCTGCTCACCATGTTGAACGCATTAGAAAAATCAACGAGCAATATTGACATTTTTTCTGAATGACCTTTCAACTCCAATAACCGATTTACAACATATAAAATACTTTCTCGACCAACAGGCACACCAATTACGAATTGGTAATCACCTAAATAAGAGGTCATGTCCTTACCGATAGAAAAAGAAGCCACTTTGGAAACCAATATGCGCCAAACCGTACCAACTGCAATGGGCCTAAGACCACCCCCAGAATTAAGCAACGGTGTCAAAGGTGCACTAGCAATGAACTCGCCTAACTCCACGAGGCATTTTCCAGCCAACCAAAGGTTGACAACCCCAGAAATCGACAAAAGTAAGTCATCTGCCACGGTTGCCGCTGCTCCACTCAATACATCAACTAAGTATTGCGCACGTAAGCCATCACGGCCGCAAGATGTTCTTTTTGGGAAGCTTTTGATAGCTCCCAAAACTTCCCTGGAATCCACCGTAATCGGATCGACTAAGACATCATCCACGAGAATCTCAGGGAGAGGTGCAGGTGGATGTTTATCAAGCAGTTTAAAGTACGTCTTCTCATTACAAGGAGAAACCCCCGACGAAGATAATACTCGTATTGCAGCAGCAAAATGGCCAGAGTTCATCTTCCTCCGACAGACTGTGATATTGGCCGCACCCTGCTTCTTCACATCTTCCTTCTTGGACCTCAAACAAATAGGTTGTTGAAGCAATTTATTCACCAAGACAAAACAACCATTGGGCTCCTTCCAAATTGAAAGAGCCTGATTAATTGATAGTACCTGTAAACGCTTTCAATTACCTGATTTCGCTTCAGCTGAGCACCTCGGTTTGAACAGGGTCAAAGTACATATGGGGAGAAGAATGAGTTGCAACCAACCTGACAGATTGGCTAGATTCGCTATAACTCTGTCAAGGAAAGCCTTCAGCATCCTCGAGAAGGCAAGTCTGCACTTATGGGGTATACAAGTGACCGTTGTAAACTGTCTTTGTAACATAGTATTCGGCAACTCAGTAGAAAGGACCCCTACAGTGTCACTAGCATCCTCCGCAGAAACATCACATACAATTTCACTTGCAACCAAACACTCAGCATGTATCATGTCCGATTTAGCTTAACCATGAATGAGAAATTCTGCACCTGCGCCATTCAAGGGTCCTGCAATTACATCTCCATGCATAGCTCCATCACGACCCTTGCATAGTTTCTTCCAAGCGTGAAGATGCATGCACCTACAACAAAGCCACATCTGTAAACTACATAGGACTTTCTCCCATGAAATATATACATTAAAATTGTTGGCAATCAAATACCTGCAGGTGGTTATTTTAGCTTCCGAGGATAGATGCCTGTCATGAAGATGTTTCAGAAAGGACCCCTTGGCATATCCTCTGCCATGAACCCCATCATTGCAACCATTGATATTCTTGAAAGGACAATGGCAGAAGCCATCATCTGAAGCAGTATCTTCTATGGAGGTAGAAGAAGGAGATCTCGAGGGTTTCTGGGATGGGGTAGTTACAGGCACCGAAGTACGGGAAGAAGCCTTAGAAATCCTAGACATGATGACTGCGAACAAAACCTAAAAGGAAAAACTGGAACCCTAAAAAACAAAAAACGGCAAACAAAAGATTTAAAAATTAAATCCCAACTAAAAGACCGTGGCAATGGAAATAGATTGAAATCAAAACCAAACGAAAAACGGGTAGAAATCATGTTGAAACCGTGATTGAAAATCGCTTTCAATCACTAGAGAAAAATGGGAAACATAAAGAAAAAGGAACCATTTTTTATTTTATTTTTGATAACTACATTGATTAGTGTTTTTCTGATCAATTTTAAGATTGTGGTCTATTGGCCTAGTCACCTTCTCACCAATGTCCGCTACATATGGAAACTTCGTTTTGAAGAATGAAGTTTGAAACCATCCAATTTTATCAATGCAAGTTTTAAGTCTTGATATTCTCTAATCGGCCTTGCCATCCCAAAAATAACTCTCATTTGTTCTAGTGTGGATGTCAGATCACGTGTTATGTGGTGCCTTACAAAGTGAAATTTAAGTTGGTTTTGCAGGCTTAAAAATAGAATTGCTTAGAAGTTTACTGGGCTTAGACACAGTGCTTAGAAGTTTACCTTTTTTAGGGTACATTTGCTTTCTCCCCCTTTGCTGTTGATGAAGGAGTAACGACGCTTCTATTCATTTTTTTTATGTGAAGGAGTAACAACTTTACTCATACTTCTTGTTGTTGGTGAATTAGCATCAGGTTTTTCTTTGGTTTTGTTGTTGGTGAATCAGCAACAAATTGTTTTATGGTTTTTGCTGGTGAAGGACTTTGTTCTACAATTACTTATGTAATTCTTCGTTTAATAGTTATATTTGTAAACATTTTTTTTTCTCAATTGAATGTAATGAAAAAAATATATGAAACTGAAACTGATGATTTTGATTTTGATTATCTTTTATTGAACCCATAATTGGGGGATATCAAAACTAATTGGGGGATAGAGGAAAATGACAAAAACTGGATTTAAATACCAAATCATGGTCACCCCTTATCTAAGTATTTTATATAATTCTTAATCCACCCCTCACTAATCAGGTTTAGTGTTTAATTATAATTAGGAAAAATCTTAAGTATTTGTTAAATGATTAGTGTGTAGTTTTATTTGTATTTGGGTGAGTGAGGTGAGAATAGAAGGAGGGAAAAAGTATTTGAGAGGAAACTTTTTTTGGTGAAAATGGAGGATGATTGTGAAGAGAGAATTGTTGCTAAGAGGTTGAAAATTTGACTTTTTTCTTTGAATCCACCATTTTTGCAGCTGAAAAAGCTCGGTGCCGGCATGGATGTGGTATGAATACAATGCCGAAACCATTTGTACCGGCATGGTATTCATACCACGTCCATGCCGGCACCGAGCTTAACCCCCATTTTGAAATTCAATCCAACATAGTATTCAACCCAAAAACTATGCCGGTACAAAAGTTGTAGCAATTCTTAGTTGTGGGTGAGATCATCTAAGGAAATCAAGTGCGTAGATTCCTGTTGGGATTCAGAGGCGTAAGGAACACGGTTGTACCTTAATCAGTGTGAGATTGGTTAGGGATCAACTACATTCCAGTCTGAAGTTAAATTGTAGTATGCTAGAGTTTGTAGTGGCTTAATACAGTGTGGTGTTCAAATCGGACTAGGTCCCGCGGTTTTTTTATGCATTTATGGTTTCTCGTTAACAAAATTTCTGGTGTCTGTGTTGTTTCTTTTCCGCATTATATTTTCTATATAATTGAAATATCAAAGGTTGTGCGTAGTTCAATCAATTTCAATCAACAACCAAAGGTTGGATTTACCAATTGATTGACACTTGAACATTGGTCTTTGGTACCGTTCAAGTTTTTTCTCATAATAATCAAGATCCCGGATATCTATCTGTTTGATTTGCTAATTACATTGAGAAACAGAGATATAATTCTTGGATATATTTTCGTTGATTGAGTCTGACTGTCTAGTTGATTCCCTTGGAATTATAATGGAGTTAGTCCATACAGATTGCCTAAACGAAATATTGGGTATGGTTGTTAGACCCCCCGCTTTTTCAGAACTTCGTAGAATCTCGACAATGTGATTTTTTCCTCTAATTCTTTGTTTCTTGAAACTTCATTATGTATATTTCTTCTTCCATTGGCTTTATTGAAAGAATAAAAACTAAAAACAAACTAAAATGATACAAACCCAAAATATGATACAATGAATTTTTTATTTATTTTTTGAAAGGAAATTTTATTTAATGAAATGAAAAAGTTTTTACAAGAAACTTGTCGGAAGCCTAGCAACAAGTTGGGCTCCGACATCTTTTTGAATAGCTAAACCTATTCTAACGAAAAGAAAATTACCAACTTTTATATTTACATCATGCCTAGCTATGTAGGTCTTCAACCTTTCAAAAACTCGATAGTTTTAATACCAAGTTCACCCAAATTAGTAAAAGCTAGGGTACCAAAACTATAACCATTAGCACTACATACATCAAGGTATTTAACTCGCTTGCGCTCAATAGCTTTAGCCAATGCAAGGCCCGGTGTAAAGGCTTGCACACCACCTCCAAAAAAAAAGGAGAAACCCCGGTCACATCAAAATAAGTATCTCGTCCCTCTTCCCAATTATAGACCAAGATATCTAGGCCTAGTGATAGGTGTTGTAAAACACCTAATTTTATATTTAGTATTTATGCTTTCTTTGCTATTATCCTTGTGAATTGCATATCTTATGTTTAGTTTTGAGTTATTGGGTGCAATGGGGTCCTTGGGAGCAAAAGAAGGAGAAACCATCCATTTGAAGCGTAAGGTTAACTCACATGCGAGTTGTACTTGGAGCAGGCTAAGGTGCTCAAGAAGGAGGTGAAGAATGATTGTTAGTTCCGCGCAACTGACAATTGTAGCTGAGCAAGAAAGGAATTAGGCTGCCAGTCCTTCGAAACCGTCAAGTCATGAATGAGCTGGTTACCCCTTATCTGTCGGACCTGGGTGGCTGTATCCACCTTCATTTCCTACACAAGCCCTAGAATTCAGTGAGAAATTAATTTCTCATTATTTTTTCTTTTTCCACCTGAAAATTGAGAGAGGATGGCGTCTGCCATTCTGAGAGAGGGAAGAACAAATACTGATGTTGGTTGATAGAAGATGTGGTAATTGAGATGAAGATCGAGAAGAAGAGAAGAGATATTTTGAAATTGAAGGTAGGGTTTGCAATGAAAAATTTGAAGGTCAGGTCTTGATGGGATCTATTTCTGTCGTTGATTTGAAGAAAAAATTGAACTCAGGGAAGAAAGGGTTCTAGTACGACAATGAAGATAAGTGGAAGAGATCGAGAGGGGGTTTGCTGAGTTGATGTTGTTAACTGTTGGCGATGAATAATCGAAAGAAGAATTGGGTATTGGGCTGGTGACCATTCAAGCTGGTAAAGATACAGTTTCTGTGACTATCATGATAAGATTCAGATGGGGTCTCGATTACTTGAGTGGCCTGGAAAGATAATTGAAGAAATGGGTTTTCAGATCTGTAGAAGATGAATGGGATGTGTGATTCGGAGAAGTTACAGGTCTGTGGAGCAATGGAGTCTGTAACTATTAGAAGAATGGTAGTGATGCTGATGCTGCAGTGAGGTTATGAAGGAATGGCTCAATTTATGTGCTGTTATGAAGATTAGTGTGCTTTAATTACAGGGAATGACATTGAAGTTGGCTGCAATTGAGTGATAAGCATGTGGAGCTGAACTGAAATGGTGATGTGGTCATGGAGGACTTGCATTAGAGAAGAATGGTGTTGATGTTGTTGAGCTCGTGAACTGGTGGTTTGAAGTGATTGCGGGTGGTGATGTAATAACCGAGAGAAAGGAGTTAAAATGATGTTGCGAGAGAATGAAGTGGTGATATGTTGTTACCGCAGAAAATGGAAGTGGAGTAGGAGCGTTGTTATTGTTGTTGCTTGATTGATTGAAATTGTTGCGGAATTGAGACGCAGCAGTATGGAGATGAACCTGGTGGTCCGAGAAGAATGAGTCTTGGCTGAGGAGATTATGAAGTAAGGTTATCGGATCGACATATGGTAGTCCGGATTTGTTGTCGCCAATGTGTCGCAGTGCTTGGTGTTGTTTCGCATGGCGGCCGAGTTTGAAGTTCATGGTTACTGAGTTGCGCTTGGTTGTGTTTGACCAACAATGAAATGGTTATGCCGGTTGCGGGGTTGTGAACAAATGGGTTTGTGGAAGTTACAGTGAAGCCATGACCTTGGACAAGATGGGTATTGCAGATGAGAATGCAACCTTGGTATGGTATGCATCTACTGGTGATGGCCATTGCGTAGAAATGAGATGTGGAGTCTTTGGGTTGTTACTTGGTTCCGAGTCCAGTAAAGAAAAGATGTTGCTGTTATGTGGTGTAATGATACTGCAATGAGGAGGAAGTGCTGATTCTGCTGTTTACAAGGTCAAGAAGATGGGAATGGATGAACTAAGATGGGTACTTGTTGACAGTAGAGGCTTGAATTGTTGTAAGTGTTGTGTTGAGATGGAGCTGAAATATAGAAGTTTCCTTTGGTAATTTGATGAGTTGAAGTGATGGAGGATGCAGAGATGTAGGAATTCATTTGTGTTGATACTGTGCTTGCTGCTATGAATTAGATGTATGTATTAGGTGCACAAGGAGAGCTCATTAATGGCTGGAGAGCACTGCTGAAGCATAATGATTGTGCAACAATATCAAGCTAGTGCAATGGCTCATGCCAAGGCCACTCAGCTGAGTCTGGCTAGCTATCTAACTCGTCTGTCTGACTTATGATCTTACTGAGTTAGTCAATCGACTCAGTTGACCTGACCGAGCTGATTCGTTGACCGGTGACCGGGTGGACTTCGTCGGTCACCTGAGATACTTATCCGACCATTCTCCGGCCAATTTCCGGCCATAATACCAGTTTTCCGGTAACTACTTTTGGGACATATTTTCACTTGGGTTTTTTTCTCACATATGGGCTTGGTGGACCACTTGGACTTTGGGCTTTGAAGACCTAGTTTTGGAAAGAGGAAAGGCTACAAAAAGGAAAAGTTTCTTCTTTTGGAAAAACAAGTATTTTATACTTGGAGTTTTGGAGAGCGGCGACTAGGGTTTGCTTTTTATTTGTTTTTCATCTTCTTCATTATTTTATTATTGATTATGATTATGATGAACTCAAAAGCTATGAGTAGCTAAAAACATATTATTGGTTATGGGATAAAGTGGATTTCACAACATGATATATGATTCAATGAATTAGTTTTGTCTCAATAATTTATTGTTTATGATTCATTGTTAATATTGTCATATGATTTGAATACTTGTTAGGTTGAGTCCGGAATCAATCTGATTTGCATTCATTTCTAAAGCTATATTAGGGTTTTCAATACGAAAAAGTTGTTTATCTCTGATTTTAAGTAGCATAATTGTGGGTAGTGTTTGTAGTGATATATCCTACTAGTCACAGGTGAATCATAACTTTTGTTAAAACGGATTAATGCTTTTACACATTCGTTTGCATTGATTAATCTTATTCCATAGAACTTATTGCTTTTAGGGAGTTAAACTTGATTGTGCTTTTTAGGAAGAATTCACATATACATCTTTTAATGTGGTTGTGATGAAATCAGGGAATTAGCGGGATATTCTTGCGATCAAGGTATCCTAGGACTTTTAGTAAATGAGAGATTAAAATACCAATTCTAGTCATTGATGAAAATACATGTTTGTGAATGATACTATCCCATGACCAATATCTTTTCTTTATTGATTATTCAAATTATTTTATTTGCTTTGCTCTATTTTATTGCTTAGATAACACAAAAATCCCCCCTTGGTTACTAAGGAACTGAAATTCTATAACAACAAAAGCCTCTCTGTGGGAACGAACTCTTTCTTATCACGTACTTCGTTTATATTTAGTAGAGTGAGAAAGTTAATTATTTTTTCTCGGCTGACAACTGATCACCTAGCATCATCACCATCACGAGAAAGGAATCCCAAAGCTGCTTCAACTTTACAAGGTACACTAGCACGATAACAAATATCCGCAAAAGTATCTCTAACAAGATCATGACGAAACTTAATACCAACCTCACTAGCACAATAAAGCGCGTGATCACCATAAACATCCATGTCTCTATTGCAAACAGATGCAAGAACCTGTTGGCGGCAGCAAATAAGGGGATACCAAGTCACGAGCTAAGCACAACACTAAACCGCGTGGATCAATCTTCTCTCGTCTAAACCATCGGCGGGGAATATCAAGGAGATAATCTTGCGCATGCAAAGTTTTGTTACACTTTGCCAAAGTGCTAAATCTCTTCTTGACATACCAAAATGAGAGTGCATGTCCTTAGTCATAACTACAAAATAATGAGCTGCCAAAGTATGTATAGGGTGTGGGGAAGTAATAAGATTATAAAGCTGTGACGAAGCAACACCACTAACCTGAAGGAAATTTTCAAAAACATTTTGATATGCTAAGCCTTTAACTGGAATTCTCGAACCTTGTAGGATGTTCTCCTGCAGTTGCAAAATCTGAGAACAAGATGCCAAGTAACAATATTGCATGGTATCGAACATGGAATAGATACCTAGACCACAATCCCTAATAGCTAAGGAAACAACCCTCTGATGTAACAAACCATACCTTGGACCATCACCAGTCACCAATTTTCTCATATAATTTAAAAGATATTTATCAAACATAACCTGAGCATCTTTCACATAACAAGGTGCGATAGTGCGCAAAGTAAAATAAAGTTTAGAAACACATGTACAGTTGCGAAGCAGTAGCAATTCACTCTGTGGATCATCTAACCTATGGACTGCATCCATTAACTGGGTAGTCTTATGCACTCTGTCAAGAACAAGCTGACTGCAAAAGGAAGCATCCAAACTCACAGGACCACCAAGAAGTTTAACACCCACAGCTGGTCTACCTATGTCAGCTGGAAGTAAACCAATTTTAGTACTCCTTTCATCAATAGACGACCAAAAGAGTTCAGTTTTATGAATGTTAAGATCAATCCCTACAACAGCTCCTTCGTTCTTGACGATATGAAAAGCCTAGCAAACTATCAGTGTATCTCCTATGATGGTACCGTCATCTAAATACCAAGCCTGCAAGTCAAGTTTGCATTTCTGAGAAATTTTCAGCGCAATTGGATGCAAAGTCGGAGAGAAAATAAGAGGACCCAAAGGATCTCCTTGTTGTACACCTTGCGCCGAAGACAAAATAGAGGAACCATAATACAATCTTCAGGGGAAGCATAACAAAACTCAACCCATCTAGAAATACTAGGGCATTTATTTCTCACTGCTCGTAACATGGCTGATCCATCAACTAGGTTAAAATCATTTTTGAAATCAACTAAAAGCATGGACATGGTATTCAGATTGCGTTTCTCATCTAAAATACGATTAAAATAGTGTAAAATATCTTCCCCTCCACATGGTACTCCCACACCAAATTGAAAATCACTTAAATAAACTGACATGTCTTTACTTACAGCTGAAGCAACAACCTTAGATATTAACCTCTTCCATATAGTTTAGACATTTATACAATGACTGAATCGAGTCACTATTGCTATATTGCTTCTTTTTCGCAAACTAAACCACTCCAGGAGATCATTCTAGGAGATTCCGTTGCTGCCTCTCCATGTCAGATTTTCCAGCATGCTTGCCATAATTTTTCTCAGGTGTGTAATCTTTCAACTTCTTCTTTCAACATTGACATTACGGGCCCTCACTCCATGAAATCTTTGGCCGCTATTTACTTTGATGTTGTTAAAAAGGAGTTGGAAGACAAGTTTGTGTTGACAGACAGAGATACAAACCTTATTAGTTGCAATAGCATGAAGCATGCTCAGGACTTCCTTTTGGTTGTGCCAATCAGTGGTTTGAATCAACAGGTCGGACCTAGGCAGTTCAGCGCCGTGTTGTGTAACAGACTTGGCATCCCTTTATTCGATGTGGATAGTCTTTGTCCTAGTTGCAACCGGCTATGGACATTTATGGGGACCATGCTTTACACTGTGCCAAAGATATTGGACTTAAATTTCCTCATGATCTTGTTAGAGATGTTTTGGCCGACATGTGTTATAAGGTTGGTGTTGCTGCGATAAAGGAAGCACTGTTAGGTTTCTTATCTGACATTGGGTGTGCGCTTCTTCTTGATGATATTTTGGTCTATAATTGGGAGAATGGACAGGATACCTGTTTTGATGTTACCGATGTATCTCCATTCACCACATGTTGCTCTCCTATTGTTACCCCTGGTCAGGTCATTTCAAATGCTTCTCTTCGAAAACGTAACAAATATCTCGACATTCACACTTCTCACGGTTATGGTTTTGGTGTCTTGGCCTTCACTACCTTTGGGGAACTTGGTGAAGAAATTATTTACTTTCTTGAAGAGGTTGAGGAACCGTCTTTCTGGTCATGATGTTACTGCTAGGATAAATAATTTTATTTTTCTTAGACTTGGTGTAGCGATTCAAAAAGGTGTTGGTGCCCAGCTCGTCGCTAGGCTACCAACCATCCTTTTGTATGACAATTGATTTATTTTCTAATAAAGTTGCACCCAATAGCTTTTCCTCAGAAAAATAAAATAAATACAAATAAAAATAAAATAAAATAAAATAATAAAACTAGTAATGAACCTAAGGAAAATTTTCTCTTGTCATTTCTTTTTTCTTTATTTTTTTCCCTTTTTTCCCCCAAGGGATCTAGCATAGTGATGACTCTGTCCCATTTTTTTTTTGTGACAAGAGAAAATAAAATACAAACTAACAAATAATAATAAACATAAAATAAAAATGCAAGTAGAACGACCATGGTGTAAGTACTTTACCGCATGATTCTTCACAACGTGTATCGTCTCGATATCATAAACTTCTTGAACTGTTATCTTGATAATATTTGCTCTTGTACATAAGTCTTCAACTTGTAAATATTCTGCTCTTTGTCCTGTCGCTTTACTTGAATTTGAAATCTTCTCATTTTTGTATAGTTGCTTGTAAACCTTGAACGTCTTCAACTTTTCTTCGAAATTGTGATGCTCCTCTTGTTGATGATGATGGTGTTTCTATGGGCATGTTGGTGTAGAGAGAGATAAAGTGGATGGTGCTAACTGCAAACAAGATTACAAGTGGTATGTAAGTTAGCAATTCGATTTCACCCCCATGATTGATAAAAAAGCACTCAAGAGATCAAAGTAGTGATTTTATTGGTGGGAGGTTGGGTAGCTCACCATTCTACCCGGAATTAACGTACAGTGACACACACTCTAAAAGCACATATTTGAAGGTCGATGCCTCTCTTGATGTAATAATAGGTAGTCTCCACTATAGGGGATCGCAACTCTAATACTGAATTCAATCTGCACCTCATTTGCCAGTGGCATAGTTAAATCCAACTTTAACTCTCATACAAGTAAGAAACCCGATCACATTCTCTAGCATGTCTAAATTCAGTCACTCTTGTGAGAATTTCGATGTAATCTTAGCGACATGTATACTATGTGACTCTAAGCTAACTACAAGTTAGAGTTTTTCATGCACTAATTTACAAAAAAGTTAAAAATTTTTGAAAAATTTACAATTCAAATACTTAACCACTCCCCCACACTTAAACTTTACATTATCCTCAATGTAAATTGAGTCATCCAAGTAGAGTCAATATGAGAAATCCTAATATGATATGCAACAAAACATCAGAAAACTATATACAAGAAAAAGACTAAAAACAAGACAAGAAAAGGATAAAAGATAATAGATACAAAACCCATGGGTTGTCTCCTATGCAGCGCTTGGTTTAAATTCTCCAGCCCGACTTGCAAGTTGGACTCCCCATACACCAATAATCTGAAAAGTTGAGGATCTACCCATAGAACCTGCTTTGCAAACACTAGCTTCACACAAATATTAGTAATATAAAACAGAAACGAAGCTATTAACGGATAGAAATCTCCCCCACACTTATTTTTGTCCACACTTGGAAGTGTATAAAGAACATAAATTCAGGAACTTCGACGGTTTCTCGTTCCAAAACCTGCATCGTTTGAGAATCAAGCATCTCTAGTGGATGAAATCAAGAAATAAAGTGATTCAACAATACTCTCGAAGCACATACATTCAAACCAATACGAGGTAAAGGAGAAGAAACAATATGCAAAGGGTTAGACTAACCTATCACAATTTCTTGTATTACGGAATCCTCTTCATCCTTGAAAAACTTAAGTGAATTATTCACCTCTTGTATATCATGGTCCTCTATCAAACCTTGCAACCATTGTTCTTCGGTTTCTGCCTTAACCAAAGTGTTGACATCAACATCATAATTACAATCCTTTGCAAGCTCAATTGGGTCTTCCACAATATTGGTCATAACGGTCACATTGTCAACGCACTCTTCATCATTAGACTCAAACCTTTTTGCAAGGAAGTTATGTAAAACACTTGTTTCACCATACTCATGTACCTTTTGAATATGTGTTTGATCATTATAAAGATCAAGAGTTGAGTCAACTACACTAATGTCATCAAATATCTCCAAAGGTTGGTCTTTTCAACACAATCATCTTTGTCTTCATTTTCAGACTCAACGTAATAAGAATCGTCGTCAGTTTCCCAACCTTTATCACGACGTCGTTTAAGTTCCATACGAATGGTCCTACTGATTTCATCGACAAGCTTTTCCGAGGCTCCATCATCTTCCAAATTGTATAATTTATGTGCAAGTTTCTTGACGTTCACATGCTTACCACCATTGACTACAATAGGATCTCTTTCTCATGACTCTTCCCTTTGAATTGGTGAATGATCATAACTACGATCTAGAGACGGGTAAGAAAAAGTGTTGCGGAAATTAGTTTGTGTGACATTCTCTCTATCACGGTCAAGTTGGTCTAGTATGTGTTACATGTCTTGCAATCCATTCGTAATTTGTATACAACTCGAATAAAACCATTTTGGAAGTAGAATTTTCCCACCTTGGATAACACATTATGCAGCTATATTTTGCTTTATGCGTCAACTAAATTTCTGTTGCAACTAATAAAACGATGTACTCCCTCCGTTCGGGAAAATTGATTATTTCACTTTTTCAATTTGGCTTATTTGTCTTCTGTTCGGTCGGCCCTCCCCACTGTGTCAGCGAAATTCTTGTTACTCCCTTATGGGACAATTCCATATTAATGAAGAAGATAATGATAAACAATACAAATTATTCAAATCCCTAAAGTATCATCAATTTTTGTTTTGAAATTCATGTATTTAATAGTTTGTATTATACTTTTCTTATTTTGATACAAAAAATACGTATTTTATTATGTTTTTCAGTAACGTATATTAACATGATGTATATAGTCTTTTTATATCAATGAAATTGAGAGGATCACCTCTTTCCTTCAAAAAAAGAAAAGAAAAGGTAACCTTCAGTGAAATTGTTTGTGAAAGCTTATTGTGTGACAGTAAATCTTATTTACTTCTGTAATCTTCAATGTTATCGTTTACCGGTTAGTATCCAAGACTGAGATATGTAAGCTCCAAATCCACAAACTCTTACCTAATCCGAAGATAATTATGGTTTTAGTCGTGGTTTGCTAACATCAAAAATTGCCAAATGTTACGCATGATCTAGCAGCACTGGAGCAGAATATTTTTCTATAAAAATATTCTATAAAAGAGAAAAAAAACTCATTTGGGATTGCTTTTTTCCAACCAAAAGCACTTTGTAACAAACTTTTACCGAAAATTGTGTTTGGTAAAAAAAATTCAAAGTGCTTTTGGAGAGAAGCACTTTCATTTTAGGCCAGCTTTTAAAAGCTACTCAACACTAGCTTTGAAAAGCTGGAAAAGCAGAAGATGTGGACCCACATAATTCGATTTAATTGATTCTGTATTTTAACCTTGTTAATTTATTATAAAGACAAGTTTTACCCTCGAATATTGTACACTTAACATTATATTTCTAATATTATTTTATTTCTCTATTTTTCATTTTTTATTTTATAGTACTAAATACAATAATAATTTTTAAGCAAGCTATAATCATAAAATTCTTTATTAAATAATAAAAATATTTATAAAAGCCCAGCAGCAGTCCTTTTTATAAAAATAAATAAAATAATAAAATAAAAACTACTTATATGTTATTAAATTATTAAAATTAGAAATATGTTGTAGGAGAAATATACAGAAGAAAGAGATCTTATTCATTAGATATCAATGTAGTATATATTACATAGGAATAAGCCTCTATTTATAGGCTAGACTATCAACCCTGGTTACATATAGATGGGACACACACATCGGCCAAAGGCCCTACAACACTCCCCCTTGTGCGGTCCATTAGTAGTGCTTCATATGTAGTGCTTCACATATAATGCTTCTGATGTAGCGCTTCAGATATAGCGCTTCAAATCTAGTTTCTCTCCTCGATGACCACTGTATCTAAGTCTATTGCCTCATTAAAACCTCGCCAGGAAAACCCAGAGGGACAAAACTTGAACTAAGGAAAATAATACGATATTAAGAAAACTTAGAACAGAGTTGGACTCGCATATGTTGCCTCGTTAAAAACTTGACAAGGAAAAACCCAGTGGGATAAAACCTTGACGAAGGGAAAAGAGTACAACGCGATTAAATCTGGAAGTATGCCTTTGTTGGATACTCATACATAACATCTTATCTATGTCTATAGATGATAGATGAACACCTAGTACTGATACGCAATAGTATTATCAATACTACTAGTTGACTTGTTCCGAAAACTGTTGGCGTGTAATCCTTGCTTTGTTGTGTTGATTCCGGCATTGGTTTCACTTGACAAACTATCGAATTTCGTTTCTTTGATTCTGATATTGTTAAGCAAGCAATCTGCAGGTCTTCGTCATTTATCATGTAGTTGGTGTAGTTATGGTTGCCTCGCTAAAAACCTTGCCGAGTAAAAAAAAACATGTGGGAAAAACTAATCTCGATCGAAGGGGAAAAGAGTACAACACAGCTTCACATTTCAGAGTCAAATATGTCGACATCATATCCTTGGATCCTCCCCCTGACGTCGGCATCTCCCCCTGATTACTTTCAGAGTTGTTCCAGACAGTTCCTTCAGTCATGTACTTTTCGAAACTGAATATCGGTAATGACTTAGAAAATAATCTACCATATCTCCCCCTGATTAATTTCGTTAGAGAAGAGATTATTATTCCTTCATAATCAACAACATTTGGATCGCACTTTCATTAGTATTCCTTTTTATGTCTTTGTAAGGATAAAACAAATTTATGTCAATGGTTACTTTTAAGTACATGATTACATTCATTGTACCATTCCAATGACGTTGCGTTGGCGCTAAGCTATATCTAGCTAACAAGTTCCACGAGGATGTAAAATTTAATCGAGTATATTACTATACTAAGTACAACAATGTGTATATTGTACTTAGATATGGGAATTTCATCCCCAACACATCTTCGTCATCTTCCTTTAGACGAAATGGTCACTTACTTATATTTGAACCTCGACTTATCATGGGAGTGCTATCAGGATACATGTCTTTATTAAATTTCCTGGCAACTTTAGACATATGTAAACTGGTGGAATAATATACCACAAGCTCAGTATTCAGTCGAGCTTTCCCCAGATTATTCATCTCAAAATTCGGATTTAAAATAGCTTTTTAAGGTCTCTTATTACATCAAGAGTACCCATCATGTATGTATCATCGACATAGATAGCTACAATTCCAAATCAGGAACTTTCTTGTGAATACGCAATGAAAATAACTTACTTGTCTATCCCCTCCAAATCAAATAGTCACTTAGACGGGTATACCACATCCGTCTGATTGCTTCAATCTATAAGTGAGCGTTATATCTAACTGTAAACGCGCTTTGTGGTTTAGAGTCACTTGATTTGGGAAACAAAAGGCTATCAAGTGCTTTTGTAAATATTTGTTATCTCTTGATTCTTTTAGAGATTCGTAACAACCACATACATATGCTGCATTTCAAGTCCTTTTGAAATTACCAAGATAACTAAGTAGCGGAACACTATAGCGTTCATTACAAGAGAAAAATTCAAGGGCTTTGTGAGAAACCTCACGCCACAAGGCGAGTCTTTATCCTTTAAGACTTCTTTCTTTTCATTATGCTTTGTGACAAATTAATCATGTATGTCCAATAGGATTTACACTTGGTTGGTTAGCACTGCCACACCAAATACTTGTATATTTGTCAAAGAACCATGTTTTACCTGGATTGTATAGGCCAAATATGCTCTTCGTTGACATTAAGCAACAAGGAGCTTGGTTCGATCTCATCTTGCTCTATTTCCTTAAGCAAGTGTATATGAAATTAATCATCAATATGCTCGCATGATTTTTCCATTGACTCGTGCGCATTCTCATAATCCACTTGGGATGTCATTGTTCTCTGGAATCATTAAACTTCGGAGCGTCCTCCATTTTTATTCATGGACATATTCAGAGACAATCTTATGAGTTGATTTCTGATGATATAAATAAGTTGTGCCTTCCTCACCTACTTCCTTTGTAGGTGAGGATTGATCGAACCAAGTGGTCTCTCCAACTTCCTTTATGGAGCCACGGCCTCAACCACACTGCCACTAAGTGTAGTTACAACACCTTAGTCTATGGTGTATATCCCTTATTCAGGATTTTTAACCTTGCAGGTAGGTTTGCAGCTGGTATGTGTGATCTCATCACTTTAGCGACATCAATGTACATTCTGAAAATCGATTAATTTTTCACTTCACATTTACATTTGTGGAATACAAGAATCAATATGAGACACAGTGGGAACACACCACGACAATTCCTGTCGTTCCCTTAGAAAATACTTTTTCTTATCTCCCCCTAATAAAGGGAAGACTATCTCATTAAAGTGATAACCCGCAAATCTAGTGGTAAGAGATCTCCTGCCAAAGGTTTTAAAATGCGAATAATTGTTGAAAGTAAATATCCAACAAAATTACTTAATCATTTTCTTGACCCATCATAGTACGATGTGGACTCGTAACGGCACATATATAGTGCAACCAAAAATGCATAAGAACACAAATGTCAGGCTTATAACCATTTACCAACTGGTACGCAAAAATGGTTGACTAATTGTGGGTTCTAAAACGAATAAGTGAATATGTGTATAATATTGCATATCCCCCAAGCATTTGTAGGAAGGTTGTTACGCATAACCTATCCTTAGACACCATATATAACCTATGGTGGTAGCCTCTGCGAGACCATGGGGTATAGGATGCTCTACAATGATCCTATTAAACATGCAATATCCATCAAGTCCTTTTGATGTAAAATATGTAGCAATAACAAGGTTGGTGAGACCTTAAATTGTATAATATGTGCTAGAATTGTTTCAAAAACGCATAATTTCTTGTGAACAATAATTAATTCAACACTTCGAATTATCCATCAGAGCCATAAATCACTTGAATGGACCGCATTTTGTATGGATATGTCCACAAATATAACCTTGTTTCTTTTGAAAAAATGGGTTGTTTATCATTTGCATCTTAGGATGGTCTCAATCCTTTTTACTAAAAAAATGACTTTGTAAAATAAGTTACATGCTTTATTACTTTAAAAGCATAATGGGAGGTGGTGTTTTGGGTACTTTAGAAAAAGTTGATTATGAGAGATTCCGTCGCTTTGCATTCAAATAAAAGGATGTCCATTTGAGTTCTTTCAAAACAAAACATCATATCACAACCAAAGTGTCTTTATGGTTATGTCAAAACCCGAGTGAGTCAATTCCCAACATTATATTGTCAATTATCCAAGTATTAGTGATTTAGAGTTCACTAGACTAATTGACTCATTATTTTCTCTAAAATGTGATTCCTTTCACATTCATTGGAGGTAATTTGTAGATGCATTCCCATTCTCACAATGAATTTTGTACGATAACCGCTAGCACAGATTTCGTAAGAGATTGAGAATTTCTTCGCTCGGATATGACCTGTAATGATCCAATCATCGCATGATATTATATGAGTAAACTATTCAACAATCAGTTTAATATATTTCCTTAATAGTTTTGTGGAATAAGTGGTGTGTCCTTATTACGTAACAAAAAGAAAATCTATCTCATTTACTTTTAGTGTTACAATTCATGAGGATGATATACTTTTCATCATCCTTTTAACTCAAGTACTTATGAGTATATCTTAAGTGCTTTAGAGTATATCAGTCTCATGGAAATGATAATTTTCATTTCATAAGTACAAACTATGAATTTAGGTCTTCACATAAAAAGTTCTTTATTTTAACTTAAAAAAAAATGTTTACTAAACTACCATACAACCAATAGTCCAGGATCAAATCATACAAAATTCAGTTGAATAAAGATAATTAATAAAAACTTATCAAAATGTAAGTGTATTAATTGGGCAAGTTTCTTATTGCCACTGAAGTTGACAAGCGGTGGTATGGCCTTCCATCACTATAATCTTGTAGTTGGCTACTACTGTATGATACCTGCATTCCATCACTTGTACCATACTCAGTAAATGTTTATACCAAGTGTCCAACTCCCATTCCAATGAGTCAAAATTACGTCTCTGTCTTATGCTCAGTAAATACATTTACTTTGCATTGTTACTACTTGAGCCAATATTACAAGTGTTTTAAATTCCAATGAACATTCAAATTTTCGAGGGGGGATTTCATGAATTTTTCAAAAACTTCCTTCAGAGCATTCCATCGTCTGAAATCAATATGTCGCCTTAAAACGTAGAAGTTATGTCTTTATCCTTTGAACAATGCATCGTCATTGGTTGAAGGTTTTCATGATGGAAGTAAATACCTTGTAGACACAATTGACTTCTGATCAGAGGCTCTTTAATGGCGCTCAAGTACTTTTGAGTCCAAAAGGTCAAATTTTATTCGAGTTGGTTTAATCAGAACCAGTCAACGGATTGGACAATGCCCGGTCCATTGGGTTGACTACGCCATGGTTAAAAAAAAAGGGAAAATTAGGGGGAGACCCAAAAAAAATAATATTCTCATTGTCAGGCCCACAATTAATTTTTGGTACCGTGACACCCATAATTATATGAAATTATTATATGAATCAATACATAACTCGTTATGCATACTATCTTTTCAGGCATAACTCGTTATGCAGCCTAATTTTTCAGGGGTATAATTGGAAGCGCAACTTAGACATAACATATCTAAAAATTCGCGCCTTAGAATTTTACAAATTTTATATCGTTGGAAATCTTTTTAAAAGAGCTACGCAACGAGTACAAACAAGAATATCAAATTTTTGTTTTTCAAGAAAAAATCGGAGGTGATCCTCATTTTAGGGAAAATTTTCGAAAACTTGATACATAACCATTATGCAGTCACCAAAAACGATGCATAATACATTCTACAGACGCATAACGAATTATGCAACCATTTTCTCCATTGCATAACAAATTATGCATCTGCATAACAAAGTTATACATCTATAACAAGTTATGTAACCATTATTTTGGTTGATTTTAGTGCATATAGGGTTGATTTTAGTGCATACAGAAAAGATTGATGCATAATGCATTATGCAACCATATTTACGGATACATATCATGTTATGCATCCATTTTCTCGATGCATAATGCATTATGCTTCATATTTTGGATGCATATCAAGTTATGCATCCATTTTCTTGACTGCATAACAAGTTATGCAACAATTTTCGATTTCATACCCAATAAAAAAAAAGCCGGATAATGTGTTATGCATCATTTTCTTGACTACATAATAGTTTATGCATATATTTTCTCGACTGCATGACATGTTATGCAGTCATAACAGCATCACCGCAGAATATTTTTCCCTGGATTCTGTATTCCTCCCGTCAGAATACGGTCACTAAAGCCACCGTGTGAAATACTTTTCCTCCTGACTTTTCATTTTTATCCCGTAAGAATCACGGATACTCTGGTTACCGTGAATATTATTTTTCCCTGGATTTTAAACTTAGGCAAATACTTCCGCGGACAGCCTGGTCGCCGTGAAAATAAATTTCCCCTGGATTTTTTCGTTTTACCGGCGGACATTCTTGCCTCCGTGACTTTTTATTTCTTCTGAGATTTCACTTCCACGACTCATTCGCGCCTGTTCTTTGTTTGTCAACAGCTCAATTTCTATCGTCATTCATCACCACTAACAAGCATCTGCCATTAATCGTTTCCTCCATCACAGCTCCATTGTAATGGCAGCATCAGACTCTAATGATCATCTTCATTCCATATTGCTATCCATCCACTTTTATCGCCGATGTAAGCCACAAATCGGCTAAATTTTCTCATCGCCAATGGCGCACCCCATCTCTCTGTTTTCTTCTCGAGCTCGCTCCTAATCGCCATCAGTCTCCATCAACTCTCCCCGAAATCTTCTCGAGCTTCAAAACAAAGCAGCCACATGCCCACCAAATCTCCATCTCCGGTTTGTATCGAGCTCCTCCTTCGAGTTCATCTCTTGTCTCAACAGATATCTCTCTTCTCCATCGATACTACTGACTCCGTTCATCATCCATTACGAGCACCTCCTTCCATTTTCGCCAAAGATCACGTATACGTCCATTCTTCAATCCATATGTTCGAGAGCAAACTCGAGAGTTCTCGCTCAAACTCCAACCTTTGCCAACGCTAAACCACAGCCTAGCGTCATTATATCTTCATCTCCATTAACAGCCAACTGAACTTCATCATCATTCCCGATCACCAGCAACATCACTGCCAGATTCGAGTCCCTTCATAATCACCATCGAAGAAATAAAAATACGAAGAAACCAAATTTTAAAAAATTTGGGCTTGGGAATAATTTTTTCCCCAAAAATGGGGGCGCGCCTGAAGTTTTCTGTCCGTGGGTTTTTCAGTAGAAAAATCTGGGAAAATGGGTCTCACTGTAGTTTTCACAAAAAAAAATCACTTATATGTTCCATTATATATATGAAGTGCTCAGGCCCATTGGTAATAACCTTGAAACTATTAGCATATAAGCCCAAAACATATTGTTAACCCTAAAATTGGAAATTTCATCATCCAACTTTATTGATCAGAAAACATATGTAAACATCTCCGATGATTCTGAAACTTTTAAAGTAACTTCATAATAATGTTTCGACAAACATAATAAAATTTCAACTCAATCCAACGGCTAGATAAAAACTTATCCATGACGCCGTATGACTGTTCTAATTAGCGTTTCTGTGGACACAGTTGGAAATATCACGTACTTTTGTATTTCCATGGTTGGATCTTTATGAAATTTTTACATTATCTCACCAAGAACAATATACAAAACATATCAAAAATATAGGATAATCCAACGGTTCAAATTCTCAAAACTTAGGTTTTTCTACGCTGTCAAAAATTAGGGTTTTTCTGAACGTACATAGTTTTATTAAACGAAGGTTTTGGAGATTGCATCATATTCCGATTGTATTGAAATTTTAACATAGTACGTATGACTGATTGAGTTGAACATATTAAAATTTCATGAAAATCTAACGGTGAAATCTCTATGTTTTATAATCATACGTTTGTGGAACCCTAATATATACTACGAAAACGAAATTTCTTTGTTCAAACGAATAGGATCAGAACCATGCTAATTTCTTTGTTCAAACAAATAGGATCAGAACCACGCTAATCTTCAAGGAATAATTCATAACCAATCTTGAACGAAGAGAGAGAAAAAAATCGCACCAGTTGGTAGAGTCGTGCATGATAACGTGTTGTAAGAGAAATATAGAGAAGAAAGAGATCCTATCATTAGATATCAATGTAGTATTACATAGGAATAAGCCTCTATTTATAGGCTAGAGTATCAACCCTGGTTACATATAGATGGGCCGCACAAATGGGCCAAGGCCCTACAACAAAATATAATTTATTATAATAAAATTGTATTTAAAACTAATTTTTGAAATGTGTCTATTTTCGTCATTAACTACATCACCAGCGGTTTAAAATACCATTTTACTAAACAGAATCTACAGTTTGTTATTTGCACAATATTTTTTAAATTACAGTTTACCAAACGTCATGTTGATTTATTTCTACAACACAACACAACAGAAAAGCACTTTTCTAAAATTCACAACAATACCAAACTAGCCTTAAATTCTTTTTTTTATTTTTTTGATGCCCTAAACTAGTGGTCCTTAGACTACATCCGAACTCCTTAAATTGGAGTAGATCTCAGCAATTACAGGGTTCAAACCCATACCTCCGCGGTGGAAGGGAGCATGCTAACCACCAGACCACTTGGTGATTAGCTAAGTCCTATGGGCTAGATTGGACTGCTAGATTGGCCAAAAAGTGTTGCAAATCATGAAAAAAGTGTGGGAAAAAAGTTAACACTCAATCTGTCTACTTCTCTCTCCTAGCATTTGCTCGCATTCCAACTATCAGCGAGATTGAAATGCTGAATAGTGCGGCGCTCAAAAGTTGTCTCAACGCCGAATGGTTCGGCGTTTGATGATTTTTTCTGGAGAGAGAAGGAAAAGAGGGGGAGAGAAAGAGTAAAAGAAGGAGAGAGAGAAGCGTAAAGAGGGAGAAAAGCGTAAAGAGGGAGAAAAGAGAGAGAGAGAGAGAGAAGGAAAAGAAGGAAAAGAAGGAGAGAGAATAGGCGTTTAAAGCCGAATGGTTAGGCGTTTAAAGCCGAATGGTTAGGCGTTTCGCTGCTAGATTGGTCATCCCATAAGGGTTAGGAGGTTGCCCTATCTGACGTGCAGGGGCGGAACTACAGCCAGGCTTCTCCTGGCTGAAGCCACCCACAAATCAGCCCAAGTCCATGTTTTTATAGCCTATTCTATATTGGTTCATAAAGTGTGTGCAAATTTTAGGCTTAAGCCAGGGCTAAGAGACTGCTCAAGCCGTGGTCGCACTAAATATCTAGTTCCTCCATTCGCCGATACTGGATGGCTAATCTCAAATTAAATATCTAATTTCATAGGTGACTAAACCTTAAATTCCATAAAAGGGAAAAAATGAAATTCATTGGCTTTGTAAAAATCAAACTGAGTTTCTAAGTTAACGTATGTATCGTGTTATTCTCAGCCACAAACGGACCAACCAATTGCGTATAAGAACAACTTTGACACGCTCCTCGTCATGTTGCATTCAAAGTTCAAACCCTCCCAACAACTTGATGTGCCACACACAACCCCTCCCGGCCGCAACAAGTTAGTTACGGTCGGAAAAATCTAGAGCCGAAACCGTCGTTGGCAACACAAACCATCATAGGCCCCAAAGACCTTTAATAAGTAGGACCAAAATTTAATAAACGCCTCAGATCATTTCCACTTGTCTAATCATCTAACACACGTACGCCTGAAATCCCTTTTCACATCAAAAAAGTAATCATTTTCTTAGAAATAAAGAAATAATTTCCTTACGGATAAACACTGAATTCCACTTTCTAGATCTTTCTACAACTTTCCTGTGGGCTGTTCTCAACCTTCATAAAAAACCATTCTTCTTCAAAAATATCAACCCATTCTCTCTAAATCCTCTCTTTTCTCTCTAAAATTAATTAAAAATTCTCTCTTTTTTTTCTTCCAGTTTTCGTTTTTGTGATCAGCAATGGCAGCTAATTCAGAATCAGAAGCTAATTTTCTTGAGCAACTAATCAGTTCAAGAAACAGAGATATTTCGTATTTTCTTCCATTCCTGTTCGGTCTTTCTTCTTCTAATTCTTCTCCATCACAAGAAGGAAACAACGACAACAACCCAAACCCTAATGAAGAAACAGGAGGAAGAAATCAAGAACGGATCATACTAATCAACCCATTTACACAAGGGATGATTGTGATCGAAGGCGGCGGTAGTGGCGGTGGAAGAGGATTTGAAGATTTTCTCCGTGAAATTTCAGAAAAAAAAGGTTTAGCACCAGCGACAAAAGCATCAATTGATGCTATGCCGAAGGTTGTAATTACAGAAGAGATGAAGAGAGATTTAGAGTGTTCGATTTGTTTAGATGGGTTTGAAATTGGGACTGAAGCAAGAGAAATGCCTTGTAAACATAAGTATCATGGGGATTGTATTGAGAAATGGTTAGGGATTCATGGGAATTGCCCTGTTTGTCGATTTGAAATGCCTGTTAATGAAGATGACCAAGGTATGAAGAGAAACACCAACAGTGGCGGTGGTGCTGGTGGTGAAGATCAAGAGAGGGGAGAAAGAAGGGGTGTTGGTGAGATTTGGGTTACTCTTTCTGTTACTAGAAGAAACCCTTCCTCTTCAACTAATAACTCTGATAATCCTTCAGGTTAAATAAAGGGGGGGAGGTTAAATAAAGGGGGGGAATTTGAGAACGGGGCAAATTAATCAAGAAAGAAGTTGGAAGAACAGCACAATTTTGTAAATAGGCTCAAAACCAATGATTTTTTTCTTTTTTTAATTTGATTATTTCTTGATTTTTTTTTTCTTTTTAGATAGTCTTTTGTAGTATGAAGAGTTTTTCAAGTTGATGAAATATGAATGCACAGTGTTGATTTCTCAAGGTTTTTGTGAATTTTTTTAATTTTTTGTTTGCCCTCTTTGTGTTCAATTACGGTAACAAAGCTTTGACAACTGAGATGGATACCCATCAAGAAGACACAATTTGGGGTTCATGAAACCTAGGGTTTTGAGTTGAATCGATGATTAGGATCCCATTAAACCTGCAATTTTTACTGGGTTTTGTTTGAAGAATCTTGGGTGAACACACGGCAATCACAAACTGGGGGCTTGTGTGGGTGTCATCCACGTGTCATCTAACTCAAAAAGAAGAGAATTTGTTTGTCTGGTTTGGTCCGTCTGGATATGGTATTGATTTCAGGCTCATTTCAAAATCCAATTTATATATAATTTTTATATAACAAAATCTAGACTTACATATCTATAGACAAGAAAATCATACTAATTCAGATTCGAATTGGAATTTGCAAACTATAATATCTATTATCTTCAATTATAAGTAGTATATACTCGGAGCTACTCACTGCATCTAAATTGATTCAGATTCTGGCAATTGTTGTTTCTAAAATTCAGAATCCACTTGGTATTCACAATTCAGATCAAGTCCTGTGACAGCAATGTTGTTCTTTCTCATTTCTCCAGCAGGTTGAATGATTGGTTTCTTAGCTAATGGTTGCTGCTCAGAGCTACTAGTGTCATTAGAAATGCTGCAGCTATTACTTCTTTTCTTAGTCCCTGTAACTCTAGAGCTAGAAGAACTTTCTGTTTCCATCAGTGAAAGTAATGGAATACCTCTGCTGTATTCGTTACGGATCTCTTCTGCTTCTTCTTCGTCGTCTTTGCTTAAATCGATTTGAACTTTCTCAATTTCCTTTCCAGAGCTTTCAGATGATGTAAGTGAACTATCCATTGAACAGTCAGTCAGAGTGCCTCCTCTAATTATCCTCTGCATTGAACTCATGAAGCTAAATCCTTGTATTTCAGTCAGATCGGATGTAGAAGAGCTGTGGTTTCGGGTATCTATTGATTCGGTTACTTGAGGTCTCATTGCAGCAGAAGTACTATAGTTAGACAGCAGTGTGTCTTGTGCTTTCGCTAGAATTGATTCTAAATACTTCCCTTGAGCTTCGATTCGTAATTGCAAATGTTTCTGCACCTAAAGAATACAGTAAATTGTTAAAATCTCATTCATTGGGATCAAGATGCTAGCAGATTAAAGAGGAAAATGAGTGTCATTTACCTCAAGCTGGTCATGCAGTTTCTTCTGAACTTCCAATTGTACCTGCAATGCTTGAGCTATGTGCAGGCTTCTGACAGAAAGAGCTCTTAATTAGAATTTACTTGTTACTCCGTATCCATCAAATTAGTCTGACAAAATAACAGAAGTTTTATGTCAACTGCTTACTCATCGATCTCTGTTCCAGGTTTACCCGTGCTTTCGCCATTAACATGATCACTTCTAATTTCCCGTTCTCTGTAATCCACCTCTGCAGTACCAGAATAGCGATATCCGGTCAACATTGAATTTCACTAGAATCTCAAGATACCTTATCAAAAAAGCAGGTTACCTTCTGGTCCATTATGGCTGCAACTCTCTGATCTCTGGTTCTTTCCGATAAGTCTGTATTTCTGTACACATTAATAACCTTAAATACCGATGTTTGTATCATTTTCACTTTGCATTATAAAAATAACAAGCCATGAAGATATATGTATCCAGAATCTTGAGAGGCAAAGTGAGTACCTGTAAATGGCTCTTTAGATGATACAGAGTCAATCCAGGGATAGACATGGACCTCATCAAACTCTTTGGTGTCGCCTCTGGTCAAATCAACAAGAATGAGTACAAAAGAATTAAAATGAACAAAAGAATTCATGATCATAGATAGTCAAAGGGGTCTCATTACTTACTCTCAGACCCTCCAAGTTGAGTAACGGCATCGACGAATCGCCGGTGAAGTTCTGCAGTCCATTTCAGTCTTGGTTTAGCTTCACTTGACAACACTAAATCCATATCTCTATTTTCTGTTCTCTCATTACCCATTTTCACCTATCTTTATAAAAGAAAATTCAGGCTTGCAAATTCTCTTACTTATAGAACTCTTCTTCTTCCCCTTGAATTGACTGCAACTTGCAAAGGGTTAGTAGTACTTGTATTTATAATCTTGGTTTCCCACATATGAAAGCAAGAAATGGGGTTGGTTATGTTGAAGAGAATATTTGTAATGAGCTGTGGGTTAAATATTCTCCTCTTCTTCAAAATTTCTCCAATTCATATCATCTTTATTATAACAACACAAATTTCTTTTCTTCTTTGACTTGAAAGGGGAACAGAGAATCTCTGAAGAACACAAAAAAGTAAAATAAGTCTCTCAAAAGGAGAGAAAAAAGAAAAGTGAATAGATTGTTTTTTTCCTCATGCTCAAAAATTTATTTTACCCAATTCTATCCCTCTACCCAACTTGGGTTGATTCTTCTTCATTAGGTCATTTGCCCCCACCATCATGAAATAATGGTTTTCTCTTTGTCACAGTGAGAAGCTTTCAAGAAAAGGCAAGCTTAATGGATGGGTCTGCATTGAATTTTGATTTTCTTCAAAATCAATTGAGTTTGCTTTCTTTTCTTTGTTTTTTGAACAAGGTGTTGGAGTGGTTGGCAGATTCTTTTTGTTCTTTTAGAGGGGTAAAGGAATCAAAGAATCTAGTCTTTAGATCTTAAGACAAAAACTTATCTTCTTCAACCCCTTTCCTCTTTCTCTTAATGCATATTTATAATACTCTAATAGTGGAGGTGGAGGGAGTAAGCCAAGATATAATCACTTGATTACTCTTTTTATGGAAAGGGAATGCAAAAAAAAAAAAAAAAATGAAGACCAATTCAATACCTAAATACTGCTTACAAGGTTTCAACTTTGAAATCTTTTCTAAAGGGGTTTCTATTGTCATTATGATGATCAATTATAGTGTCAGGCATGACGCTTTGTTTAAACATATTTCTGAACCCTAAAACTGCAAATGTTCTGAAGTTCTTCCTACTAGGCTATGAATATGTCTTCTTGACCTGTCAATGACATTGTCTTCTTCATTACTGCAGCATGGAATTTTAGATGTTAAGATTCTTAAACTATGAGTTGACTGTTAGGTCACTCTTTTTTCTATGCAGCAGAGCCTAGAAAACAATCATGAAAAGAATTTAGTGTTTAAATACTCACATTGTCTCAACAACATTAGGAAAAAATTATCAGTGATTTTTTTATTTTTTTCTCGAGCATTTTGAAGCTAGCAGCATCACGTCCAGGACAGGTTAGTTAGTGGAAGGTTAGCCAGCTATAAAAGAAACAAAATGGGTTCATGTCATAAACCTAATATTCGGTTTACACTTTTACTAAACAAGCTACAGAGAGGTTGAACTTTTCCTCCCCATACCACAACAGGGAAACCCAGTACTTAGCATTATTAAAAAGAGCTTTTATTCTGTAACCCACCACATCTCAAGAGAAATGACTGAGATAAAAAAAAAGAAGGATAGGTAACTACAATGGCCAACAACAAATCATAAAAGTCGGCAAGATCGGATCGATCAGGGTTTATTTCCTTGGGTTGCGCTAGATCGCTGGAATCAAAATTCAATGATTGGAGATCTAAAGTGTTGTCATCCGAGGGCCACACATTCAGTTGGTCTGCTACATGAAGAACAATCGTAATCAAATTCATTAAGATGATTTATCAGATCTTATTGCTAGTCTTTAAGCAAAAGATAAAGGTTCAAAGAAAGCACAAAGCAACCCAAACACAAGTAACGTATTGTATTTCATGGATATACACCAAATGTATTTTAAGCATTGCAAAACAACACCTAAAAGAATATCAGGGCTGAAGCTGAGAGCTTTACTAATTTGTTCACTAACGACAAAGACCGGATTAGATGATAAAGGTTTAAAGGTCGGTAAGAGAGAGAAAAGCCATAACGACCCACACAAGAAAGAACAGAATTCAGATACCGTTTAACAACCATGATGTATGTATGGACCTTAAACACCTAGTGAATAGTTTTAAGTCCTCGTAATGAATAGTTTCTGAGTCATCTTCCTGGATGGAGAAGAACTATTTCAATTAATCCACTAAAGAAAAAGATTGGATAAAGATATTAAACGAAAAGATAAAGGTTCCACAGGAGCAAACCCATCACATACGAACCTACAAAAGTATAATCTGATATACCACTTCAGATACTGCATCTGCTTATGATGCAGTACCACTCGATGAATAGTAATGGACTAGAGAAATGAAATTCAGCACTAAGGTGAGAATAAATATCACCGCGTTTATCCAATTAAACCTTCGAACATATTACTTGGGGTCCTTCTCACGAATCTAATAATACCATGGGGTAGTCTGAGAACCATAAGGGAACTACTTAAACAAATCGAAAGTTATACAAGCAATGTTTGTTAAGAAAAAGTAAGATGGGCTCCTCACCTTCAGATCCCAAGGCTAGATTGCCAAGCAATTATTAGTTCCTCGTAGCTGTTAGCTCAAATATAAATAGAGGAATCTGAGAACAGAGAAGGATGTCTATATCTGTTGAAAAACAAGAAAAGTAAAGTAGTAGAAGTACCTTTCTCTTTCACTATCTGCTGTACTTCCACCTGCTTTCTTACACTTTAATATATTCCAAAGTAACAAAATAGATTCTGGATTAATGACAAAACAAAACCTTGGCTATGTTTTAGATCAGTAGGAGAAGCTCTCTGGTGAATCAAAAGTCGTATAAGCAAAATCCATTAAATCGATAGAGATTAACGGAGGCTACCGTGTCAATAATTAATATTCTGGTAGGGGTCCATCACATGAAGATCTAACAGATCGAAAAGCATGAAAAGAAGATGAGAATAATATTGCTTCAGGAATCAGGAAAAGAGCAAAAGATGAAAAACTAACTAGTCAGCATCCCACCATATGTAAAATAATTCAACTGTATGATTGCAACTTGCAATAAATCATCTATTTGGAGATAATGATGTTAGCAATATGTCACTTAAAAACATAGTTGTCTATCACTCTTAACTGTACGCAGGGTATCTAGTCTGTCTGTGCATGAGTAGTGAAAGAAATAACGATCTGCAAGAGAAATCAGACAAAATAACAACATGGCTAATTTTCTGCACAATTTCAATGACAGGATTTGAATTAAAAAAAGCGATCAAAATTTCACTGCTCTAATGCGCGACCCCTCAATCTACACAAATGAGCATATATATTGGATGGTATGAAGCAGCAAACATGTGCAGAAGGTTGTAGTCAAAAAAAGATGATTGGTGAGCTTTCCTGAAACATTACTAGGATAATAACACAAAAATTCATGCTACAGCTGCATTGAAAGGATACAAAGTGGATCTTGTTTATACAGTGACTTCAATCACCAGACTAAAGCCAAGAATTCAAATTTGAACAACTTGCACATGACATAAACAAAGTTGAAGTGAGAGGGATGTATCAAGCACTAGTAGTCCACATTTCACTCAACGAACCAGAATAATCAATTTATCAAGATGAGCTGCAACAGTAAGTTTAGATATGGCAAGTTGTTAGTTTAGGATATCCCATTGAGGCCATACTACTTTAGAATGTACAAACTGTTGAAATGGTTGGCATGTTTGGATAAAACTGGGTCACCAGTGTATGGTCCATTGAGGAAGCTGGACTTCTATGTGAATGGTTATCATGCGGTATTTCAGTAGGTCTTGTTAATTTGACTACAGGTATCTCATATGGACAAGGCATAAACCGCTGGTACATCCTATCTGCTTTGTTACTTAACTCTGGTTTCTGCAGAAATATGAAAATGTACTGTGGCTGGAGAGAATAGGATAATAACCCCTTACTCACATGAACTAGATAAAGTGTTCAGCTGCGCAGTTCTCGGGTCTTCACACCAGGGTTTAGGTAACAGACTCCTGCAACTAAAGGGTAGTCAAAAGAATAGAGGTTCATCCATGTCCAAATACATTTCATATCAACTGCACAGTGACTTGACTGACAACAACAACTAAAATAATCACATGCAAGCAGGCAACACAAACTATACTAGGAATGAGTCCAAATTCCTTTGCGGTTTGAAAACATGAAGGTAGTATTTGGTGAAGCATCCAATAAAAAATTTGGCAGATGTTTAACAACTCTACTTACACATCCTCTTTTGCCCTTCTTTCTGCACAGTACTCTGCACAGTGCACACCATCAATCACTAGACTAATGTTTGGATGATCTGAACTGCGAATGACCAGAAGCGGAATGTCAACCAACAGAAGGAAATGCAGAACTACCATGCAATGAAGACTTGGAGAGACTTCTGCCAAGAAGTTTCCAGATGTTACATAAGTGGGCATAGCTAAAGATTATTGATGCATTTACAATACCAACTGCGTATAAACACCACTCCTTATTTTTTAGAATAGACATGACCAAAACATTAACCAATTCATACCCTGCAGAATAAATAAATAGAAAAAGGATGCATACATACAACTAATACGAAAACCCAAATAAACAGAAATATCATCACAAAGAGAATACTGCAAGATTTAAAAGGAACAATGCTATCATCCACCAATGAAAAATTTATAAACACAGCATGACAGATTCAGCAGATAGTTGAAAAGTTGAAATTGTTTCTATTGGGGTGTAAAATAGAGTAATTCTTACATGCATATATTGTTTGTCATCGGATTTATTTAAATACAGTATATGTATTTAAAAGTAGCTTATAATATTTTAAAGCAAATTATTATAACTTTTTTAAAGGTAAATAAAACTAACAACATAAGAACAGAACAGCCACACCTCCAAGAAGCCACACCATACCCCAGCTTATTTTTTGACTTTCCGAAGCTGCTTCTTTGGTTCAGGTCCACCAGGAACTTCCATTCTCCCAACAGAACACCCACACCTCGCCCTAAACACAAGAACAGCTCTTCCATTTGGTGGTGCAATCTTCCTCAACTCAGCTTCCAATTCTCTATGACGATCAATAGACAATTGCAATAAGCCCTTACCACCACTGCCTTCTTTCACAACAGAAGAACTCGAATTCGACGATTTCTTAACAGAATCTTCAGTCTCAATTTGAATATCAAATTCTGCTGCCTTACGCAGGCCAAGACAATTAGGCTTCCCACATTTAATACTAGAACATTTATAGATCATCCAAGCAGCCATGAATGTAAAGAACATACTTAGTCCTAAAAAAACATAAACCATTGGAGCTCTAATAACTTCAGTTTTCATAGCATCATATGCAAATCCACCAATTTCAACAATCCAATCAAATATTATCTTAACATATGGATACACTAAAAACCCACATGCACCAATTACAGCAATCAAAATCACAACATCAATTACTGCAGTTCTTGAATGATGTCCACAAGATGATGGAATTGTTCCTCCTGGAGAAGAACCACTGAGTGATTGTTTTCTATTCCGATTGTGTTGAAGTTTTTCCATCAAAGGGTTAGCCATGATTACTGTTTGATGATCAATTGAAGTAGAATTTCGCATTTAAAAACCCTAAAAAGAGATTGAAATTGAAATATTCTGAAAGAGTTGAAATTAAATAGAGAAATTGAAGAGTTTGGTATTGGTTTTTTAATGTGAAAAAGCTGGGTTTGTGATTGAATTCTGCATCTGATGATTGTGGAGAGAAACCCCCTTTTTGACGTTGAATTGAAGAATTGAAGAAAAATCTGTTTTGGTGCCGACTTGAAAGAAAAAAAACTGAAGACTTTTTGATAGAGAAAACAAAATAGTCGTGACGGGCTTATCTCATCTCTTACTCCATTCCATATCTAGAAAACGCCTGTTCCTTATTTCAGCAAAATAATAAACACATTGTTTTACTTTTGAAAATAAATTCTAGTATTTAAATTGGTAACTAAAAAAAAAAAATAATAATAAAAAAAAATGTAACATTTTACTTCTATTATAGAAAGTTACTTTTTACCCAGTTGATTTGGGGTTAACCTCTCAAATTATAGGTTAGAGGTTTGTGTCATGCCTAGATCATATCAAAAAGAAAAAAAAAAAAAAAATCAAAGTGTATTGATGTGCCCTAAGTCTTAACTCGTGAAAATGTCCCTCAACTTCTTTTGACTTAATTTCATATTAAAAAAGCCTAAGCTTCAAACTAAATAATAACCATGGATAGTGTTTGTGAAGGATCCTCGGAGTGGAAATGAGGAGTTTGTTGTTTCTTTCATCTCTAGAATAATACGTCTTTCTTGTTTCGGCAAATAATAAGTCATTATTGATTTATATTTGAAAATAATAAATTCCATTTATATTGGTCATTATTTTACTTTAAACCAAAAATAAATAAATTCCATTTAAACTGGTCATTGTTTTACTTTAAACCAAAAATAAAATAGGTAACATTGCTTTAAATTATGTTTGGGATTTTTTTTTATGCAGGGCAAGATTATTGTAAGTCTCATTTCCAATTGTTTTTTCCTATGAAAAACATTTTGTAGTGCGAGAAAGTAGGAAAAACAGTATATATTTTCTTAATGTAAACTAAACAAATATGCTCTTAGCGCGTGAAAACGTCACTCAACCTCTTTTGACAAATATGCTCTTAACACGTGAAAACATCACTCAACCTCCTTTGACTTGGTACAATGTTATATATGTTAGACTTAATGTTGGTTTAGCAACAATTCATGTTTAGCTTAAGGTAATTCCTGATTAGTTTATGATAATCCAGTTTAGTGTAATGTAGACTATGGTATGGTTATTGCTTTAATCATTTATGTAGTCTTGTTTATGGTTAAACTAATCTAGCTTGAGTTGTCTAATGTAGCCATGAGCTGTCACTCCAACTCATGATGGAAAGGTTGGAGAGACATGTGGCAAGCATGACTATGACTCTCTTCTAGCCTCACTTCTTTTAAAAGAAAAAATATGTTTTATCCATCAATCTAAGGTGAGGAAATAGAAGTAGATCAGAAGTCATGATACCTCAAAGCTAAAGCTTTCTATTTCCTTGTTGTGAATCTTTTTTGAGTATATGCTGGATGTAGTGTTCTAAGTTGCATAAAATGTTGATTTAGTGTTGTAAGAACATGTTAATACTAGAGTTACGGTTTATTTCGGTATATGGTTTTCACATAATCATGTTTAAGCGTAAAGAATGTTGATTATAAAGCTGAAATTCCAGTATTCTACTTCTATTTCCCTAGTATTTCATGTTCTTCAACTAGGGTATATGCACAATTCTATTTTGGTTAAGCTACTTATGGAATTTTGTTACTGATAGCATGAGGTATAATCTGATCTAGGTTGAGTTGATTACGTATCAATACTATACTGTTTAAGCATATGGTTTGAGTACGGATCATATATTCATGTCTATATTTTGTTTCAGCATGCTGTTTTCACTATTGGTAGTTAAGACTACAGTTCTGTAACTGCACACAAGTGTTAATAATTATTTTACTGATTGATTCATGTTGATGACGCATCTGTCGCTTCTAAACACGCATACTAATACTAAGGAATAATTGGATGAGTTGTGTGTTTACATGTTGCTTGAAGTTGTTTCCAAACTCTGTTTGAAAGTCATATTATGATATTACTGGCAATGGTCTAATTTTCAGTAAGATGATGGTGTGTTAACTGCTAAGACTTGGCATTGACATGTGTGTGCAAAATCATAACGGATGTAAAGATTAAACTGTTCTGGGATATGTTTGTACCTGTTATTAAAGAACAAGGCATCCAGGAACAACAATTTAAGTAGTTCTACGGAACATTTTCGTGGTGTTGTTGGTAGTAGTGAATTGTGGGTGTTTGAAAAATGGAAAAAACTTCCAGAAGAGGCTAAAGCTGGTTGCAATGGGGCAGTCTAGTGGCCATGATTTAATGTGTATATGCATGAACATACATATCTAAGCCATGTGCGATTTCATACTGACTACGGATTTACTTGTTTGTATGGATGTTTTTCAAATGACTGCTGATCACTATTGGCTCACTCTTAGATGATTGGTTGTTCCTTTCTTGTGAGCCAAATGTTTTCTAAATGCATATTTAGTCGAGTTATCCCACTAACATGTATTACTGATAGTTGTCAGTTACCAGACAAGCTTGTATTGCTACTGCATCTATATTTTTTAAGGATACTTGGAAATCAAAAAGAGTTTTAGCTGTCATTGTTTCTTCAAGGCAGTGTGTAGCATTTTTGGGTAGTGATACTAGTGGGAAAGTCAGACAGCCAGTGGTTTCATGTGCTTGTTTTTCAGATAAAATCAACTAATCAAGTCAAGTTCAAGTCTCAAAGAATTCTGCATGAAGGGAGGATAACGGAATACATAAGGTAGTTACCGCTTCAATCCAGTGAAGAATATTTCTTTAAAAAAGTTGCTCCTGAAAGGTAGAGGTCTTGCTCCTTTGGTGTTCAACTTATGAAAACAGTGGGAGGCAGTTTAAATGGAAATTTCTTAGTTGTTGAAAGTATTGTTTGTTGGTATCATCGAGTGTTTTGAACCAAAAATTTTCATCATGATCGGAATTGTTTAAGTCACCAAGGATTCACTTGTGCTACAAAAGGTTCAAGCTTCCAAGGGATAACAACCATGATTGTTGTTGGTGTTGAACATATAGTTGTAGTTACAAGTGATAGTGAAATGTTTGAATGTGGCTGGGGTCAATGTGAAGCTTAGTTTTGGGTGACCGAGATAATCAACCAGTTCCTCAGAAGTGTTATCTATGAACAATAGATGGTTCTGATTGCATATGGACGATGTCATTCGATCTGTCTATACCTCGGGGAGTTTGTATACTCACTGTGAAGTATATACAGTTAACTAGGTTGAAGGGTGGTGATGTGGATCAGGTACCGATGTCAGGGGAGTTGTGGAAGTCATCGATGACAGACTGCGTGAGGGTTGTCGTAGATATTGCGTGGAGTCTGATTACACTTCAGAATCATTCACCATGCTTATGAAGTGAAGGCATTTGATTACTTGTTGGAGGCTGAGTATTCTCGAGGACAAGTTAGCTGGTAGTTGAGAGTGAAAATGCGGGGGTCTAACAACCACACCCAACAATTCGTTTAGCAATCTGAGAGGACTTACTCCAATATACTTTCTAGAGAATCAACTAGACAGTCAGACTCAATCTAGAGAAAAGTATATCAAAGAGTTTAATATCTCTAACTCTTAATTCAACCTCAATCAGCAAATAGAAATCTGCGAGACCGATTCAATATAACAGGAGTAACTTGAACGGTACCAAAGACCAATGTTCAAGTGTAAATCAATTTAAATCAACAACCCAAGGTCGGATATTCTAATTGATTGAACTTAACGCACAACCTGTGATATTTCAATTACATAACAAAATATAATGCGGAAAAGAAACAACACAGACACCAGAATTTTGTTTACGAGGAAAACCACAAATGCAGAAAAACCCCGGGACCTAGTCCAGTTTGAACACCACACTGTATTAAACCGCTACAGACTCTAGACCACTACCAATTAACTTCGGGCTGGACTGTAGTTGAACCCTAATCAATCTCAGGTACAGTTGCGTTCCTTATGTCTCTGATCCCAGCAGGACACTACGTACTTGATTCCCTTAGCTGATCTCACCCACAACTAAGAGTTGCTACGACCCAAAGTCGAAGACTTGATAAACAAATTTGTCTCACACAAAAAAGTCTATAGATTGAATAAATTTGTCTCCCACATAAATACCCAAGAGTTTTTGATCCATATTTTAATAAATCAAGGTGAACATGAACCAATTGATAAACTGGACTTATATTCCCGAATAACAGCCTAGTATTATCAATCACCTCACAATAATCTTAATCGACTAGCGAAACAAGATATTGTGGAATCACAAATGATGAGACGAAGATGTTTGTGATTACTTTTATCTTGCCTATCGGAGAAATTAATCGCGAGTCAATTATTTCAATTGTACTCAATATGATAGAATCGAGCAAGATCAGAACACGCAACTACAAAGAAAATAGTTGGGTCTGGCTTCACAATCCCAATGAAGTCTTTCAAGTCGTTAACCTACAGGGTCTCGATAGAAACCTAAGGTTAAAGGAGAATCGACTCTAGTTTATGCAACTAGTAACACACAGGAGGTGTGGGGATTAGTTCTCCCAGTTTTTAGAGTTCTCCTTTATATAGTTTTCAAATCATGGTTTGCAATCCAAGTTACCTTGGTAACAAAGCATTCAATATTCACCGTTTGATAAAAACCTGATTCAACCAAGCTAATATCTTTCAATCGTTAGATCGAACTTAGCTTGTTACACAAAAATGAAATATACCCTCATTTAGGTTTATGTAACCGTACCCAAACGTTTACACCATGTTGGTTCACAAATAGTTTACCGAGGTTAGGCATATGATTACTCTCATATCAACCTTATTCATCTTAACCATAACTAGTTCAAATGACTCAAATGAAACTAGTTAAGGAGTTGTTCAATTGCTATATTCTCATAGAATTATACAAGAACACAATTGAAGCAAAATTGGTTTGATTCACTCGAATCAATCATGAAAATTATAGCTACGGTTTGCAAAGATTGCATTTCTTATTATATAAATGTTTATGTTCATGTTCATAACCGATTTTAGAACTTTAACCTTCAAGTATGCAAACGTGTACGCATACTTGAAATACCCGGACCAAGATTGGGTTTCGCCGGTACGCAAACGGGTATGCGAACTTTCAATCCTAGAAGAAATTCTCGGACATGAACATGTATGCCAGTACACAAACGGGTACGCATACTTAGGTTTCCGGATTTCTCAAACCAACAGGTACGCAAACGAGTGCGCATACTATGGTTCCCGGACATGGATTACATATGTGGAAGAGTGCACAACATGCATATCCAATAATGGTTAAGTGTTCTAAACTCTTATTTCAATCATTGAAACTTTCTTAGAGGACGACAATAGTCGTTTTCACATACTATTAGCATCAAAGCAATTTTCAAGTTATTGAAATAATCATAACGAAACATTCCAAGACAACACCAAATGATTGTATCACAAAAACCATGTAAGATGTTACTCGGAAATTTTCACATGATATAAGATGAACTTCGTCGGTTTAAAGCTTGCCAACACATATTTCGAGAAATATGTAAGCGAGATAAACTCAACTCAAAATCTCAAATGTGTATATAGAAAACTATATCGTAATACGACTTATGTCTCAATATAGGAGATAGAGTAGAAATAGATTTTCCAAGTGATAGATGAGTTTCAGTCTCCACATACCTTTTGTCGATGAAGTTCCACAAGCTCCCCTTAGTAATGTTGGATGTAGTGTTCTAAGTTGCACAAAATGTTGATTTAGTGATGTAAGAACATGTTAATACTAGAGTTATGGTTTATTTCAGTATATGGTTTTCACATAATCATGGTTAAGCGTAAAGAATGTTGATTATGAAGATGAAATTCCAACAATATAAACTTAAACAAAAACTAGACTTATGAGTTAAGACCTAAGTGATAACCCCAAAAGGTATTTGTGAAGGATCATGAAAATGAGGAGCTCTATTTAATTCTTTCAAAAGAAATCTTATGAAAAATATCTAATTGACACTCTCTGTCTATATTAGATCATGCAAGGTATAGGACTTATAGGTTGATATCGAAAAGATTGTGGTGTACTTGGTACCATCGTTATTTCAATTGGTATCAAAGCAGGCAAACATGAAAAGATCTAACAATCTGTGTTTGGTGCGACTTAACCTGTAAGACATGAGTCAAAGTAAGATTAAGGAAAAGCCAAGAAAATATTCAATTAACGTATCACAAAAAATTCTTAAACCACTCTCAGAATCAGAGGATAAAAATAGTGATAATGGTTCTTCCTTATCTAAATCAAGTTCGAAATGTTCTTCTGATATTATCTTGAATGATTCCAATGGCTCTCATTATGAGTTAAACCAAAGTCTTGTAAGCATGTCCGATGACTCAAACAGAAACCCTTTTAGGGATGATGCAAGTTGTGTGGATATATTAGCCTCTAAACTGAAACAGGCTTGTGAGCGATTGCTTACTAACGAAAATCACTTAAGTATATCTTTTGAGATAATAAAGAAACTTCAGGTTGATTTACAATCTACTGAATGTGAAAGACTTTGCCAAGATCTCAAAAGGTTGAGGGAAAAAGATTCTCAACAAATACAGAGTCTTGAAGACAAAGTAAGTGCTAGTATTTCTTGAGTGGAACTTTTAGAGAAAGATCGTGATGCTGCTCTTGAAAGGTCTATTTGTTGGAAAAGAAACTTGTTGAATCTGATGCAAGGATTAACTCTCAACAAGTGAGTTTTGAAGATGAAGAATCTATCAAAGAAAGCACATCTTCTAATGTCAATAAAGCAACGCCTTTGAACAAACACGGGAGGAAAAAATCTCATCACGCTTCAATGCAAGTGGATCCACAAAAAGATAACATAAAAATCATATTTCTTATGTTACTAAGTATCGTTTTTATTGTGGAAATCACTTGCAATAGGGGTGCAAAGTTCGTAAAATGCAAGATGCACTTTCTTTTGTATCAAACAAATTGGCCAAGTTTTTTCCCCTAAAGAACTCATATCGTTATTGTCCAAAGTTTAGGCAAAAAAATTATTATAATGATACTTCAAGTTTTACCTATCGCTCGACAAGGTCATCTCATCGAAAACCTGATTATTGAAAGAGGGATGACTTTGTGAATGCGAGGACAATATCTTATGTTTCAAATTGGATAAAAGTTGTTTCGCAACATATCCAAAAAGGCAATGGTCCTAATGGTATGAACGAGAAAGCCACTTTTGTGAAACCTGTCCATAAATGGGTCCCAAAGTTTACCAAACATGCAACTTAAATTTAGTCACAAGAATGACACTAAATTGTTAAATGTTGGTAATAATGTTTATGAGATTCTTCTTGCAAGGCTAAAGAAAGACATTATGTTGTCCAACGTCTCTTGTTTGAATGAAAGTTGTGGTAATGACACTCTTCATCACAAGTCAAGGAAGAAAAACAAGAGATGGAACAACAGAAAGCAAGAGGTCAACAATGATAATTTTGTCTTAGTCACTTATGACGAACAAGATAAGGCTTACCTCAACACAACCTAGTTGGGTTGGAATGTACATGCTCACCTTTGTGATCAATCTTATGGAATGTGAGAAAGCACATGATACATAACACACAATCTCTCGATCATTATATGACTGGTTAACATCTTATGAGAGATTTTTTTATTCTTTACTCATATATTCTCTATCCATAATTGAACAATTGATAGAAAGGGTAATTATGAGTTTATGGTGTTGATATCTACATGCCATATATGTGTATCTCTTATTTAGACGGTTAAACGATCCAAAAAGCACTCAATTCGGATATCGTATACAAAAGTTATGCCTAAAACAGTTCTTGTGTGTGGATCCATGTTAGGATCGGTTCCTACCTTGCCTAAGTATCGGTTCCGGGGTAGTTCCCTAAGTCCATACAAAGGAATGTAAACTGTTTTGCCCATAACTTCTTCGTGCAAACTCGGAATTACCTCATTCTCTTCACGTCGGTTTTGTATTTTCATTTCCTACAAGACTGAGGCAATAACAATTCTTGATTTTTTTTTTGAATATTTATGGTGTACTGCCATTGAGTTTATGGGATAAACTGTAGTGTTTCAGTCCCATATATCGGCTCATTTTCTTATGGTTAGTGACTTTTGAGTATAGCTGATCTTTGGATCATATCTTCATGATTGTTATATCAAAACTATAAGAAATTTATGATGGAATAACTCATATGTAAGTTACGATTATACTATTATCAATTTACGTTTCATAAATTGTGTATTTGGTATACATATGAGCTTCGGTTTTTGTCTTTTACATTGGCAATGTAAAAGCTAAGACTTTTTCGACCTTTCTCTGGTAAAGGTTGTCTTGTTTGTTATTCTTTTTTCCTACAGGGAATAAAAACTCACATGAGGAGAGTTATATGTTGAACTAGTGCTTAATCGTCATATCTTTGTGGGGAGAGTGGTCGTAGAACCCGGGGGAAGTATTATTTTAATAATCTTTTCTGATATGAAGACTTGATTGGATTAAATCTTAGTTTGTCATATCAAAGAGTAAGGTAACGATTTATTTATATTTGTCAATCATTTTCCTGTTAAGATCGAAGCTGATTTAAATTGCATATTCTTGCTTTTTTGTTTAACGAAAAGTACGGTAAAATTTTTATGTTTCAATTGGTTTCGGTTAAGAAAAACTAAATCAAGTTTGGCTTTGTTTTTGCTTAACGAAATAAGAGGTTAATTATTTTAGTCCAATTGATTTCTGATAAGTCAATTTTGTGCTTAGTCTAGGCTTATCAAAATGAAGTATGATTGTTAAAGTCCAATTGGATCCTTGAAAAGAAAACAAGTTAACCTAGTTTTGTCTTGTCTAAATGAGGTACATTTATTTATGAATAATTGGATCGTGATAAGCAGCGGAGTTAATTCCTATGAAGACTTGAAGATTCCGAAAACGTATCGACATCGACAATAAAATCATCCTTCCACTTGAGGTTAGTAATACATGACTTGACTTGTTTCCATTTCTATATCGTAAGCTTTTAAGTTGTCTCTGATTGAAAACATAACATGCAAGGTTATATATACATGAAATTCTAATATAATATAATTGATCATCATAGTGTGATCAAAGTGTCAAGGAATGATAACTTTGGAGTCGCACGGAGGAAAAGAAGAAGAAATCACCCAATTTGAGTCAAAAGGGCAAAAAGGTCATTTTATCGGCAATTGATATATGGAGCCTAACCACGGTTAAGGGGCAACTCTTCTTGGAGGCGTACTAAACACAAACCGATTACGGTTAAGGGGTTGTCATACACAGGTGCCCCTTATCATTATTAGAGGTTGTAATTATCAATGGGTGGTCTTTATCTTGGCGCAAATAGCATCCCAATCATTCCCAACCCTAAAACCAAAGTGATTTCATCCCATTCTATTCTTTCATTTCTTCGAAATTGATTTTGTGTCGAAAATCGAGAGATGAGAAATTCGAGAGAAAAGAACGAGATCGAGAATCGAGAGAAGAGGAGGCTGCTGCTTCATAAGCCGAGAAACTAAAAATTCAGAGAAGAAAGAAAAGTTGGGTTGTTCTCAGATTTGTTAGTTTGAGTTCAGTGAGGGGTTTGATTGAAATCAAGAGATGGGTTTGATCTGTGAGAAGGTATTTTGCTATTGATGGTGAATTGAGGGGTGAGTTAGAGATTGATCGATTAAGCGAGAAAAAGAAGAAGACTCGCCACCGTTGATGGGTCAATGAAGCTGTTATGACATACGAGAAGACAAAAGTGATGCTAATGGTGGTCTCTCGCAATTGAAGAATGAAAGAAAATGGGATTTGGTAGATTGAATCGGATGAATTAATGGGTTGATGCCATGAAAGTCCAGGGAAGAAGCAAGATTGGGTTGAACTCGATTGGGGTTTGGATTGATTGAAGAAGATTGCAGACTTAACTCAAATTGCAGCTGAAGCTCTGTTGTGTTAAATCAGATGAATGTTATGAAAGTCCAGGGGAATGCTTGGTCTTTGGTTGAAATTGCAAAGAACTAACTTGGGTGCAGTGATGGTTTTGGAAGTGAATTGAGCCGGGTGACTTGGGAAAGAGTGAGTTTGTCTTGATTTGCAGGTTATGAAGTCTTGAAAGGCTGAGAAGAGGTTTATAAGCTCAGTTTGAACCTGACTTGTGGCTGAAGTGAAGCATAGATGTATGCCTAGGATACAGGGGTATAAGGTTTTGAGCTGTGAAGGCACTTTGGTGGTCAGATTGCAGGTAGTGGATGCAATTGCGGATGGGTGGTTTCTTTGGTGTTGAAATGCAGCTGAAGCCATCATAGCAGGAGGAGAATGGCAAGGGCTTACAATTGCGGCAGTGAACTGGTGCTGCTGGGATTCAAAGAGAAAATGCTGAAGGGAGGTAAGCCTGAAATAGGCACAAGTGGTGCGCAAGATGGAGTTCTTTGAGATGAATGCTAGGAACCGAGCAAAGGAATCGGTGTCAAGTTGCGGTTGGAGGTGCGGTTGGGAATGCGAGGAATGAGTTCATGGAGCTACTGAGATGGGATTACGCTCTTGTTCTTGAGGAGTATTGCGAGGTGGCGGTTGAGTTGCGGGAATGTATGGGATGGTGCTAACTGATGCAGCTGAGATTGAGCTGCTACTATTGATGTGATAGGAGGCATGCTAGGATTACAGGGCTGGAGTTGGTGATGATGGTGCATTACAGGTTTTCAGGCAGCCATCATGGCTGAAGCACAATGATTGTGCTATACAACTCAGGCTGTGCAACAGCTCTGGCCTAGAGACCAACCAGCCAATTCAGATAGATAACTCAGCTGAGTTGACTGACTCAGGTCTGACTCTGGACCCGGTTTGACTCAACAAGTTGACCCGCTGACTAACAGTTGACTGACGGTTGACCTTTTGACCGTTAGTCTTAACGGTGGACTGACGGAATATTAGTCGAATATTCCACGACGGAGAAAATTTCGGGCGGCGGCGGTGCGTTTTCCGGCGGATTAAGCCACAATCCCGGTTTTCGGCGAGCCAAAAAATCCAGAATTTTCTATGGATTTTTTTCATATGTGTGAAGACTTGGGCTTGGAATTGGATGGAGAATTGGACTCAAATTTGGAAAGAGAAGGTGGAAGAGTTGAGAAAAGCTTGGAATTGGAAATTGAATTGCAAAAGGAAAAGGATTCTACTCCTTAGAAGATTTGGAGAATATTGAAGCCTATAACAGAGAAGTTTTCTATATCTTTTACACATCTCTACACACACAACACTTTTCTTTTCTTATTCTTTGTGTGAACTCTTTAACATGAGTAGCTAATTTTATTATTGATTGAGGATGAATTCCTAGTTCTTAATATGATTTAAGTTTTTGTTTCAATTCTATCTTGAGGTTTTTCACATGATTATCGTTTGTTTTTACTAATAGGAATGATCTTAAAGACATTCATGATTGATTGATAGATTGTTTAGGTGGCCAACTAAATTGATTTGTTAATTTGATCTAAAGCTAGTGAAAGTTAGGAGATAAGTAATCGTTTCTTGACTCTTTACATAAGTAGCAAACACGAGACCTTGCGGAGGGATTCCGTGGAGCAATTGTGTGTAGAAACAACGCTAGAAAGTGAACCAAGCGAAATAGAGTTTAACTACTAGTACTAAACCTAAATTCATAAATCTTAATGCATTCTGGGAATTACATCTTGTAAGCGAACCTCAAGGTGGTTCTTTTGAATAGAATCGATAACTAAAGCGGACTGTTACTCGGTGAAATTAGGGATTTTGGGGCTAGCTAAGCGTACCTTTATCCTACGGTTGGTGATAATCTGTGACTAATAACAAGTAGAAAAGAACATAACTTGATTCATTGTTTTAACGAAGAAGGATTCCTTGATCTTGTCTCTATTATTGCTTTCAACTTTACCTTTTAATTGTTTTGTTTATTTTCTTTTGCTTTTTACATCCCCCTTTTTGTGACAATTTTTACAACTAGAATCTCGTGCTCCTCGTGGGATCGACCTTGACTACCCTATATTACTTGTTAATTAGGTAGTAAAGTATTAATTAATTTGATTGCACCTACGACACGCATCAAATTTTTGGCCGAATTAGGGGAGCAGCGGATGATTTTAGTTGTTTTTATTTTTCTTTTGGTTTATTCTTGCTTTGTTGGATTCTATTCCAGTATCTAACTTGGTTTTGAATCTTATTTCGAGTCTTGGTTTTCCATGTACGGTGGACAAGAGCAAGCATATTACAACAATCAATACGGTTTTCAACCTCAACATTATGACAACTTCCAACCATCCTTAGGATACAATCAAAACCAATATTTTGGCTATGATAAATTTTCTACAGAACCTTATGGATATTCTCATACATATCAACAACCTTATGACGGGTATGTAAGTGGACAATCACATGGATGGAAGGATAGTTATGCATCTAATAATTTGTTTTCTAGTAATGTGCGAGACGAGAGAATTTGGAATATACTCCTCTTCATCGTGTTTTCCTTCACTTTTTCCAAAAGAGGAGATACGATCTAGAAACTCTATCAATGAGTGGTAAGCGTGTGAACGTCAGAAACTTACCTGTAAATTATACAAATTGGAGGATGATGGGGACTCGGAAGAGCTTGTCGCGAGAAATTAGTAGGACCATTCATATGGAACTTAAACGACGTCTAGATAAAGGTAATGAAACCGATGACGATTCTTATTATGGTGAGTCCGAAAGTGAAGATGATTGTGTTGAAAAGGACCAACCTTTGGAGACTTTTGATGACGTTAGTGTAGCTTACTCGAGCCTTGATCTTAATAATGATCAAGAACCTATTCAAAAGGTAGAGCTTGAGGAAGATGCATTTATTGCTTGGAAAAAATTTCTTAGGGAAAGATGGGAGTCCGCGGAAGTGTATGAACGTTGCAACAATGAGGAAGTTATTCCAACTCCGGATCATAATAACGATCTTTCACCTATTCAAAAGGAGGAGATTGGGTGTGACTTACCGATTGTTATAAACGGTATAACACCCGCACATGAAGATCTTACAATCTATACCGACGAGAATCATTTTAGTGAATGGCCCGATTCCGATGATGAGAATGTTGAAGAGATGATACTAGAGGATGAAACCACATTCATTGATTTTGTGGAAGACCCAATTGAACTTACCAATGATTTTAATGATGCCAAGACTTTGGTTAAGGTAGAAAACGACGAAGAATGGTTGCAAGGTTTAATAGAGGACCACGATATACAAGAGGTAAGTAATTCACTTGAATTTTTTAAGGATGACGAGGATTCTATAATACAAGAGATTGTGCAAGGTTTGTCTAACCCTTTGCATATTCATTCTTCTCCTTTACCTCTTATTGGTTTGAATGTTTGTGCTTCGAAAGTATTTTTGGATGATTTTGTTTCTAGATATCCACCATTGGAAACACTTGATGCTAACGCTATGCAGGTTTGCCAAGAGGAATACATGGAAGTTCCCAAATTCTATGTTCTTTATACACTTCCGAGTGTGGACGAGAATAAGTGTGGGGGAAATTTCAATCGAGCGATAATTTCATTATTATTTTCTTGTGCTAACATTTGTATGGAGTTATTGTTTGCAAAACAGGTATTATGGGTGGATCCCCAAATTTTCCGATTGTTAATATATGGGGAATGAATCATGAAAGAGCTAGTCGGGCCGTCGACTTTAAAACAAGCGCTTAATGGGAGGCAACCCATCGGTTTTGTATTTCTTATCCTTTTGCTTTTTGTTATTTCTTTTTCTTGTTCCTTTTCATGTTAAAATTTCCCACCTTGACTTTACTAGGAGGATTCAATTACATTGAGGACAATGTAAGGTTTAAGTGTGGGGGAGTGGTTAAGCATGTTTTTAAAACAAAAATTACAAAAAAAAAAAATTAAAAAAAAAAAAAAAAAAAAAAAAAGTTTTACTTAAAAATTCCAACTTTTAAAGATTTTAGAGTCACTAGCATACTTCTAGGTATGTTTACATAGAGATTTTGACCGACATAATTGAACTTGGAAATGTTAGAGAACTACATTCGGATTTCTTGTTTGTTTGAGTGTTAAATAATGGATTTAATCATGCGGTGATGCGAATTTGGTGCAGGGGAGAAAGGCGTTATTAGAGTTCTTTGATCAATCATTAGTGGAGACTACCCGTATTCATATCATGAGAGGCACCGACCAGAATTTTCCATCTACTAAAGAGCTTCTTTTGAGTGTGTGTCACCGTACGTTAATTAGGGTAGAATGGTGAGCTACCCAACCTCCCACCACTAGAAGCACTACTCTTTGATCTCTTGAGTGCTAATTTTGTCAATCATGAGGGTGACGTCTATAGATGAAAGCTACCTTCTTGTAGTTCGATTTGCAGTTAGCACCATTTTCTCTCTCGACAACAACGGATCCATAGAAACACATCATCATCAACAAGGAGCGACATCAAAATCTACAAGGAAAGTTGAAAAAGTTTAAGGTTTACAAGCAACGGAACGAGAAAAAGAGCAAATTTCAAATTCAAGTAAAGCAACATACAAAGAGCGGAATTCACATATATGTTGAGGACTTACAATACAATGAGGTAATTTTATATCCAAGTATGAAGACTTATTCATAAAAGCGAAGAAAATTAAAAGGTGAGAATTTTTGAAGTTTATGATTTCAAGACAATACAAGTTGTGAAGAATCAAGCGGTAAAATACTTCTTCCACGGCCATGGTTTATTTTGTATTTAATTTCTCTAGTTTCAAAAAAAAAAAAAAAAAAAAAAAAAAAATTGAAAAAGAAAAAAAAAAAAAAAAGAGAGAGAAAAACAAGAGAAATATTTGTTTTTTTTAATAAGCCGTGGGGAAGGAAAATATATAAGGAAGTTTCAAGCAACAAGGATTTTTAAGGTAAAAAGAGTTACAAATTGTTAAGGATTTATGAAATTCAAGGGTTTATCATCAATAGTTGAAACCGAAGACCAAGAAGATAAAGACGAGGAGCGGAAGACGTTTCTATTGGATGCCGTGAGAGTGGTGTTATCATAATTGGCAATCGGATGTGAAGGTGAGTAAGTAATCTCATCCTCGATAATAATGGTTGATTTCCTTTCGTAGAGATCGTTAGAAAAATGGTTTTTCAAAATATTAAAAGATGTGGGTTTTTCAAAATATTTCGGAAGTTGTCCTTCCCACCATTCAACGTGTTGCAGGAATTCTCTCTTCATTCCTACCGCACACATGTGAGAACCATAAAAAAAAAGCCGTCTTTTTGAGTGCAATTATCATAAAATCCTTTTTGGTGAGGCGAGGAAGTCGAGGCGAAATGCTTATTGATCGTTTCTCAAACACGCATTCTCTCATTATGGTGTGGTTATTTCTCACTCAACAATTAAGAACGAGAATATGTTCTTTAGTATTTCTAACTTCTTATTACTAGCATGCGAAACTCATGTCCTCGTAGCTCTTTGGATGCTTGGGACGCTTGGAACGCTTTGAAGTTGTGAGTTTTTAGTTTGATTTGCTCGAGGACTAGCAAAGTCTAAGTGTGGGGAATTTGATAGGTGTAGAATACACCGTATTTACTATCTAGTAGTTTAGGCTTTCTTTGCTATTTTTCGTGTAAATTATGTATTTTACGCTTGTTTTGAGTTTTATAGCTACTTTGGAGTCGCACGGAGGAAAAGAAGAAGAAATCACCCAATTTGAGTCAAAAGGGCAAAAAGGTCATTTTACTGGCAATTGATATATGGAGCCTAACCACGGTTAAGGGGCAACTCTTCTTGGAGGCGTACTAAACACAAACCGATTCTGGTTAAGGGGTTGTCATACGAGGTGCCCCTTATCATTATTAGAGGTTGTAATTATCAATGGGTGGTCTTTATCTTGGCGCAAATAGCATCCCAATCATTCCCAACCCTAAAACCAAAGTGATTTCATCCCATTCTATTCTTTCATTTACTTTGAAATTGATTTTGTGTACGAAAATCGAGAGATGAGAAATTCAAAGAAAAAACAGATCGAGAATCGAGAGAAGAGCAGGTCCGCTCTTCATAAGCCGAGAAACTAAAAATTCAGAGAAGAAAGAAAAGTTGGGTTGTTCTCAGATTTGTTAGTTTGAGTTCAGTGAGGGGTTTGATTGAAATCAAGAGATGGGTTTGATCTGTGAGAAGGTATTTTGCTATTGATGGTGAATTGAGGGGCTGAGTTAGAGATTGATCGATTAAGCAGCAAAAGAAGAAGACTCTGCCACCGTTGATGGGTCAATGAAGCTGTTATGACATACAGAGAAGATACAGGTGATGCTAATGGTGGTCTCTGCAATTGAAGAATGAAAGAAAATGGGATTTGGTAGATTGAATCGGATGAATTAATGGGTTGATGCCATGAAAGTCCAGGGAAGAAGCAAGATTGGGTTGAACTCGATTGGGGTTTGGATGATTGAAGAAGATTGCAGACTTAACTCAAATTGCAGCTGAAGCTCTGTTGTGTTAAATCAGATGAATGTTATGAAAGTCCAGGGAATGCTTGGTGCTGGTTGAGCTGCAAGAACTAACTTGGGTCACAGTGATGGTTTTGGAAGTTTGAATTGGAGAGTGGGTGACTTGGGAAGGAGTGAGTTTGTCTTGATTTGCAGGTTATGAAGTCTTGAAAGGCTGAGAAGAGGTTTATAAGCTCAGTTTGAACCTGAATTGTGGCTGAAGTGAAGCATAGATGTATGCCTAGGATACAGGGGTATAAGGTTTTGAGCTGTGAAGGCACTGGTGGTCAGATTGCAGGTAGTGGATGCAATTGCAGATGGGTGGTTTTGCTGGTGTTGAAATGCAGCTGAAGCCATCATAGCAGGAGGAGAATGGCAAGGGCTTACAATTGCGGCAGTGAACTGGTGCTGCTGGGATTCAAAGAGAAAATGCTGAAGGGAGGTAAGCCTGAAATAGGCCTGAAGTGGTGCAGCAAGATGGAGTTGCTGAGATGAATGCTAGGAACTGAGCAAGGATCTGGTGTCAAGTTGCAGTTGGAGGTGCAGGCTGGGAATGCAGGGAATGAGTTCATGGAGCTACGGATGGGATTACGCTACTGTTCTTGAGGAGTATTGCAGGTGGCGGTTGAGTTGCAGGAATGTATGGGATGGTGCTAACTGATGCAGCTGAGATTGAGCTGCTGCTGTTGATGTGATAGGAGGCATGCTAGGATTACAGGGCTGGAGTTGGTGATGATGGTGCATTACAGGTTTTCAGGCAGCCATCATGGCTGAAGCACAATGATTGTGCTATACAACTCGGTTTGTGTAACGGCTCGCCTAGAGACCAACCAGCCAATTCAGATAGATAACTCAGCTGAGTTGACTGACTCAGGTCTGACTCTGGACCCGGTTTGACTCAACAAGTTGACCCGCTGACTAACAGTTGACTAACGGGTTGACCTTTTTGACCGTTAGTCTTAACGGTGGATAGCGGAATATTAGTCGAATATTCCACTGACGGAGAAAATTTCCAGGCGGCCGACGGTGACGTTTTCCGGCCGGATTCCGGCCACAATCCCAGTTTTCCGGCGAGCCAAAAAATCCAGAATTTTCTATGGATTTTTTTCATATGTGTGAAGACTTGGGCTTGGAATTGGATGGAGAATTGGACTCAAATTTGGAAAGAGAAGGTGGAAGAGTTGAGAAAAGCTTGGAATTGGAAATTGAATTGCAAAAGGAAAAGGATTCTACTCCTTAGAAGATTTGGAGAATATTGAAGCCTATAAATAGAGAAGTTTTCTATATCTTTTACACATCTCTACACACAACACTTTTCTTTTCTTATTCTTTGTGTGAACTCTTTAACATGAGTAGCTAATTTTATTATTGATTGAGGATGAATTCCTAGTTCTTAATATGATTTAAGTTTTTGTTTCAATTCTATCTTGAGGTTTTTCACATGATTATCGTTTGTTTTTACTAATAGGAATGATCTTAAAGACATTCATGATTGATTGATAGATTGTTTAGGCGGCCAACTAAATTGATTTGTTAATTTGATCTAAAGCTAGTGAAAGTTAGGAGATAAGTAATCGTTTCTTGACTCTTTACATAAGTAGCAAACACGAGACCTTGCGGAGGGATTCCGTGGAGCAATTGTGTGTAGAAACAACGCTAGAAAGTGAACCAAGCGAACCGAGTTTAACTACTAGTACTAAACCTAAATTCATAAATCTTAATGCATTCTGGGAATTACATCTTGTAAGCGAACCTCAAGGTGGTTCTTTTGAATAGAATACGATAACTAAGCGGACTGTTACTCGGTGAAATTAAGGATTTTGGGGCTAGCTAAGCGTACACTGCTTATCCTACGGTTGGTGATAATCTGTGACTAATAACAAGTAGAAAAGAACATAACTTGATTCATTGTTTCGTAACGAAGAAGGATTCCTTGATCTTGTCTCTATTATTGCTTTCAACTTTACCTTTTAATTGTTTTGTTTATTTTCTTTTGCTTTTTACACCCCCCTTTTTGTGACAATTTTTACAACTAGAATCTCGTGCTCCTCGTGGGATCGACCTTGACTACCCTATATTACTTGTTAATTAGGTAGTAAAGTATTAATTAATTTGATTGCACCTACGACACGCATCAAGGAACAATATATATCAATAGTGATAAGTGTTTTATATTAGTATATTAAACTAATAAGTATAATGCTTATCTTTTGAACTTCATAAATATCGACATAATCTTTGTAGCTCGTTACTAGATTGTGTAGTGAACGTAAGTTTGATTTCATACCTCGAAGTATATGTTTATTACATGTCTTTAAGGAAGCAGACGTACTTGTTTCATAGTCGAAAGGAAATCAAAAGTATTGTTGGTCTTCATTAAGATCTTAAGGTTGGACCGATCCTAACCTATATTTGGAATCAAGGTAGAACCGATCCTAGCATATGTTGATAGTAAAGGTAGATACGATCCCTACCTATGTTGGGAGTCAAGGTAGAACTGATCCTAACTTGTTTTATGAGTCATGGTAGAACCATTCCCAATAGGCAAAAGCGATTTCTTCAAGTCACGTACACTTTAGGGTTTGTGTTATTTGGAAATTGGATTTGCATAATAGGAAAGTTCAATATATCGACATAATGAGTAATTTGAACATATGATGAAATCTTATTTCTTAATTGTTCAAAGATATTCCTTGATACTCAAGGTGAGATCCCAAACTGAAATAATACTTTTTGAGATTTTCGAAATTAATATGTTTTGTTTTACCATCAATCGGAACATATCTCTGGAAAGATATATTAGTCAAGTGCTACCTAATATTAAGTTGTCTATGAAGATTTCGGTTATACAGTTGGATATTGGTCAAAATTAGACAAAGTCGAATTTAGGTGCTTTATTGCATATCTTAAGAATATCTTTGGTTATGGAAATTCTTTGGTATCCAAACTACCATGGTTTATAAATGGTGAAGTTTGTTCTTTTTACAAACTTATCCTGAGCTAGAAAAACTTCATCTTTGTTGTTTATGGTGTAGCCGACTAATAGTACCGCTAGTTTAAAGACTTCTTCGGGATCAAAAAGCATCTAATAGTACCGTTAGTGGGAAACTAGAATTGCACAGTTATTTTAGTTTTTGATTATTGATTTGATAGACTAACGGTTATTAACTCTTGATTGCACCTAGTTTGATTATTCTTGAGAGCCTTCTCTTCTAACATAAGGTCACTCAAATTAGATCAAGGGATTAACATTGACTTGTGATCATCCATTGTTAACAAACTCCGATCTTTGCGTGATCGATTATAAGTCAGGTTTCAAGTTTGTTATTGTGCAGGTACATAAGACTATTGAAGATTGAGGATGAGAAGACTTTTCTTATTGGTTTTGTATCTTCGTAATTTGCTTCATGTACAAACTTGATCGACTGGGATCTGACTAGATCTAGTTTATCTTTTGATAGACTTGTTATTACTAGTCGTATTTAGATCGACAAGCTATCATTTGGTGGTACTCTTCAGTATTTGAATATGGCAGTTCCGTTTGACTCGATCTAGTACAATTATTTAAACCGAATCTTGGAAGATCTAAACCCGAAAAAGGAGTTTAATTGATTTTAAATAGAAAATCCTTTGTCACACTAGTACACAACATACATATCTCTTATTGATTTTCTGAGATAGGAGAGTGGTTAACAAACATATTAGTCATTTACTGTTTGGAAGAGTATCGAAAGGGTTGAGTGCTTAAAGTCTTCAGAGAGGCTGAAGCAACTTAAGATAATGGTCTCTATCTTAGGAGTTACGTGTGTTGGCCATATTGGTGTAGGCGCAGGGATACTTAGGAAACTAGGTAACTAGGGGTAGTTTACTTGGTCTCAACTACACGAAGTTTGTAGGATCTTTGTATAACGACTTAATTTTGAGAGTATTCAAAATTGAACTAGGTCAGGAGTTTTTCATATTTTGCGGTTTCCTCGTTAAAAATCTTGTTGTGTCTTTACTTTTAGTTTTCACATTATAATTTGTTTAAGTTATAATTAAAATAATCGCACTTGTATATTAATCTCAAACACTTGGGTTGATCCCTATAGTTGTGTTCGCTTTCAAACCAGAACTATATACCAAGTGTACACCTTGTAGTTTGTTATCTTCTTGACAGTCTTTTTCTATATTAGATCATGCAAGGTATAAGACTTATAGGTTGATTTCGATAAGATTGTGGTGTATTTGGTACCGTCTTCATTTTAGAAGGTGTTTATGATCTATATCTTCATTATAAGACACTCCTAAATCCAAATTTGTGATCTTTCTTTTTAGTTTTCGAATGTTTTTATTAAGAAACCTAACTTTGTAATATTTTTTTTAGTTGTTTGTCATTTCTATTTAGAAACCTAACTTTTCAATAGATGTGTGGTAGTGGTATTCTCTTTCTAACCTTTATTATATATTGTTCTACTATTGCTCTAGATGTATCACAATTTTTTGACTATTCTAGACAAAAGAGGCCTTTTCTCATGCCGAAAGTGCATCTTATTTAAACAACCAATATTCACTTAAATTCCAAAATTGTCTCTTATTTTTCTAATTCATCCAACTCATTCTTTTTACCCGGCCTTGGATGGAGCATAAACGATGCATGATACTATATGATAGGATAAGTACATCTCCAATGGGACATCTATATCCTTCATATGCGGATGGATAAAGAAAACACCATTTGCTCATTTTTACTGAAGCTTTCCTTAATTTTAGGAAGTTCAAGATAATTATCTTCAATCGTGTAACAACGTAAAGAAGTGATATTGTATTTTTCATATATATTTATAAGTAAAACAATTTTTTCCTTGGGTTTAGGGAATTAAATGCCTATTGGATTGTATAAATCCTCTAGGAGATCATCTGAAACAAGAGAATGTGTGTAACGGACCGGAAAATCACGCATGCAGCGCCCAGCCACGTAGGACAAATCTTCTAGATGCGCCACTCTAATGCTTGTGACTGGACCTTAAAGCTTCTCTTCATGCTAGGAAAATGCATTTTCATTTTCCATTGCAAGCATGCTCCACAAGCATGATGCCTTAAACACAACTTCCACGTCGTTCCAACTCACCCTTGTTCTGCGAAGGGTGCAAGGCCATAAAGGCTAGTGTCGATGCATTATTACATCACAGTCTTCCAAGTTTTGTCCAGGCATAAGGCATGCCTTGTACTTTTACATAGGCCATGGCAAGACTATTCTCGTTTCCTTACTTCGCTTGGGCATTGAGCTGAATGCATGCACTTGTTTTGCTTGTTCCAAGGGTGCATCATCTAGGCTCATTATGTTCTTGACTTGCATCGTCCTTGTGATGCCAATGGCATATGAAAACCCACCCTACTTGCATACATGTTAGTTTCCTTTCCTAGTCATGCGCAATCCAAAATTGGTGCATGTGCCTGAGTCAAACAACTTGATAAAAAGTATGAGCACCCCAAAAATGAAATACAACTTAGCTCATCAAGTATGGAAAAAATCATCTCTTGCATCGCATTTCCGAGCCAGATGATATGAGTTACCATAATGTCGTAATCACTTCGCAATTAGATGATATGAGCGATAAAGTGCTGGCACCAATGATGAAACTCACAATGAGATGCCTACGTACGCTCCTCCGTAATTTTAAGGCACCAAGCACACGACCGTGGTTCATCAACATTGGGACAAGCAACTAAAGCCGACTCCTATTGTAAGACAAAAGACAAGCAATAGCCTAGTCCGTACATGCCATACGGTCATTCGAAAATGATGTGCTAGAAGGTGCATCATTGGTTTTTCCTTTGTGTTGCATCGTGGTGGTGAAATATTAGTTACAATGATGCGGCGATGATTCCTCATCATAATGAAGCTCTGTCGAGTGACCGACGCGCTATAACGGTGGTTTCACATCATTTAGGCTTTATTGAGTAAGGTATGAAGCTTATTAGTGCATCTCCGCTATATGCACCTTTAACCAACGACATCTCACTATATGATCTTATTGATATGAAGCACTTTGACATGCTTGCTTCACTATTCATGGTCGTTGACATGCCCCGCATAATGCGCTATGATGGTGCATTATTCTGTTATGCCCCGTACGCCAACTTGAATATTGTGTCATGATGGTGCAATATATCTCGGCTTGCCAACCACTAGAGTGAAGCACCATGATGGTGTAACGTTACTCTCAGCTAGCCACCTACTGGCTGATGTATCATGGTGGTGCAACATTACACTTAGTCAACCTCTAACTGGCATGATGCATCATTGTGGCGCAACTTCTGTCCTGAGCCAACACGCCCATAACGTGCAACCAAAGATTTGAAATGAAAACTCATCCCATGCCAATGACGCATCTTTGAGCACGAATTATGGGAAAAGTGCGGTTGTTACATCATTACACCCTTTAAAGAATTTATTCATCGAAATTCAAAACAAAACTATTGTGGACAAGCTTTATCGATTTGGATTTCCTGAGGACATGTCCCATACCACGATGCTTAGAAATTTCTAACGATTTCTTCAGTTTGTCGTTAACAGTAATTACGATCTCATGAACAAATGTCTCATACCACGCCCTAGTAATCCAAAAAGAGGCCATAACTTTACCTATAATATAGATTTGGTTCCCTTAACAAAGCTTCCCATATCACATACTAAGGATTTCCAAAAGGATATCTCAACACAAGATCTCTATGTGCGTGTCCCTCACTGACATACCCGGGAATCCCCAAAGTTCATCACTTGGGAAGGGTCATCGAAATGATAAGAAAACTCTTAGCATAATACTGAGAGGACAAAGCTCTAATGCAGAGTTGTCGAATGCAAGCCATAGTTGGCCAGTTTCCTATAGTTTTACGGTTGTCACTCGTAAGTGAGATGTTAGCCGACCTGATAGTGCATACCGTTCCAAACAGGTTGGGATGATCGATCTCATTTCTACCTATCGTTTCAAACGGCCTTCCAGGTCACCAACTATCTGGTGGGTCATAATTTAAGGCCTTGGAGAACTCAGAGTACTTGCCTAAGTGTAACAAAATTCAAGCAACAGTTGGCCTACTCTTCCAACCGATTATTTCCCTTTAAAGGAAAATTTTGCAGTCTCATTACAAAATGCTTAATGACAAGTCCATCATGTGCATCCCCTAGTGTTTTCTCGGGACTTGCTATAATACCAAGTGTGACGGACCGAAAAATCACATCTGCCCCACCCACCCGCGCAGGCCGTAACTTCCCGATATGCCACTTTGATTGTAGTGACCAGGTTGTAAAGCTTACTTCGCGTCAGTCAAATACATGTCCATTTTCAATTGCAAGCATGCTCCACAAGCATGATGCCTTAAATGCAGCTTCCACGCTGTTCCCACTCACCCTTGTTCTGCAAAGCATACAAGGCCATAAAGTCTAAGGCCGATGCATTATTACATGCATTACTGTCTTCCAAATATTTTCCAGGAATAAAATATGTGTTGGACTTGCACATAGGCTATTGCAAGCCTATTTTTGTTTTCTTACTTCGCTTTGGAATTGATTTGAATGCGTGCACTTGTCTTGCTTATGCCAATGGTGCATCGGTCAGGCTCATATCATTCTTACCTTGCGTCATCCTTGTGATGCCAATAGCATATGAAAACTCGCCTTACCTGCATACATGTTAGATTCCTTTCCTGGCCATGCTCAATCCTAAACTGGTGCATGCCTGTGTCGAACGACTTGATAGGAAATATGAGCATCCGAATAACGAAGTGCAACTTACCTCATCAAGTATGGCAACAATCATCTCTTGCAATGCATCTCCGATCTAGAAAATATAATTTACCATAATGTAGCAATCACCTCGTAACTAAATAATATGAGCGACAAAGTGTTGGACCACCAATGTTGTAACTCACTGTGGCTGCCTAGTACCTTCTTTCATACCTTGAAGGGATTAAACACTGACCGCAGGTCATCAATGTTGGGACAAGCAACTAAAGCCAACTTGTATTCCAAGGCCAAAGCGAAGCAATAACCTAGTATGTATGCTATAAGGTCCTTTGCAGATGATGCACAAGAAGGTGCATCATTGGTCTTTCCTTCATGTTGCACCATGATGGTGCAATCTTAGTTCGCAGCATCTCGGCGATGATAAGCATCATGAAGCTCTTTCGAGTGACCAACGCTCTTTAATTATGCTTTCACCTCATATAAGATTTATTGGCTAAGCTATTAGGCTCATTAGTGTATCTACGCTATATGCACCTTCAACGAACTACCCATCCCTATATTTGTCTTATTGACATTTCCACAACTAAAAGTTGAGAAGCACTTTGCTATGCTTGTTTTTATGTTCATGGTCGTTGCCACCCGCCCTTGCATAGTGCGCCATGATGGTGCGTTATTCAGTTTTGGACCGTCGCAATCTTGAATATTGCGCCATGATGGTGTTATCTCTCAGCCACACCACTGGTAATGCACCATGATGGTGCAACATTGTACTTGGCCATCCTCCAACTGACATGATGCCATTGTGGTGCAAGTTCCGTCCTGGGATAGCATTCCCTTAATGCTCAACCAAAGCTTTGAAATGAAGCTTCATCTGATGCCAATGACGCGTCTTTTAGCACCCGCCCTGCGAAAAATACGGGTATTACAATGGGCTAGAGGATGTAAATCTAACCATCCGCCACATCAGCTTCACGTATTCTCTTTAAGTTCCCATTGAATATGATTTTTTAGGAAAAATAGCATAATTTGTTTAAAATAGGAACGTTACATTTTCTCGTCAGAGATGCTCAGCATTCTTTAGTTCAAAATAGTGCAAGATTACACAAAAACCCTTCACACAACACATTCTGACACAACATCAGTACATCACTACCTTACCGGAAGCCTACTCAGGATCCATAACTGGAACTAACATCTCCCGACACTTGCATAGCCCATCCCAATACTTCCACAGTCCGGACAAGCTTTTGTAGTATAAAAAATGTAACATCTTTGTTCGCGGAGATTCATGATTTCAGTGTCGGAAAATCGAAATATTTTAATTCGGCAAAACAATATCTAACCAAGATCCCGCCAAGACGAGCTAACGAGTGTAGCGTGTAGGGGTTATATGGAATTTCATTATAGAAATACTAAATCTAGTCCTACCTTATGTTGTGTGAAACTGTAATAAATTATATTACTGATAAACGTTCAAGTTAGTCTAAAATAATACGAGTACTTATATAATGAGAAGAGATAAACTTTTTGGAAACAAGGACTCATCAATTTCACCAAGAAATTGATCAAAGTGTCTTGGTCCCGACCAAGTCCCCAAGTCCACCACAACTCGCCCCATCTTGAGAAGCTCGGCTCAGACAAGTTATTTTCTTAGTGGAACCGAAAAATAAATGAAACCTATTATAGGGGCTCCAAGAAAAGTGTTTTGAGGGCTCATAAAGATTCAAATATCCTACAATAATGATAAGGGGGCCTAATTCATAAGAAAAATACTAAAATACCCTTAATCGATTAAATATTGAAACCTAGAACTAATTTGTTTTCATTCCTCTCCTTTAATTCTTCCATTTTCTTCTTCCCCATCACCTCCATCGCCCATTTCTTCGATTAATCGTCAATTCCCAAAATAATTCATTATCGATTAACACCACTTAATCCACCCGCAATGACTTCAATAAGGTAAAAATCAAAAACCCATCTTATTTTATTGGTTTTATAATGCATGAATAAGCGAAATCGGTCGAATTAGGTTTTTGAAAAAACAGTTTCAGAAATGTCTACGGTTGGGAAAATTCATACTTCCCAACCGTAGACTGCCTACAGTTTGGAAGTATGAATTTTCCCAACCGTAGATATTTCTGCCTACGGTTGGGAAGTATGAATTATCCCAACCGTAGGCCTCTATTGGGAAATATGAATTTTTTTCCTAATCTAGTATCTACGGTTGGGAAATATGAATTTTCCCAACCGTAGACATTTCTTCCTACGGTTGGGAAATATGAATATTGCCAGCGTAGTAGACAATCTTGAAAAAATAAGTGATGGGTTTTCTTAGTTTTTATTTTTATGATCGCCATCTTTATCACGACGGAGAAGAAGAAGAGAGAAAGAAGAATAATAAGTTTTTTTTTATGATCATCATCTTCATCATGATTTATGAATAAAAATAGAAGGAGAAGATAATAGATTTAGTTAATTTATGGAGGATATTTTAGCCATTACAAAAAATATTTGGATATGGGGTTTTGTTGATTACTATTTCATAACCCAATTTTGTCTTCTTGTGAGCCCTCAAAACCCAATGTTTGGATCCCTTATAATAGGTTTCAAATAAAATGATTAAATATACATCCCCGTTAAAACCCGAACCTGTGAACCTTTCCAGCTGCTCCGAATATCGAACTATTGAAGTTCTTAAAATCGATCTCAAAGAAGAAGTGGAAGCTAAAACCCTAAAATGATTTTATTGTCACGCTTTTAAATACCAGAACTCTAAAATTCAGAATGAAAACCCTCAGCTCAGAATTCAGAACTCTAAAATTCAGAGTGAAAAAGTGGGAAGACAAGATCTATTAGAATGGAAGGTACTGAGAGTGAAAAAGTATTCGAAGAATTGAATCTGAATCCTCAGCTCTTCGTTAATGAAGTCATTAATAGAATTGACGATACAGTTGACGGGGCTTTCGAGTTTTTCCAACAGTAATATCTCCTTCCCCATCTCATCTTGTAATTCAATTAGTTTTACTTCTTTTTTATTTTTACCTTGTAAATGAAAACCCTAATTTTGTTATTTACAGAGAGGCACTGAAGCTTGTGACGGACGATGAATCAAATGAGCTACGGAAGGTAATTCTGTTAAGGATCTTTTGTTTCTATATAATGCTTAAGACAAAATTTTTTTTGTGGAGTTTATCATTTTCGAAAATTTAGGGGTTAGGGTACTGAAATTGGATGTGTTTTTGTTTGCTGATGCTTTAAGATAGAGTAGCTTATGACTATCATCTTATGAAATGAATAAGTGTAGTACCAAATCAAACAGTTCAATTCAATCTGATGCAATTCTGGAAAACTAAATGAAGCATTTGAAAATCCTAAATCATTCTCTTAGACTCATGATTTTGAATTGTCTCAGTTGAATCTGACCAGATCGATGATCAATTTTAGTGTTTTCAACATTTTCCTGCTATATGGTGTGAAACCTTAATGTTTTGTCTAGTTTGGAATGGTGTTTGTGTGGTCCTTATTGAAAATGCATTGCATGTTCTACTTGTTAAACAATCTGTGGTTTGTTGTAGGGTGTTTCTTTTATCCGCACTGTTGTTCAAGGAGCTTTAGACAAACAGATGGATTTGTGGGAGAAATACTGTCTTCGACAATGTTTTGTTGTTCTTGAAGGATTCACATTGCACAAAGCTGTAAGTAACATACATGTTCAGAACTATGTTTACACATTTTCATAGCCATTGATGCTACATGATTCTAACTCTAGTTTGGCTGATTTTCTTTTTTTTTTAATTGTCAAACAGAACACTTCTGGTGACTCTTTGATGGAAGAAGATTTACTTGCTGATGCAGAATTAGACGATCAGTTGAACTCTGTGAGGGAGAAACTTCATGCGGTAAGAAATAGATCAACTTGATTTGTGGTCAATCACTGTTGCATGTTGATTACTTTCATGCCTTAAACACTCTTCGCTATATGCATTCAGGCTGGAAAAGAGTCAGCTGAGCTGCATGGATTAAAGCTCCAGAACAGTTTAGGCCAAAAAAATTCCGAGGCAGTTGCTGAGGCTTTGCAACCATATGAACAAAATTCTGTTCATGAATTGTTCGAAGGTATTTGTTACTTTGGAGTTGGTAGTGTAAATCTCTCTAGCAGGTGGTTGTAAGAGAAATAAATGAAAGAATCTGCACCAGTCTGCAGCCTTTTGCAACATGTATCTTTTAACAAGTAAAAGCTATTTTTTCTAGAATTAACCATTACCATCCACAGGTTAATTTTTGAAGAGTGACAATAACTCATCTTGTTAATCATACTAAAAAAATCTCTGTCAACTAATATGGCAACAAAGCATAACTTATCTGCAGTTATAATGTACGCGTAACTTTGTTTAGAGCAAAGTTATAATCATACTAAAATCTCTGTCAACTAATATGAATTGACTATGTTTTGTTGTCTTAGAGATGCTTAGAGCAACACCAACACTCCATGAGAAATTGGCAAAAATGAACGCGAAAAGAAGGGAGGAAGTTGAACGCATTGGAAAAGAGCAGAGTAAGGGTGAAAACTTTAATGGGTTAACTTATGAGTCAACTGAAGAACAGTATATGATGCATCAGCAGAGTAAAGGTGGAAACTTAACTGCGTTAACTCATTACCTTACATATTCTATGGCAGATTATATATTCTAGCATATTCCATTGCAGAAATTATGAGGAAACTGAAGTGTAGAACTTGCTGTATATTTTCATGTAGTAAAGTATGTTTGATGTTCCTGCCTTTTTGGATGCTTCATCTGTAAGGGATACTATCCCAAACGTTTGTAACTCTTTTGGTGCTTTAATGAATAGTTGATTTTGCTAGAAATAATTTTCAGATGATATTTGAATTTAAGACAATCGGTATTTTCAAATGGGATTATATTGTACTTCGCTGAATGCTAGAAGCTTTTTGTAAAGACAATCGGTATTGGTATTTTTTTTCTACCTAACATTAAGATGCTTGTTAAACTTTTGCCAAAATCAAGTGACCTCTTATGTTTGTTTCCACATTCTCATTTTTGTTGGATTACGTACTTTGTGGTTACAGTGTGATCGGTCATGTTATTTGTGTTTTAGGCTTTTACTATATGATATTTGTATACTATTGATGATTTTTGTGTTTGCTGCCAAGACAGTGCCTGCATCTGGAGTATTTTACAACGGATTCAAATAAGGTAGATGAACCATTTAAGGTACCGGAAGCAGAAACTGTGCATGAGCCCCCTCCTCCAACAGAAAAGGTACTCAGTTCTGGAGTGTAGTGTAACTGAACATTTTAAATTATGTACTACTCGGGGAAAATCATACAAATTCCAAATCATTCTAAATGGCATCTTGTGTGTCTGTTCAGTTACCTGTGCTCGGTGGAGATGGATTTGTAGGTTCAAATATCTGCAAAGAAGCTTTAGACTGTGGTTTGTTTGTCTTAGTCTTAGCAGGTATTCTAGTCAAAAAAGCAGAAATACTGGTAATGTCCGAATCTCTGATGTTTGCTATACTAACCATTGTCCAGATTTTTTCGTTTGAGGAAGTATGAATTTATTCTCTCTTTCATCTATATAGGAAAAATATACTCTGTTGTAGTGAATTTTTTGATTCCATATTAATGCTTATTAGTACCATCTTACTTATTCTCTCTTTCATCTATATGAATTTATTCTCTTTCATCTATATGAATTTATTCTCTCTTTCATCTACCTTTTGTTAAATCCATCTTACTTTTCTCATTCAGGAGCGGAAGGTCAAACGTAAATGAATCCTTGGCTAACAATGTTGTCTGGCATAAAGGTTGTCTTATATATCCTGCATGTTTCATTTTCATTACTGCCACCGGTCTGTATGTTAAGATCAAGTATAAAGTTTTTTTGGTTTTTTTTATCCTCAGTTCTGCAGGGGGGACCTTCTCGAACCTGATTCCTTTTAAGGTTAGCCTGAAAGATGTCACTTCAGTGGTAAGCAGTTTCTTTTTGTATGCATATCTGTTGGTCATCAAGTGCCATGTGGCCCATGTCATTATGCTGTTTCTAGCAAATTGCATGCCTGGATGGCTTGGGGTATAACTCATTTACTTCTTTTGTGGGTGCACTTTATGTTCACAGACTTCACAACATGGTTGTTTCTGAAACATGCTTTTAGTTTCCAAGTCTACTTATTTGATTTGTGGTGGTGGGTGGGAAGATGTACTGAACCATCGTGCAGGATATTTATGTGACTGCGAGTCATTTTAAGAAGTAAACTTGAACTTAGGTTTGTGGAGAAGAGATAGAACATATAAGCAGGTGTAAAGATATTATACGAGTAACACATAGTTCATGAAAAGACAACCTTCTATGGAAAATTCACTAGTCTTAAGAAATTGATCTGATGTTATCGTTCTTTGTATCAGATTGATGTTCACAAAAATGAATTAGGTTCGTAATATCTTGATCGTGATTGTGTACATCAGTGAATTAACTATAACTAAGTGGTGAGGCTGGTGAGGCACCATATATTAGCTGGCTGTTGGGGCTTCTACCTCCCTCGAGTGCACTTGTCGGTGAGTCACCCCCACTCACAAGTCACAAGTTGATGCAGGGTATTGCATTCTAACAATTGATATCACCATAGAACTTTTAGAGTTGTGGGTTTTAAATAAGTTCAGTTTCTTAACCTAGTTCTGCTTTTACATTAGAAGAAAGCAACTCCGTAAAATTTTTGAGATTTGCATTTGAAATATATTTTACTGAAAATAATAATTAAGTTGATTTAGTTATAGCACTTTACAAAAAATTAAAACTTGTGTGTTTCAGGAGTAATTCTCAGGCTAGGATTTATTCATGGTTGAAAATTTGGGGTTCTGGGAATACAACGTGTTCATTACCAGTTTCAGAAACTTCTTGTCCTCTGCTTTGATTTCTCAGGTGCCGTGTATCTGGTGCTTTACTCCTGTCATTTCACTTAAGGTTCTGCTTATATTTTCTTGTTGTCAATTAATGTTGCAGCATAGCCACATGAATTAACCCTTTGTATCCCAAATAGCTTCTTATGCACCGACCAATGTTCACGGTTGTACTAGGCTCCCTCTCTATTATGATGTTTTCTTGCTGTGTAGACTTTTCGATTACTGTTGCACTTTGGTTGAATTTCATGGGTTCTATAAGTGCTTTAACTAATTCATGTATTATCCTTATTGAGTTTGCTGTGCGTTTTTTCTAATCTGGTACTTGTGTGCATGCAAAACGAACCTGTGGTGCAATGGTAGCACGTCTGACTTCATGTCAAAAGATGCGTGTTCGACCCACGCCAGGTTCACTCTTAACTTGCACTGCTTCGTGAAGGAAGATTGTTTTGCCCACTGTGAATGAATGGATTTCATGAAGTTAAATTACAGAGACCACGACAGAAGCTGTGGCTCTAAAACTCTTCAAAAAGTTGATTACGGTAACAGGTAGGACAAGTTCATACAGCTCACAGAGCCGATCTATTTCATCTCAGGTCCTTCAGAAAAAGATTTAGAAACATTTTATGTTTTGTTTATGAGGATGCCAGGTAATTGATAAGCAACTTGATTTTGTGGTTTAGATTGGTGACATTTACTCAGGAGAAATTTTGGGCTCGAAAATTTTAGGGGCAACAAATAAGATCTCTGAAGAATTGGGTGTGTAAATAAATCAACATAGATCAATCAAATGGAACTACAGTAAACTAATCTTCAAAATATAAGCACAAATAAACAAAGTACTGTTTGGTTCTTGATAAGAACAAACAGTAGTATTATTATTCAATTCAAATAACAGGAACCAACTGAACAGAAGCAAAGTAAATCAAGGTTTCCAATTTTCAATTACAAATCCAAATTTAAAGATAAATGAACAAACCAACCAAGAGAGAAAGATGATAATGATAATCAAAATAAACAAATCAAATCTCTCTCTCTCTCTCTGTTCCCCTTTTTTTTTAACCTAATAGTTTTTTTCTTTATTAACAGAAATTAAAGGTTAGATTCCCCCAAATATTCACATTTCTTCAACTAAACACCAATCTTCTTCGTCAAGTTGATCCACCACAAACCCTACATCACAGAAACTCATGTGATCGTCATCCTCCTCCTCTTCATCAGCATCAGATTCAGTAGTCCCAGAAGTACTGGATTCCCCTTCTTCTTCTTCTTGTTCCATAACCAAACGAACAGGACCTAGTTTTGTTAATTCAGTTCCTAAATCTTCATTATTTTTAACATCATAAACAGTAGTAGTATTATATACATCATCATCATCATAATAATCATGATTATGATTCAGATCCTGATCTTGCTCATCATCATCATCCCAACAATCACGATCACGATTATTTAATTGAACTAACATATCAGTAGCAGAAATCCCTCTATAATTCAGATCACAACCTTTATCAACAACACGCCATGAAATTAACTTATGATTCATAGCAACATCAAGAGATTTCAGTTTCTGTGTACCTTTAATGTTTTTTGGGACTCTTGTTTTATATTTACCTGCACACTTCCAGGGCTTGGCTCCTGCTGTTGTTGGTGATGTTGATGATATCTTGTTCATCATCAATCCACCACCTAAAGGAGGACTTGATGATGAATTCAAAACTCCCCTAGTTGATGATGAATTGTTTGGTAAAATCAAATAGTTTCTCACATATCCATGTTGTTGCCTTCCTTCTCTCTTCATATTCTTTCTGGTTTTTCTTGATTGATTTTTTTTGCTTCAGAGGAAACTGTAAAATTACAGACTTCTTTTTAGATCTGGATGTTAAATGAAAGACTTGGTGCGGAAGGTTTTTTTGGGTCAGTGTCTATCCTTGTGGGGGGGCGAGTTATATTATATTAATATAATGAAAAAGTCGTGGTTGAAATGGTTATTTCATAAAGATTACTTTATTCCATTTCTATGCTCCTGAAAGATTCTGATAGTGTTGTTTGTGGTTACACGTGTTGAGTATTCATTGGTTGTGATGACACATTTTTGGTTAGACTATCCAATAACCTGGCCTCGGCTTTTAGGATGATTTTTAAATGCCGAAAATTTGTGGGGATTATTACAGCGTGTACTTTTACAGCAAAATATTTACAGCGAAAATTTGCAAACTGGTCTGGCGTTTTCTGGAGAATGAAGATGCAGTGTGGGTTCAACTTTTTACAGCAAAATACTTAAAGGATTCCAATTTCTGGACAGTGAATGCAGATCCTAAAAATTCTGCCGTGTGGAATAGTATGCTAGAAGTTAGATCCATCTTGGAAGGGAGAGTTTTCTGGCAAATCTCCAATGGAAGAAAAGTTAGGATTTGGGATGATCCGTGGATACCAAATCTACTGGGAAATCTTATTCCTAGAAATATCTTATCTCCATCAAACATTCAAAGAGTTTCTGATCTTATTTTGCAGGATACTAACTCGTGGAATTTGAACTTGTTAATATCTATATTTCCTCCAGAGATTGTGCAAAAGATCACTGCAATTGTGCTTAGTCCACAAGATGAAGATATTCTCACATGGACCTGCTCTCCATCAGGTAAATTTTCTGCAAATTCATGTTATCATCTCCTCTCCCAAAATATACCAGTGTCATCTTCATACACTCAGTTTCCTTGGAAGAAGCTCTGGTCGTTGAATAGCATTTTGCCTAAAATCCTTATATTTGTATGGAGATTATTGAATAATGGGATTGCAGTTAAACAAAATCTGCAAAAAGGGTATATGAATCGTGAAGTTGCCTGCACCTTTTGCAATCAAGAAGCAGAAACAGTTTTCCACCTTCTCTTTGATTGTCAGATAACAAAATTGGTTTATAATGCTGCTGCATTAAGTAATTTATCTGACGAAGTTGATGGAAATCCCTTTGAGATTCTTAAACTGTGGATAGAGTCCTTATCGATATCTGAGTTCACGTATAGGGTTTGTATTTTATGGAATATATGGAAGATGAGAAATGATATGGTTTTCTCTGGTGCGAATTTCTCCTCAAATATGATTCTGCAAAAGGCTTTGCTAGATTTTAATTTATGCAGGTCTAACTCAGAGAATGATCAAGCTAACGCTTCAATAACAACTCAAATTCAGCCATGGATACCTCCTGAAGAGTCTTATGTGAAGATTAATGTGGATGCGGCTTTTATTCCAAATAAAGGTGCTGCAGGAGCAGTAGCCCAAGATCACACAGGGTGTTTCTTAGGTTGTGAAACGGTTACTTTTGATGCTACATCTTCTATACTGGCAGAATCCATTGCTTGCAGTCTGGGTGTCTCTTTGGCAAAGAGATTAGCTTTCTCTAAAGTTATTATTGAAGGAGATGCGAGCGGGGTAACTAAAGCGATCCTGGGAGAAACTCATGCTATCCCGTGGAGTATTAGATCAGTTATTTTGAAGATCCGTAATGATTCTTCTTCGTTTGTAGATATTAAGTTTCAACATGTGCCAAAATCAGCAAACTATGTAGCTCATGCTCTATGTCAGTTTGCAATGCATGATGATGTAATGTTTAGGTGGAATGCTAATGAACCACCTAGTTGTATCTCTTCAAACCTCAACTTCAATGAGGTAGTCTAATATAGTTCTGGGGCTTGCTTTAAGCCCCTTTTCCCTTCAAAAAAAAATAAAAAATTACAGCGTGTACGTTTCGAGATTAGTTTTTGGTCAGAAGTCACCCTATTAGTCGGTGGTAGATGGACATCGTGTTTTAGCCTAAAGGTAACATCATTCATTCATAAATCTAGTACACAGACGAATCACAAGTACACTCATCTATAAAAGCTGAACGCAACAAGCAAATGCACAAATAAATTCAAAACAATATTTAAACTTGAGCACCAACTATTTTGACACTCGTAGTGTGACAGACCGGAAAATCTGGACTCCCAATGAACCAGGTTTCAGCCAGCGTCGCAAGCTCCGACTTCCCAATACTCCACTCAAGGAACCAACATTGCCAACTTTTCAGACCAACTCTGATTTTTACCAAGCAAATGTCTATCGATTTGATTAAGTATCATATCCGGATGGCCAGTTGCCAATGGTGAGGGATGGCCAGCTACCAATGTCAGGATAGTAGGATACCAGCCACCACCGGCCAGTAGCCAATGGTCTTCCGGGGAGCCACCCAAAGGTGGGATCCCCAGTTGGGCCTGACAACTCACATTACTTGGTCAAGCTCAATAGATAGTTTTTCTCAGATAATATGAACTACTCAAAAGAGTAGTAATTATCTCTAAATCAATGGTATGAACTGCCACAATAGGCAGTAACCATCCCTTCTAAGATGATATGAATTACCTCGAATGATAACAATCACCTCTGAACTCATGGTAGGAGTTAGATGATATGACTTACCTCAAACGGTAACAATCATCTTAGCGCACGTATTGAGTAAGTATCAGATGATATGAATCACCTAGGATGGTAATAATCATCTCTTGTCTCAGGTAGTATGAACAACCATGGATTGACCGCAACTACCTCTTACTGCCAAGGTTACAATCATCTCCGAATGGATGGTGTGAACTGCCAAGCAGCAACCAACCATTTTCAGACGATATGAATAACCTCGCACAGATATGCTGAACCGCAAAGCGACTGCCTACGTACCCTCTCCATTCCTCCAAGGGATCAAGCACGACCGTAGTTCGTCACTGGTTTAGATAGTATGAACTGAACTACCCTCCCTAGTAGTAACTATCTCTCATCAAGAATTCAAGATGATATGAACTATCTCATTAGGTAGCAATCATCTCTTACATAGATTGTATGAACTGCTTGTCGTGGCAGCAACAATCTCTTTCAATGGATATTATGAATTGCATAGCAACAACTATCCCCAGCTATCAGTCAATGGCAAGATGTCAACGTCTATATAATACCTGCACATGTACCTTTATATGTTTACCTGCACCTGTACCTGCCACTTAAAATAAACAGTAAACTACATAAAGGAGACTTCACCTAGAAAATGAACAACTGCCGCCAAAGTGTCCATAATACCTTACTGATATATGAAATAGAAATATACGTCGCAAATTGTAAAAGCAAGTGTACACAAAACACCATCTTGGGCACTAAACTTCTTACAGTCCACGTGAGCATAATATGAGAAGCAACCACATTCAATTATAAGACTAAAACACTAACATGTAGAGTGCAATATAGTCTAGGCCAATTCCAACAATATTATGGATACAAATCGATGCGGAAGCATCTAGGGATAGCATTTTACTGTCATAGACTCATAGTAGTAGTAATAACCATTCCATAAAATGGAAACATCCAGTAACACACCACCGTGCGTTAAGAAGCATACTAAATTATTAAGCTAACATCATTTTCCAAAGCAGTCTAGGCTAGCAGACATCTGCCAAGAAGACAATAAATGCCAAAAGAACTACGAAATAACCAGCACTAAGTGTGACTAGTATTTCATTCTAGTACTATCATTTTAGTGTTCATGACATGCTCACAATTACTAATTTATGCAAATGCATTTGCTGGATCTTTACATACTGTAATGTATGAACTATATTACGAAGTCTATTGAGAAAGTCCCTAACTGCATACCACAAAAAAGTGACTATCATCAAGGAAAGAGCGAGGTTCGACCCCCACACGAAAAGGCAAGCTACTGCCGAACATGAATTGAACTCTGCATTAGTCTAGAATAGATCCCCTTACTAGCCAACTAACCGACCCTAGCTGGTATAAAATGGCACTTTATAAGTATGTCTCTCATTATCATTTTTCAAAAGTGAAACATGGGAAAAATAAAAGTACTCGGTGAGAAAAAGCTTACATAACAAGTTTAGGAGCTAGGTGATGATCCAACTGTAGTATAAAACTAGATATGAAATGACTTTCGTTTACACTTAATCCAATCTCAATCGATCTCAACTGATAGCTTAAGTTATATGAACATGTTTTTCACGAAACTTAGTTATTGTTCACCTGTACCAAAAGGTACACATCTCTAAAACTACATTCCAGTCATTTTCATATTAACAAGCTGGTGAAAGGATTACACATAAATGGCGAACGTAGAGGTCCGATACGATACAATCTCACACACACAAGACATGGCCACACTGATCAAAAGGGGAAAGAGTTGATTACTGATCTCTCTTCAGGTATGGCAGGCAAGCAAAAATTACAGATAAGTTATCCATCTGGAACATCTTCTGAAATGCTAAAATATATCAAGGTACACATGTGGTGCTTACCAATTATATGTCTTAGGTTCTCCTTCTCCAGTAGCAACATTGAAATGCTAGCATTTCTAACGGAATCTTATTCTTAACAAAAACTCTTAATACCAACTCTTCTCAATTTATATCCCCTACTGTCGTATTAAATCAACCAAATTAGGATACTAGTTAACCACTAACTAAATAGAACTAGTCCATGATATAAGCACAAAGTGAACAGTAAGAGTTTTCATTGCTTCCTTATTTACAAATGCCATAAAGTCTAGTACTGCACATGCCTTTTGCACGACCTCCATGACAACATTTACAGGACTCTATGCGAGAGATTTTCATATAACCATATCAACAAACACTTCATGTTCTCACCCTAAAATTCAAATCACAAAACTTACCAAGTTCAATAAATGAAAAACAAGCATTTCACATCGAAGTCAGGGGTTCCTGCGTCATTCCAACTACACACATTCATATGATCATAAATGAAAATGAACGCATAGGCCATTTGTAGAAACAACACCACTGAACATTTCTATATCAATTCTACCAATCAAAAACACAAACTGACAGAGTACAAGGAAGACTATAAGAATTAAGAAATTGAAATCAATATCGATTCATCTTAATACAGACAGGATAACCAAAAAGGTTGCATGCACATAATATTGGTTTTATCATAATCTAACTACAAAAATAATCAAGCTAGATTTTCAGACATGCTCAATACTATGACCGGACCAAGATTTAAACAGATGTGTGGATCCCATTCAAGCATAAGTCATGAATTTTACATGAGGAACAAAAAAAAAACAACCATTGATATGAACCCTAATTTCTCTGTTTTTCACAACTTCACATCATACAGAAAGTACCCAATCATACATACATTTAGTGCGATGCACGAAATTGCAAATTGATAAGAATCTTTGGATCAATTGGGTGAGAACCAGTTCCCGCAGATCAAGTTCTCGAGTTGAAGAACATAAATTCCTCTTCTCCATTTACTCCCTCCGTCCCAAATATATAGGCGGAGAAGATAAAATCAGAGAATAAGAAAATGCATGATTTTTACAAATATTCATGTTTTTTCTTGTCTATACCCCTTGTCGTATTCTCAAAACAAATTCCTATACAACATAATAGGGGTATATATGTCAAAAAATATCTTGGAATTAGAATTCCGCCTATCTAATGGGACTAGAAAAATCTTATATTCCGCCTATATAATAGGGACGGAGGGAGTATAATTCAATCAGCAAAGGAAGAAAATAAAGGAAAAATGAGAAACCGGATAAATCAGTAGTCTGTTAAATTACTCGAAAACCCCAACACTCCCTCAACTCGACATGTGTCAAGCATGCTTAAAATATCTAATATCCCACACTAGTACTACCAAGGGATAACATAAGAGTGTTAAAAGGCATTTGGGAATTAGAATTTCTGGCACTCTGAAAGTAGAATTTGTCTAATGGGTTCACTTAAATCCGAGAGAAGGTACGGAGTATGGCGTGTAGGTACTTTCTTCGCATGATAATAAGTTATCACATGCAGTATGTGGAGATACCCAAAAGGTACAAGGATAAAAGGTCAAACGGTACATAATGACTTTTCGAATAAATTTTTTTTTAACTTTTAGTGAAGTAAAAAACACTTTGCTTATTATGACTTTTTGGGTTGACTTCTCATTCTGGTATCAAACATGATACTATTAATAATCTGGAAAACAAATTTTTTTGAATTTGGTTTGTGTGTGCTATTGAACTCAACAAGTACGTGGCTGAGACATATCCAGTACAAGCGAACAATTCTAGTAACATGATTTCATGTTCTATGACCAGCTAATTAGGAAACCGAATGGAGGCCTCGTAATTTAATCTTTTATTTAAAATTTAACATGTAATTCAATCCATTGGGAACTAAATGACACAAATTTTAGCAATTCATTAAAAGTGGTTCATTAGTTGTCAAAACATGCTACATTAACTTAACATGAGGTTATTTTCCCCTTCAAATGACAGTCCACATGACCATGACCTTGATAGCTTAATAAGAATATTAAGACTTGAGCACCAACCATTTAGCCTCTTGAAGGTACTTTCTTCGCATGATAATAAGTTCACTACACCATTTTAAGGTATTAGCAACCTACCATAGCTGTTGCTAAACACGGTATCGCAATTTTTAGCAACGACATAAGCTTTGTTGCGAATCTCGGTCAGCAACGGCAATTCGCATCGGCGCTTGTCATTGCTAAATTTTTTATTAGCAACAACAGAGTGCTGTTACTTATTACAGGAATATACCCTTACCAGGAACTAGATATTGTTGGTTCTGGTTCTAATTTATTAGTTCTGGTTTTAATTTAGCAACAGAGCACTGAGGTTGCTAATTTTTTGCAACCACAAAAAAAAGGTCAAGTCTATGTTTATTGACCTAGTCAAAATTCATTACCCCCACATTCCCCCCCTGCAATTACCCAGTTCCCCATATTCAACATCCACACAGATATACGAACTACAATGGCAATACAAAACTGATACAAATGTAGTTGATAATCACCACTAGATAATATTATTATAAAAGAAAGGATTCTTCAATTGATACAAATGTACACAAGTAAACTTATATATGTTGTGACTGACATACAATATTCGATCTATGATACACAATGTACACAAGTAAACTTATGTATGTTGTGACTGACATATAATATTCGATCTATGTTGATGTTTATAAATGGATGGGTAACCTAGTTTGTGTCAACTGACAGAGGCATTGAAAAGCAGGGAAAGAAAGACTAAATATCACCAGAAGTATCACCAGACTCCGCTTGCTTAACCAATCTCCTCAGCGAAGATTCAACTGCTTCTAAAATATCACCAGAGTACTGCTTTTTGACTTAAGCCCAAATACATGCATAATAACCAATTTGATGTTTCAGTACCGATGTCACAAACAAAAGACTAAGATTTTTGTTAAAGGGAGAGCAAAAATGGATCCGAGGAGTGCAAAAATCGTAGTTGACTCATTAATTAGGACCGATTCACTATATTTTTCTAACTCAGCCAAATTTACCCTTCTAAATACGCCCACTAACAACGAAAACTGACACCCAATCACCAACTCCACCACCACCACCACCATCAACGACCTTGTAAGCGCTCCTGGCTGCAAAAATCATAAGATGAATTGTTTTTTCCGAGTCTCCAAATTATGGTGTGGGATTTTAATTATTTAGGAAAAGTTAAACAAGAACAAACTGACATGGCTTGGCGAGGCGAGGCGAGGTTTTTCTTTCAGTTCCTTCCAACAGAGTTAATTCCCATGACAAGATTTTGATTTAAGTCCAATTTGATACTGATAAGGTGTAACTGAAAATGCCTTCACCAGCGGAGGAGGATCTGTAACGGATCTCCACCATGAATTGATTCCAAGTGTAAACACAACATACTTGGATAAGAATACCCTAATAAAGTAGGAAGATGCATAGTACTCCAATGGTGCAGCAGGATCGTGATCATGGAGTTTGATTAAACCATAATCTACATACGAAGCTAAATCTTAGAAGACCTAACAATGTTTCTAGTGAAAATCAAATTAACCACTAAACTGATGGGGGAGATGATGGGGTGGTGTGGAGATAATGATAGTAGTGAAATCATCCAGGTAATGCGTGTGAATTTTGCGGTCGTGGGGATATATTTGTCCGAATTAGAAAAAATATACTGAATCGGTGAAATTAACGAGTCGACTACGATTCTTGCACTCCTCGGATCCATTTTTGCTCTCCCTTTAACAAAAATCAAAGACTAAACCCTAGATTTTGTATAATCTGCAGAGACAAGTCAAAACCATGTAAAGCAAAAATCAACAAACTCTGCTATAAGTGAACTAAATGGAGATGTATGTAGAAGCAAATCCAAACAAAATATTTAAGAGAACATCATGTGAGAGGGCAAAGAGAACTCTTTCTTCCACTACTCTACTATAAGTGAACTGAAATTGAGATGTATGGTCGTAGGACACTTTAGGCACAAACTTTAAAGTTCCATCTCAGTTCACTTATCAAAATGTAGTAATAATAACTAGGAACCTTGATAATGCAGTTAGTTCAGAGAGACAAGTGTGAGAATAAGAGAACAATAATACACTCCTAAAATCCAACCTCAATACCATACAATCGCACAAGCAAATAGTATCATGTTCAGAATTGTTTACCTAATCCAAAGGAATGAAATGATTGTTCATTCAACCAATTCTAGTTTGCAAGGTCTGGCATTATAAGCTTATGACTTATAGACGAAAGCTTTCAAAAGAAGTTTGTTTACTTTCGTTTCAGAGTAGTTGTTGATCATGAACATTCAGAAACTACTGCTGCTGTGAGTGTATCCACATCATTTTGAAGGACAACAAAGGGAATTGGAAATTCACAGGTTGGTGCAGAATGAAGAGACGGACAACACAAGACATAAGCTTTTGTTGATTCTTGTGAAACTTTAAGAGTGTTAAAATTAAAAATGCGGGGGTTTAACAACCACACCCAACAATTCGTTTGGCAATCTGAGAGGACTTACTCCAATATACTTTCTAGAGAATTAAGTAGACAGTCAGACTCAATCTAGAGAAAAGTGTATCAAAGAGTTTAATATCTCTAACTCTTAATTCAATCCGCAATCATCAAATACAAATTTGCGAGCCCGATTGAATATAATAGTAACTTGAACGGTACCAAAGACTAATGTTCAAGTGTCAATCAATTTAAATCAACAACCCAAGGTCGGATATTCTAATTGATCGAACTTAACGCACAACCTGTGATATTTAAATTATATAACAAAATATAATGCGGAAAAGAAATAACACAGACACCAAAATTTTGTTAATGAGGAAAACCGCAAATGCAGAAAAACCCCGGGACCTAGTCCAGTTTGAACACCACACTATATTAAGCCGCTAAAAACTCTAGCCTACTACCAATTAACTTCGGACTGGACTGTAGTTGAACCCTAATCAATCTCACACTGATTCAAGGTACAGTTGCGTTCCTTACGTCTCTGATCTCAGCAGGATACTACACACTTGATTCCCTTAGTTGATCTCACCCACAACCAAGAGTTGCTATGACCCAAAGTCGAAGACTTGATAAATAAATCTGTCTCACACGGGAAAGTCTATAGATTGAATAAATGTTGTCTCCACGAAATACCCAAGAGTTTTTGTTCCGTCTTTTGATAAATCAAGGTGGACAAGAACCAATTGATAAACCACACTTATATTCCCGAAGAACGGCCTAGTATTATCAATCACCTCACAATAATATTAATCGACTAGCGAAATAAGATATTGTGGAATCACAAATGATGATACGAAGATGTTTGTGATTACTTTTATCTCGCCTATCGGAGAAATTAATCTCGAGTCAATTATTTCAATTGTACTCAATACGATTGGAGTCGGGCAAGATCAGAACACGTAACTACAAAGAAAATAGTTGGGTCTGGCTTCACAATCCCAATGAAGTCTTTGAAGTCGTTAACCTATATGGTCTCGATAGAAACCTAAGGTTAAAGGAGAATCGACTCTAGTTTATGCAACTAGTAACACACATGGGGTGTGGGGATTAGTTTTCCCAGTTGCTATAGTTCTCCTTTATATAGTTTTCAAATCAAGGTTTGGAATCCAAGTTACCTTGGTAAAAAAGCATTCAATATTCATTGTTAGATGAAAAACCTGATTCAACCAAGCTAATATCTTTCAAGCGTTAGATCGAACTTAGATTGTTACACACAAATGAAATGTACCCTCATTTAGGTTTATGTAATCGTACCCAAACGTGTACACCATGTTGGTTCACAAATAGTTAACCGAGGTTAGCCATATGATTACTCTCATATCAACCTTATTCATCTTAACCATAACTAGTTCAAATGACTCAAATGAAACTAGTTAAAGAGTTGTTCAATTGCTATATTCTCATAGAATTATACAAGAACACAATTGAAGCAAAATCGATATGATTCACTCGAATCAATCATGAACATTATAGCCACAGTTTGCAAAGATTGCATTCCTTATTATATAAATGTTTATGTTCATGTTCATAACCGATTGTAGAACTTTAACCTTTAAGTATGTAAACTCGTACGCATACTTGAAGTACTCGGACTAAGATTGGGTTTCGCCAGTACGCAAACGGGTACGCGAACTTTCAATCCCAGCAGAAATTCTCGGACATGAACTTGTACGCCAGTACGCATACTTAGGTTCCTGGATTTCTCAAACCAACAGATAGGCGAACGGGTGCGCATACTATGGTTCCCGGACATGGATTACATATGTGCAAGAGTGCACAATATGACATATCCAATAATGGTTAAGTGTTCTAAACTCTTATTTCAATCATTGAAACTTTCTTAGAGGATGACAATAGCCATTTTCACACACTATTAGCATCAAAGCAATTTTCATGATATTGAAATAATCATAACGAAACATTCCAAGACTACACCAGATGATTGTATCACACAAACCATGTAAGATGTTACTCGTCAATTTTCACATGATATAAGATGAACTTGGTCGAAGCGAAAGCTTGCCAACACATATTTCGAGAAATATGTAAGCGAGATAAACTCAGCTCGAAATATCAAATGTGTATATAGAAAACTATATCATAATACGACTTATGTCTCAATGTATGAGATAGAGTAGAAATAGACTTTCCAAGTGATAGAGTTTCACTCTCCACATACCTTTTGTCGATGAAGTTCCACAAGATCCCCTTAGTAGTTCTTCGTCTTCATATGATGAACGTCGTGAAGTCTAAGCTCAACTACACAATCTATGTCCTAGTCCGAGATATCTATAAACAGGCTAGAAATCAAGACTTATAATTTTGATCACTAACATTGACAAACATGTTTGAGATAGCAACGCATGCGAGTTCGACCGAGCAGTGCTCTAACAATCTCCCCCTTTGTCAATTTTAGTGACAAAACTATCAATACATGTGGATTACAAAATAATTAAAAATTATAGCTTCTCATCCAAATGCTTGATCTCCTTGGCATCTTCAACACGACTTGAAATCTTTGTCACTTCCAAGTACTCCATGATTTTAAACGTGTTCAACTCAGCATAATAGTTGTTGAAGATCCGTAGCAATAACAATGAGAAAAAAATGCTCTCATTCATTGTTATATAGTGTCATAGTATTATTACACATCATCAAATTTCAATTGTATCACAACTTTGACAACAATAATATGGTGATATGTATCGCTCCCCCTTAGTCAATACTTCATCTCAACATGAAAACCACTCCCCCTTACATAATGATCCATAAACCATATGTATTTGTAGTATGAAACTACACATTAATTCTCCCCCTTTTTGTCAATATAAATTGGCAAAGGTAAGAAAACTAGTGGGATCCTCATGAAGTTTTCATAGAGATACTTCATGACCAAAAGAGAATAACATACCAACTTATTTAGATGGAATCATATAGCCGAAGCTAAATGCATTCATCAAGGAGTTTATAAAGATACAAGATAACCCCTATAATATTCCACAGCCGCACTCCCCACAAAGATTTGGCAATTAAGCACAAGTTTAATTAAGAAATCTACCCCATAAAATGTCATTCCCGAAAGAACAACAAAGGCGACCTTGCTTTTACAAGAAAAGAAGGATTTCTAAAGAACACTAGGATACTTGACAGAAACACATCTACTAGAAACAAATGCAAACATGAAGCAACACCACTCTTGGAACTCCAAACTCAATTTCCCAACAGATTGAGATAAAAGCAGGGGCAAGAGTTATGGAGAACTAATGAACTAAAACAACACCAATAGACTTCCGTAAGTGTTGAAATGTGGCAGTGTCTAATGGTTTGGTGATAACATCAGCCAATTGTTGTTCAGAAGGCACACATTCCATAGTAGTGATACCATTTTCATAAAGATCTCGAATAAAATGGTACCTTATGTCTATGTGCTTAGTCCTTGAGTGCTCAACATGATTCTCAGTGATGCGAATCGCACTTGAGTTATCACAAAAGATCTTCATTATTCCAGAATCAATTCCATAATCAGTAAGCATTTGTTTCATCCATAGAAGTTGAGTACAACATGAACCTGCAGCAATGTATTCTGCTTCACATGTTGAGAGAGATTGTGAATTTTTTTTCTTGCTATGCCAAGCTACAAGATTCATTCCAACATAGTAGAATCCCCCTGATGTACTTTTTCTGTCTTCCACACACCCTGCCCAATCAGTGTCTGAATAGGCAGTAAGGTCAATGTTAGTATCAAAAGTGTAAGAAAGACCATACCCGACAGTGTGATTAATGTAACATATGATCCTCTTTGCGGAGGCAAGATGAGATTCCTTTGGATTTTCCTGAAACCTAGCACAACAACCAACACTAAAAGCAATATCAGGTCTCGTGGCAGTGAGATACAAAAGACTTCCAATGATAGATCGATAAAGTTTTTTATCCACATTTACACCTTTCTCATCTCTATGTAGTTTACCCGTGGTAGGCATAGGAGTAAGTTTTGGAGTTGACTTATCAAGACCGAATCTTGAAACAAGATCTTTTGCATATTTTTCTTGAGATAAGTAAATTCCATCCTTGTGTTGTTGAATTTGTAAACCCAAAAAGAATTTTAATTCACCACATTGCTCATTTCAAACTCTTTACCAAGAGAGACTTTAAAATTTTTTGCAAGTTTCTCCGATGTTGTTCCATAGATGATATCATTTACATAAACTTGAGCAATTAAAACATCTTTCCCACTCTATTTGGTAAACAATGTTTTATCATCTCCACCTCTTGAAAAACCTTTCCTAAGAAGGGAAGTAGTTAGTTTTTCAAACCAGGCACGACGTGCTTGTTTTAACCCGTACATGCCTTGTTGAGCTTAAGGACATGATCGGGAAAATCAGGTTTTCAAATCCCTTAGGTTGAGCGACATAGACTTATTTCTTTAAGTTTCCATTCAGGAAAGCAGATTTAATTTCCATTTGAAACAGCTTAACCTTAAGAAAACAAGCATGATCTAATAATAATCGAATGGACTCAAGGCGTGTCACAGGAGCAAAGGTTTCGTCAAAGTCAATTCCTTCAATCTGTGAATATCCCTGAACGACAAGTCAAGTTTTTTTTTTTCTTCTGACAATGGTGCCAAATTCACCAGACTTGTTCTTAAATATCTATTTGGTACCAACAATATTGATATTGGGGGGGACAAGGTACGAGTTTCCATACATCTTGTCTTTGAAATTGATTTTGTTAGAGCATAACTCGGTTGAACCCACTAAGAGTTGGTATGTTAAGTTTGGTTGTCATATTTTAGTGAACCAAAACTCATTTAAAGAGTCGCTTGATTATGTACTATAGTCAACTTCGTATAGGTTAGCTTGAAAGTATTAGGATATGAGACATTACAAGTATTACGAAGACTTGAAGAAGTGAAGAAGTAAGGAGCTAAAACGACAACATCATCCTTCCACTTGAGGTTAGTGATATTTGACTTGAACTGTTTTATTCCCTAACGTATCTTTCAAGTCGTGCATATTGAAAACATAACTGCGAAGCATGAATGATTATACCCTAGTTAGACGTAGTATTAAGGAATACAAAACGAAGTATAATGCTTATCTTTTGAACTTCGTATATAAGACATCGACATAATCGTTTGAATGCTATTGTGATTATGTATGGGTATGAGGTGAAGATTTCATCCTAGGAAACAATGTTTTACATTCGTTTAAAGGAAGTAAATTCATGAACTTGTTTTGTAAATCGAAAGGGAAATCGCTAGGCTTATTGGTATTGTTATTCATTGCATATCTTTTGAACTACCAATATGTGTGATTAGTATAACCGCTCATGACTTGTTTATGTTCTTGGTAAAACTATTCACAAGGCCTGACTTATGTATTTTTATGAATTTTATTAGTGAAACCGATCTTAAGTAATCACCTGAGATGGTATGATCGATTTAGTGTTATTGGTATGACCAACTCTAGGAAAAAGGGAACCGATCCTAGTAAGAGGTGCAACCGATCACAAGAGGGGAATCGATCCTTGTAATAGGTGCAACACGTTTCTAGATATTGGGAACTAATCCTATGAACATATGCAACATGTTTTTAGACATTGGGAACCGATCCTATGGACATGTGCAACAAATACAAGTTAGATACCATATATATGTGGGAACCGATCCTAGTACCTAGTCAACCTAATTTTCGGAAAGCTAGTGTGACTAAATCCAGTACTCACATGAAGGTATAACCGAAACTTGTTTTGGTAGAACCGTGAAACCCATGATTAGTGATTGAGTGTTCTTAATCAATCACATAGTTCTTGAAAGTCCGATGAGCCAATTCTAAACTTGTTTGGAAGTGTTTCAAATCGGTTTCAAGATTGTAAGTATGAAAGATGACTTACAAAGTAAAGATGTCGACATACTTTGAACATGTGCAGTAACGCTTATCTTTTATTGTTCAAAGATATTCCTTAATAGCTAAAGGAAAATCCCGGTTCGAAAAATAAATTGAGAATATTTTATTTAAGGTTTTTAATTTTATTTTTGGAAAATGAAAATTAGTAATGTGCATTTACTAGTTGGAGATTTTCCAAGAGACTTTCGGTCAATGTTTGGACAAAGCATTTCCATGAATTATGGAAACCGAATTTGGAATATATTGCATATCTTGAGAATATTTTCGGTTTTGGAAATTCCTTGGTGTCCAAACTTTCTTGGTCTATAAATATCAAAGTTTGTATTTCTAGCAAACTAATCCTCAGAGCCAGCAAAACTACCTAGTTGTGTTGTTACTGGTGGAGCCGTCTATTTGGAGAGGAAAGTAAACAAATTAGGCGAAATCTCTTACGGCCGCTCGGTTTAAAGACTTCTTTGGGATTGAGAAGCTCTATTAGTACCGTTGGTGGGAAACTAGATAATTACGGTTTATTATTGGTTTTTGATTGATTTGATTGACTAACGTTTGTTGAACTTTGATTGCACCTAGTTTGTTTATGCTTGAGAATCTTCTCTTCTGATATAAGATTCACTCAAACTAGATCGAAGTTTCGACGGGGATCTTTAGACTGTTTGTAGATCTAAAGACGTCTTGTGATAATCCATTGTTAACAGACTCCGTTCTTTGCATGATTAATCACAAGAGATTCAAGTTGATTGTGTGCAGGTGTTTATTGAAGATCTAAGAAGATTTGAAGACGAAGAAGATTTTTGATTTGGGTTCATAATCTTTGGTGTGCACAATACTCATTTTGGTTAAAGAGGATCCAACTATAATCGGTTTATCCCTGTGGTAGATTGGATTGATTAGTTGAGTAGATCGGCATCAATACGTTTCTTTGTGATTCAAAGTATTGATTTCAAAATCTTGACAATTACTTTGGTAGTTGTTATTAGATAGATCTAAGGACATGATAAAGGAGTTTATTGGGATAAACGAAAGAGCCTTTTGTCGAAATCACATCACTTGGTTGAAAAGAGTTGGTACCAAACAGATTTGTTGTTCCTTTACTGTTTGGAATACGAACCAAAGGAATTGTTCCAAGTACGTGACTTATTACAAGTTGAAGGCGTGAGAGTACAGACAGAACTAGGTAAACTATAGGTTTAGTTGCTTGGTCTCAACTATACGAAGTTGGTTTGATTTTGTGTAGCGGATTAATCCTGAGAGTATTCAATTCTGGACAAGGTCCCGGGGTTTTTCTGCATTTGCGGTTTTCTCGTTAACAAAATCTTGCTGTGTCATTTACTTTTATTTTCCGCAATTATAATTGTTGTTATTATAATTTAAAGTAAATTACAAAAACGTTAATTCCTATTTACTTGATAGTAATCCTATTGTGTTTGGTTAAGTCCGAACCTTTTATCAAGTAAACATACTTCGTTGTTGTATTATCTCGATCTCGTATCCATAGACGATCACACGAAGTGTGAACCGATTAGTTGTATTGTCTCGACTCAGTCCATAGACAATCACTTTCGAAGAAAGGACTTATAGGTGGAAAAGTTTTAGATTCAGGTATATTTGGGTAACCTCGTCTTTTCAATTGGTATCAGAGCGGACAAACACAAAAAGATCTAACAATCTGTGTTTGGTGCGATCCAACCTATAAGAAATTGAATCCATGTATGATTCAATTAACGTGATGGCAAGATTAGATGACTCAAAATTGTTTGAAGAAATATCAAACAATGAAATTGTTGAGTCTCTACGTTCCAAAGAAATTTGGTCTGTAGAAGAATGTCAATTGTATCTCAGACACACTGAAGATCCCAAAGACAAAATGAATCGAAAACTCTTTGAGTTCGCTGAAATAAAAAATAGATCAGTGATCTGTCTTTAGAACTCGAACTTTACAAGTTAAAGGAGGACGAGTCTTTCAAAAAGACCTATAAAATCCTTAGTGATAGTCAGCAACTACAGGATGAGTGGATACTTTTCTTTTGGAACTGGAGTCCATAAAACAAGTATCTAGAGAACCAATGTCTGAAAGAAGCCAATATCTTCATGACTACTGCATGAATTTTTCTCTAGATAATGTCAACATGGATTTGTGTCCAAACCCTGTTGAAAACAAGCCAGATATCTGTGTCAACATACCATATACATATATTGTTTCTAAAGAGGAACAAATGACTAAAATTGTCGAAACTCAGAGAAGTATCGTTGAAAATTCAACATACTCCAAGCCCACAAAGTCCTTCGAACTTAAAATGGTTAGCCCACTTGAAAAAATAGGTTTGGATCCATGGTTAGACCCTAGAACCGATTCATGGGAAACCGAATATGAAACGACACGTGGGTTGGTGATATATACGAAGAAAGAAAGTTTTCTTTTCATCTTCTCTTCTTCGTACAAACCGAATGAAAGAGAGCAGTTCAATATGAACTCAAAAATTCATTTTTTTTTATTGTATCTTGAATTCGAAACAAGGTTTTGGTTTCTCTTCCGTCATCTCTCAAAGGAATGTTGCGATCTTCCTCAACTACACTTCGCAAAGGAAAGTTCGAACATCAACAGGGAATTTCGATTTCTTCTTCTCTTGTTCGAATTTACGAGTTCCTATAACAATCATAACAACATGCATAATAGGAATTTCACTAGTGGAGATGGTTCGAATGAAAACTATAGAAGAGGTACTCCAAATTTCACCTTTTTTGATGAAACCGTTGATACTCTATCAACAATGATTTTCGATGTTAGTACATGGCTTTATTTTGTTAATCAAGAGTGTTTTAACAAGTATGTTTCGATGCATTATAAGAGGATTATTATTGAGAAAAATTTTGTGAATGTTGAACTTCGAGAATATATGAGTCTGTATCACAGCAGGAATGACTGTGGTGATATACACACTGGGAACTATACTGGGTCACCCAGTCTTGTTGCAGTATTTTATGGAAACATGTATGCTATGGATGCTAAGAGATGTAGGTTTTTCACCATGGTTCGAAGCGTTTCTTCGAAGTTAATAGAAATGTTATTGGCTATATTCTGGGATGCAATCCAGAAAAAACATTTCTTCCTCAAGGCAGTGACTTCAACAAAGAACATATTGCTGAGGTTCTTGGTGGAAAATCCAGAAGTGGAAACAGTCTCTATATCAAGGGCATCTCAAAACATCTCAAGTTCTTTAGAAAACTTGTTGTTCCCAATCTGGCACCCAACAATATGCACAAGGTGACATGGAGTGGAGATGTGGTTGAACTGATATATCATATGGTAATATGTACCCCTAATTTCGATTTTTGTGGTTTTATTATCAAGCAAATGATAAGAGTCTGGAGTAGTGGGAAGAGCATTGGGTTTCCATGTCTTATCACAAGAATTTGCAGTGTTTTTGAAATTGGTGCTAATGATTCTCAAAAACTTGTACCAAAACCTCATAATCACACTATTATCAATAGAATGAGGGGACAAAGTCATGCTGGAACAAGCACAAGTGCTGCTCATAGTACTCCTGTGCAAGAAACTGATCTTGAAACCTTCTATCGAAGGCTCAGTAGGAGAAATGATTGTCTGGAGCGCCAAGTTAGATTTGCATCTCTCAAGCATCTAGAACTTTCTTCAGACCTCTCACTGACTGCTGAAGATTATAAGGATACAAAATCTGATGAATATTTTGGCTCGAGTGACACCAGTTCAAGCTCTTAGACTTTTGTCTAAATCTGTTTGGTTCTTGTTGTAACCATAAGACTGCTTTATCTTTTGAACATTTTGTTTTAAGTATTGTAAAACTTTAAAATTGTGTTCTGGTTTTATGTGTAATAGTATGATTTTTTTGTGTATTTCAATTTCAGTGCTATAAAAATTATCATTACTATGAATGTTTATGGGATGTTTGATTTCGGTTTTCTGACCTTAATATTCGATCTCATATGTTGTGAACCCTTATGGTTTGGGTGACTTTTTGGTTTAGCAGGATTAAGTTATAGCCCATGTTGGTAGGCTTTATCAAAGGATCATGAGGGGTTCTGATTGAAACAATATGTGAAAAAGTCACAATATGTTGAATCGCTTGGTTTAGCATAAAAGCATATGTGTTTCGGGGTTTTCAACTTTTGCTTGCAATAGTTAAAAACCAGTTTTCAACCTTTCTCTGGTAAAGGTTGGTTGTTGTTATTCTTTTGTTTTGCATAAGGATGTGACAACATAATGATATTTCGGTATCAATTCTCCCTGGAAGAAGATGCAAACATATTGGAGAAGAGGATGCGAAATTTGAGGTAACGACTTTATTAGTAAATGCAAACATATATGAGGGAACCGATCCTAGTACCTAGTCAACCGAATTTTTGGAAAGCTAGTGTGACTAAATCCAGTACTCACATGGAGGTAGAACCGAAACTTATTTTGGTAGAACCGTGAAACCCATGGTTGGTGATTGAGTGTTCTTAATCAATCACATAGTTCTTGAAAGTCCGATGAACCAATTTTAAACTTGTTTTGAAGTGTGTCAAATCGGTTTCAAGATTGTAAGTATGAAAGAGGACTTACAAAGTAAAGATGTCGACATACTTTGAACATGTGCAGTAACGCTTATCTTTTATTGTTCAAAGATATTCCTTAATAGCTAAAGGAAAATCCCGGATCGAAAAATAAATTGAGAATCTTTTATTTAAGGTTTTTAATTTTATTTTTGGAAAATGAAAATTAGTAATGTGCATTTACTAGTTGGAGATTTTCCAAGAGATTTTCGGCCAATGTTTGGACAAAGCATTTCCAGGAATTATGGAAACCAAATTTAGAATATATTGCATATCTTGTGAATATTTTCGGTTTTGGAAATTACTTGGTGTCCAAACTTCTTTGGTCTATAAATATCAAAGTTTGCATTTCTAGCAAACTAATCCTCAGAGCCAGCAAAACTACCTAGTTGTGTTGTTACTGGTGGAGCCGCCTATTCGCAGAGGAAAGTAACCTAATTAGGCGAAATCTCTTACGGTCGCTCGGTTTAAAGATTTATTTGGGATTGAGAAGCTCTATTAGTACCGTTGGTGGGAAACTAGATAATTGCGGTTTATTATTAGTTTTCAATTGATTGCACCTAGTTTGTTTATGCTTGAGAATCTTCTCTTCTGATATAAGATTCACTCAAACTAGATCGAAGTTTCGACGGGGATCTTTAGACTGTTTGTAGATCTAAAGACGTCTTGTGATGATCCATTGTTAACAGACTCCGTTCTGTGCGTGATTAATCACAAGAGATTCAAGTTGATTGTGTGCATGTGTTTATTGAATATCTAAGAAGATTTCTGGTTTGGGTTCATAATCTTTGGTGTGCACAATACTTGTTTTGGTTAAAGAGGATTCAACTATAATCGGTTTATACCTGTGGTAGATTGGATTGATTAGTTGAGTAGATCAGCATCAATACGTTTCTTTGTGATTCAAAGTATTGATTGTAAAATCTTGACAATTACTTTAGTAGTTGTTATTAGATAGATTTAAGGACCCGACAAAGGAGTTTATTGGGATAAACGGAAGAGCCTTTTGTCGAACTCACATCACTTGGTTGAAAATAGTTGATACCAAACAAATTTGTTGTTCCTTTACTGTTTGGAATACGAACCAGAGGAATTGTTCCAAGTACGTGACTTATTACAAGTTGGAGGCGTGGGAATACAAATGGAACTAGGTGAATTATAGGTTTAGTTGCTTGGTCTCAACTATACGAAGTTGGTTTGATTTTGTATAATGACTTAATCCCGAGAGTATTCAACCTGGACAAGGTCCCGGGTTTTTCTCGCATTTGTGGTTTCCTCGTTAATAAAATCTTGTTGTGTCATTTACTTTTATTTTCCGCAATTATAATTGTTGTTATTATAATTTAAAGTAAATTACACAAACGTTAATTCCTATTTACTTGTAATCCTATTGTGTTTGGCTAAGTCCGAACCTTTTATCATGTAAACATACTTCGTTGTTGTATTGTCTCGATCTCGTATCCATAGACGATCATACGAAGTGTTAACCGATTAGGTGTATTGGCTCGACTCAGTCCATAGACAATCACTTTCGGAGAAAGTACTTATAGGGGGACAATTTTTAGATTGAGGTATATTTGGGTACCCTCGTCTTTTCAGATTTAACTCTTCATGCATTGCATTTACCCAATAGGGATCACTAAGAGCTTTATCAGTATTCCTAGGCTTCACTTGCGATAGATAACAACCAAAATTGCAAATATTTTGAAGTTGACCTCTCGTCTTTGCAGTAGAATCCCTACCTCCAGTGATATTATTAGTATCATGATTCCTTTGAACCCAAAGGTATTGTGGAGGGACACGTTCTTGTTCAATAGGAATAACCTGACTAGAGATTTTCTCCCCATCACTAGAGATATCAAGATCAGCAACCGTTGGGACAACTTCTTATGATTCTGAAGTTTCTTTGATTTTCTCAATTGTCTCGGTTGGAGGCAATTCAGTAGGAGAGTCATCATGAAGAAAATTACTTAGATCATGAATGATAACATTTGACGATTCCATCATGACTTGGGTTCTGAGATTAAAGACTCGGAAACCACGACTGTCATATGCATTGCCAAGAAAAATACCTTCATCACTTTTCGAATCAAATTTCCCTTTCTCTTCACGATCCTTTAGAATGTAGCACTTACTGCCGAACACTCTGAGATAGTATAATTTGGGTTTCTTACCGTACCACAACTTATAGGGAGTGTTTAAGGTCTTTGACCGCAAATAAACCCGATTGATCAAATAACAAGCCGTAAAAACAGCTTCACCCCAAAACCTTAACGGTAAGTTTTTATTATGGAGCATTACCCTTGCCATTTCCTGAATGTTTCTATTCTTCATTTATGCAACTCCATTTTCTTGTGGAGTGATAGGTGGAGAATATTGTTGAATAATTCCCAGAGAGTCACAATATTCAAATACTTTGGTGTCTTTGAATTTTGTTCCATGATCGCTTCTAATTTTCTTTAGTTTGCGAACCTGTTCATTATGGATTCTATTAACAATAATCTTGAACTCACTGAGTGTTTTATTCTTGTGAGGCAAAACCGACACCCAAGTGAATCTGGTGTAATCATCTACCATAACCAAAGCATACTTCTTTCCAGCCACTGTAGATTGTTGAATTGGGCCGAAAAGGTCCATATGAATTAAATCAAGTGGAGCTTTGGTGAGAATATTTCGAGATGATTTGTGTGGACCTTTCATTTGTTTACCCTTTTAATAGGAACCACATACACCTTCAACCTTAGCATTGATTTTGGGAACGCCTCTAACAAGTTCTTTGTTAATGATCTTAGTTAGAAGGCGATAATTGATGTGACCAAAACGTTCATGCCAGAGGTGTGTAGATTCGACTTTAGTCAAATTGCAACAATTACTGAACTGGGTATCTAGAAGATAATAGTTATTTTTTCCACGTGATCCTTGAGAACTTACTTTTCCGGATTTATCGACAATGTCACATCCTTTATCATTGAAGACAACCTTATGGCATTTGTCAAAGATTTGACTAACAGAAAGAAGATTAGCAGTCATACCTTTCACGTATACGACATCATGTATTTCAGGAATGCCAGGTAATTTGATCATCCCCTTCTTGCTTGTGTAGCAACAACTTCCATCTCCAAAAGTCACTGGTCCACCATCAAAATCGCTTGAGTTGATAAACCAAGAGAGATTTCCAGTCATGTGTCTGCTACATCCACTATCAAAGAACCATTGAAAAGGTGATGTTGACTCTAGAGCAAAGGCTCCTATATTATCACTATTAACCATATTTGGTTTTCTTGTTAGTATTGAATGTCTTTTAAGAGAAGACAAAAGTTGTACTGCTTTCTTATGAAGATCACCCGCAACTTTTAATCTTTTCTTGAAAGGAAAACAAGATGTTGAAAGTGATTATGAGCACCACAAAAAAAGCATGTTCCAACATCCCTATCCTTGTTCGAAGAGTTCAGAGCACTATCAGGTTTCACAAAGCCTAGACCTCGCTTATCACCTGATTTACGGAAATTCTTCAAGGAAGAATTAGAGGAGCTATTTTAAACCATTGAAGATGACTTTACATATTTCAAATCCTTAAGCTTTGCAATTTCTGCAGCAAGATCAAAATTGATCCGAATTTGTTCATCTAACTTCTTCTGGAGGTCAACTACCTATTCAACATGTTTTCGAAGCACAGATTTTTTGATATACACTTCGCAATGAAGACCATCAAATTTTCTTATCAAACGATGTTTTTCGAGACAAAGAAATTGATGAGTTTCTTTAAATTAGGATTCTCAACCTTATCGATGGTTTCTAGAACACGCTTAATATTGAGTTTATCCATTTCTTGTGAAGCGTTTTCAAAGACTATATTTTCCATCATCAGATCGTTACAAACACAAACTCATGAGGTCTTTAATGTGTTTGCATGCTCTGATACCAATTGAAAATGCGGGGGTCTAACAACCACACCCAACAATTTGTTTGGCAATCTTAGAGGACTTACTCCAATATACTTTCTAGAGAATCAACTAGACAGTCAGACTCAATCTAGAGAAAAGTATATCAAAGAGTTTAATATCTCTAACTCTTAATTCAATCCGCAATCAGCAAATAGAAATCTTCGAGCCCGATTGAATATAAGAGGAGTAACTTGAACGGTACCAAAGACCAATGTTCAAGTGTCAATCAATTTAAATCAACAACCCAAGGTAGGATATTCTAATTGATTGAACTTAACTCACTTTTGTAAAAGCACTTTTCTGCTGTGCGTTGCTATGCCGTGCTGTGAGAAAAAAGCAGTTAGAGGTTTGGTAAAATATTAATTAAAGTTAAAGTTGATTAAAAACAATCAAAGTGTGTTTGGTAAAATACTAGATTCAACCATTGTTGTTGTGGCAAATGTCAAAAATAGACATATCTCTAAAAATAGTGTTATTCAATTTTATTAGGGTTAAAAATAAATTTTTTTTTTACTATTAAATATAAATAGATTAAATATTAAATTTTACTAATTATTACTATTATTATGATTGTTAAGAAAATTTATTTTTACTTTACCAATTTTAAATATATATAATTTTCAAACAAAAAATAAACTAAAATTAAGTAATTATTTAAAATTTGTTTTTTAAAATAAATTTGTATATATTTTAAAATAATAATAATACCTAAAATAAATTATTTTTTAAAAAAACCAGATGTTGTCATGAATCGTGTTTCACTATCGACCCTTAACATATCCTTCCATGAACTCGCCAAAAAAATAAAATATGACACAGTCTTTGGTGGGACTGAATTATTAAATTTGTTTTTTAAAATAAATTTTTATATATTTTAAAATTAATAATACCTAAAATAAATTTGTTTTTTAAAATAAATTTTTATATATTTTAAAATAATAATAATACCTAAAATAAATTTGTTTTTATTTTTATTTTTGACAAATTAAATGAAATGGTATCATACAATAGTTTGAAAATAAAATATAATAATATTTAAAGAATAAAATATAAGAAATAAAAATTGATTGTATATATATTTAAGGGTAATTTTTGTCATTTACAAAATAAAATAGGGACAAAAAAGATAAATCAAGCATTAAATTTTGGTGGGACCACAGCTTATGCTTTTGTAGCTTTTAAAAGCTCTTCCTCCCCAGCTTTTAAAAATCGAGGAATCTAGGAAGTGCTTTGGATAATAAGCACTTTGATTTTTTTTTTACCAAACACCAATTTCAAAAATTATTGACATATATAGGTTTTGAAAGTGCTTTTGGAAAAATAAAAGCATTACCAAACCCAGCCCTAGTCCAGTTTGAACACCACACTGTATTAAGCCGCTACAGACTCTATCCTACTACCAATTAACTTCGGACTGGACTATAGTTGAACCTTAATCAATCTCACACTGATTCAAGGTACAGTTGCGTTCCTTACGTCTCTGATCTCAGCAGGATACTACACACTTGATTCCCTTAGTTGATCTCACCCACAACCAAGAGTTGCTATGACCCAAAGTCGAAGACTTGATAAATAAATCTGTCTCACACAGGAAAGTCTATAGATTGAATAAATCTGTCTCCCACAGAAATACCCAAGAGTTTTTGTTCCGTCTTTTGATAAATCAAGGTGGACAAGAACCAATTGATAAACCAGACTTATATTCCCGAAGAACGGCCTAGTATTATCAATCACCTCACAATAATATTAATCGACTAGCGAAATAAGATATTGTGGAATCACAAATGATGATACGAAGATGTTTGTGATTACTTTTATCTCGCCTATCGAAGAAATTAATCTCGAGTCAATTATTTCAATTGTACTCAATACGATAGAATCGGGAAAGATCAGAACACGCAACTATAAAGAAAATAATTGGGTCTGGCTTCACAATCCCAATGAAGTCATTCAAGTCGTTAACCTATAGGGTCTCGATAGAAACCTAAGGTTAAAGGAGAATCGACTCTAGTTTATGCAACTAGTAACACACAAGAGTTGTGGGGATTTGTTTTCCCAGTTGCTAGAGTTCTCCTTTATATAGTTTTCAAATCAGGGTTTGCAATCCAAGTTACCTTGGTAACAAAGCATTCAATATTCGCCATTAGATGAAAAACCTGATTCAACCAAGCTAATATCTTTCAACCGTTAGATCGAACTTAGCTTGTTACACACAAATGAAATGTACCCTCATTTAGGTTTATGTAACCGTACCCAAACGTGTACACCATGTTGGTTCACAAATAGTTAACCGAGGTTAGCCATATGATTACTCTCATATCAACCTTATTCATCTTAACCATAACTAGTTCAAATGACTCAAATTAAAGTAGTTAAAGAGTTGTTCAATTGATATATTCTCATAGAATTATACAAGAACACAATTGAAGCAAAATCGGTTTGATTCACTCGAATCAATCATGAACATTATAGCCACGGTTTGCAAAGATTGCATTCCTTATTATATAAATATTTATGTTCATGTTCATAACCGATTTTAGAACTTTAACCTTCAAGTATGCAAACGGGTACACATACTTGAAATACTCGGACTAAGATTGTGTTTCTCCAGTACGCAAACGGGTACGGGAACTTTCAATCCCAGCAGAAATTCTCGGACATAAACTTGTACGCCAGTACGCAAACGAGTACGCATACTTAGGTTCCCGGATTTCTCAAACCAACAGTACCCAAACGGGTGCGCATACTATGGTTCCCGGACATGGATTACATATGTGCAAGAGTGCACAACATGACATATCCAATAATGGTTAAGTGTTCTAAACTCTTATTTCAATCATTGAAACTTTCTTAGAGGATGACAATAGCCGTTTTCACACACTATTAGCATCAAAGCAATTTTCAAGATATTTAAATAATCATAACGAGACATTACAAGACTACACCAAATGATTATATCACACAAACCATGTAAGATGATACTCGGAAATTTTCACATGATATAAGATGAACTTGGTCGAAGCGAAAGCTTGCCAACACATTTTCGAGAAATATGTAAGCGAGATAAACTCAGCTCGAAATCTCAAATGTGTATATGGAAAACTATATTGTAATACGACTTATGTCTCAATGTAGGAGATAGAGTAGAAATAGACTTTCCAAGTGATAGATGAGTTTCAGTCTCCACATACCTTTTGTCGATGAAGTTCCACAAGCTCACCTTAGTAGTTCTTTGTCTTCAAATGATGAACGCCGTGAAGTCTAAGCTCAACTACATAATCTAGGTCCTAGTCCGAGACATTTATAAATAGGATAGAAATCAAGACTTATAGTTTTGATCACTAACATTGACAAACATGCTTAAGATAGCAACGCATGCGAGTTCGACCGAGCAGTGCTCTAACAAAAATAACTCATACATCACATATAAATATGACAACATATTGATACAAAAAATCTAAGAGTAAGTAGTAACATTACTTGAATCTAGCGTCATATTTTGTTGTTAATAGATATACTGAAACTTCCAATTACACAAATATGAAAGAATTAGGAACTTGTTAAACTATGAAGACCCACCAGATCCAATGGCTTCATGAGAGTAACGAAGATTACAACAGAGACTTACCGGAGAAAGTTCAGCAACATCATAATCCCTTAGAAACATCACGATCATCATATTACCTCAAAAGCAATTATATATTGAAGATTAATATCCATCTGAACTCAATATGATAAGCATAAGCAAAAGAAGTGTAGTTACCAAGGATTGATATTCCCCCGGGTGGATACTACTGCTTAAATTGACCTGCACTGCAGTCACATGCGCAAAAAAATACAATAGAACCCAAACCACACACATCCATAAATAAAAAATGATTATATTAATACTGATGGTTCACATAGATACATTACGATTCAAAGATTTTTAAGAACAACTGCCCGAGAGTCTTCCTTATGCACAACTGCGCGCATAAGAATATACATGCTAGCATGCTAAGCACATGTACAAAAGTGTTTCAAAAAAAGCAAAAAAAGATAAAGCACAACTGCCTGAGAGTCTTCCTTATGCACAACTACATAAGAATCTACATGTTAGCATGCTAAGCACATGTACAAAATTCTGAACATATATAAGCAAAAAAATATAAAACCATATATGATTTTTAGTTATCGAGCATTAGATGATGGCTGATACCAAAAAAGTAGGTCGACCCCCAACCCGACTAATTATTTCTGATACACGTCTTTGGATGGAGCATGTACCCTCCAACAACAATATCTCTCAAGGTCTCAACAAACTTGTTAGCTTTTATGAATTTTGCATCTGGCATGAGAATCTTATCCACCAACATCTTTCCAAGATTGGATGGTACAATAATGTCGTGACACATACGTCCCATAACACCGGTACACAGTCTACCAACAACCAAAACTTCATCGTCAATGTTCAATAATGAACATGGAGGCATTTCAACACGTACTGATTATCGAGCTGGTGATATGGTTTGCCCAGGTGAAGGTGTTTGAGCAGGTGAAGGTGTTTGAGCTGGTGAAGGTGTGATGGTATTTTTCAATGATGTTGTAGAAAGTGGTAGTAAGGTTGTCGTTCACTCGGACTTGACGAGATTGATTTTAAGTTTTAATAAACGAAAATAAGGAAAATATATACAAATATGGTGACAAGATGAAGAGGCACTGAGACACATGATTTCACTACTTTTCTTATTCTTGTGGTTCAATCATTAACTCTAGACAATATAGCTCAAACAAAAGAAGTTGTGACTCTAATTCTTTGCCAAAAATAGATTTCATAAAACATTATTTGTAAGTCGTAAGCATGACGCATCAAAAGTAATTTAAACTAAGCATGCGACATCAGACAAAATAACAAGTAATTAATAGAAATCATAAAGCAATTAAATTTATGCAAAAAGTCAATAAAAGAATTAATTCATTTACCACAATCATGAAAAGTTGCTTCCTCCGTTGTCTCAGTGATGGGGGTCTAGCTCCTCATGTTGGAAACACGCTCAAAAGAATTTTTCATTGCTCAAAAGTGCTTACAAGAGGTGAAAATATAATGAAACAGAAAATTGCAACGGAAATAAATGTTGATAATCAATCTGTATTCTGAGAGAACGATAATGATAAAGTGCTGCAAACACTGTTTCTCTGTCGCCGAGAAAACTGTTACAAAGTTGAGTAAACGACAGTTATTTAACGACTGTCTTGAAGCGTCTGTTCTTGGTGTTCTTCAGCAGCAGAACTGTTTTCTCTGCAACTTTGATTTTCTTGATTCTCTCGTCTCTGCTCTAGCCCCTATCACTCCATAACCCTTCTCTGAACCTCCTACTCGCTTTATATACCCCAGCACAAGCAAAATCTCGCGTAATAACTCCAAAATATCTTTCACTAATCCGAGATTATTTTTCTGCCATTTATGGAATTATTTTCCTTCATTGTTTCTTCACGTGTTTGCATGCACTCTACACACTGCAAATTGTTACAAGCATATCACAGATAGAGTAAAGCTCGTGCAGGGAGAATATTTACGCGTAATCTCCACAACAGACCCCATAGAATCCCGAGTATATCAAACTCGAAATGTTCCTCCCCTGTTTTGCTTCCACACGATTATTCGACCAAATCTTATTGGTTCTAAGGATCTTACCATCCATGTTTAGTCAAAACAGGATCTTCTGAGCCAAATCCAGCTATTTAATCTCATTTAAACATGTCCAAATTCTTCCACAGAACTTTCACATTTTCAAAAAAATATTTCCCGCCAAAACTATTCTTCACGAGTAAGAAGATGGGTGCCCCTTAACCAGTGATGGGGTGCGATTAGCAGTTGGCTCCCTGGGTGCCCCTTATCAATTGGGTTACCCCTTATCCAAAGTGGGAGTCCGAATAGCAAATGTCCTCCGGGGGTGTTCCGAGCAATGTTTCGAGCCGAATTTTCCAACAATCTTTATTTCTAAAAAAATACCTACAAACACACAGAACACCATAATAAGGACAAAAACGAGTACTAACAATACGAAACATTGAGGACAAATTAGACACATAAATGCGTCTATCAAATACCCCCAAACTTATTATTTGCTAGTCCTCGAGCAAATTTATTCTAGAAAATAAAATGACTACACTTAGCACGTGCAAAGAAGCCGTTAAACCGCTAGGTGGCCCTAACGGCGTGAGTGATGTCTCCGGAGGGTTTACCAGAGGTGTACCCACAAAACCTTTACCTGCACCCTAGCTATCTACGCAGTAACCTTGGAAGGCACTAAAGAATCTCCTTGGTTGGCATACTTATTGACTACGGGAGGAAGTACCCCGATGCGAAATTCCATTGATGTACACGAGTTTGCACTCAAGCATACTAAAATTCATATAAAGTGACAGAGCTCTACTCAGATAGTTTTTGGACATCATAAACCGGAGTCAACCAATCACATGGAAAGATTAAGAAGATGGATGTAGAAAAAAACGTAGATGATGTTGACTAAGGTGAACCTATCCTAATGGACTGAGATAATGGTCGACTAATATCAACACAACCGGCATATACAAGGGAACCGGTGGTCGATAATCCTAACTCTAGGTCAACTCAGCTGGCATATACAAGGGTACCCGTGGTCGAATTTATTGAATTTATTCCGGTTGGTCTAATGGTCTGGTCTCATTTTTTTTTTTTTTTTTTTTTTTTTGTCTCAGTCACTTTATTTCACGCTAGCAATGATAAAAAGAAAAACAAAAGAAGTGATCAGGATTCTTTCGATGTTTCCATCACGAGGATATGGCGAAACTACCATGTTTTCTTTTCTAACACCTGAGCTCTGTGCTTTTATGAATAGACTCTTCTAGATGTTTCCATCTAATCAGATTGGTTCCTCAACTCCTACAACCAAGATGTTCCCATCCACTTAGATTAGTTAGTGCCAACCTTAATAAGCATAAATTTCTAGTCTCTGGAGTTTATTTATTGCAACTAAAAATTTTCTCCCATACCCCCAAACTTAAATCTAACATTGTCCTCAATGTTCTAAAGATGAAATTAAAAGCATGAACAATGAGAAACTGTTACCACTAGAAGGAAAGAGTAAGGAAAGATATTACCGTGTTGCATGAGCATGGGTTACCTCCCAAGAAGTGCTAAGTTTAAAGTCTTCAGCCAGATTAAGAAAGAACTAGTCACCTCGAAGAATCATATAGCAGTAACCGGAATAACTGTGGGTCATCTGGATCAAAAAGTATCGCCCAAAAGAAAAGAAGATTGCAACAGACCATGAAGATATCGAACATACCCTTATTTATTTTTTTTGTTTAAGACAACTACATCTAGTTGTGGTTCGGGTTCAGGCTCTATAAAAGGGTCTAGATAAAAAGTTTTCATAGGTTGCGTTTCCTCATAAGTTAGATCCGAATGTTCAGGTTCTAGAGTCTGGAAAAACTCAAATAAAAACTTAGAAGCACATAATAATAACCTGAATAATTGAGGATCCTCTAAGTCAATCAGTTTTGACTTACACAGCTGACCACAATAAGATTGGTGGTCTTCCTTAAGCAAATGTGTCGACCCTAATATCCTAGAGTAATTAGGTTTATTCTCAAAACTTAATAATTGACACATCTGAAACTTATACGTTCCCACAATTGGAAGGAAGGTTTTTGGTGGGAAAACAAAGTCGATCGTGGTATCATAGCCTGGGTTAACCACATCAACCAGAGGATGGGTTTCTAACAACTGAACTTCTTTATGGACACAACTAGGTTCAGGAAAATGTGTATGAAGATAATCTTGTAAAATGGTTGAGGCACATATGTCAAGTCCCAAGTGAGGGATCTCTGTAAGAGCAAAAGGTAAGGCACAAGGAGAATGATAATCACCCCCAAACTTAGAGTTTTGGGTGTCTCTAGATATACTAGCTACAATTTCCCTAATTTCTAGATCATCGGAATCCTGAAAATGGTCAATTGCTTATTCTAGGTTATACTCAGGTGATGCATCCTCACTCATATTTAAAAGCTCTACGAGTTCATCTTCTTTGTCTAAGACTATTGTTTTTAAATCGTTAGACTCTAAAATAATATTCTCAGGATAAACTCGTTCCTCTAAACCATTATCGACTTCGTAAATAGGAAATACTACATCGTCTAAAACAATATCTCTAGTCAAATCCTCGTCATTTTGAATAGGTGAATAATTGTTAAAATTATTAGGATCTGAACTAGAAATAACTCTATTATTATAAAGCTCAATTGGAGTATCAAATTCCTGATCACTATGCCTATTTATTTCAAATTCTTCATCAACACTATCCTCATCATAATTATTATTATAATAACATGAAAATGGTTGAACCTCATCTAAACAAGTAGTGTTACCAATTATAACCTCATCATCTTGATTATGTGAATAACTATCTTCATTCTCAAAGGTATTATTGGATACACTATATTGGAAATTCAAGTTATTTCGAGAAATACTTTCATTCGTCTCTAACTCAAGTCTACGTGTCGACTCAGCTATCCTCTCAAGGGTCTCCTCCAAAGAAAGTTCCCTTAGTGTTGGATCTAAGTTTTGAGTTAATCTATTGAGGATATCTTCTAAAGAAGGAAGATGAACAGAAGGATCATAATAAGGACTACTTTTCAAAAGTTTGATTGTATCCTCTAGAGACGAAGAACTATTACTATAATCTTCTTGCTCGAATGACCGATGCACATGTGGATAGTAATTGGGCTCACCATGGTATGAACCATAACCTTCCAAAGGTTGGCGTTCCCAACCACTATTCACACTATGGTCATAAAAAGAGTGATGTCCATAATGTTCAGTTGGATATTCATATTCATTGTGATGGCTATTATAATACCAGTTTGACATCCTAACTGCAAGGGAATTCTACATAAACACAAACAAGGCTGACTCGACCACAACAAACCTACTAATTTCTAGCAAACAAAAAGCATGATGGCTCCACTTAGATTGTTTCTAGACCAGCTTCTAATCCTTCGAAAGGAAATTCGTTACTATTTAAGCAAACCCCTTTGGAATCAATCCGAGTTTAAGTAAGTTGAATAGAGGCGAGGGAAGCTGCGTGGAGCTTTGATACCCAAGGCCTCACCGCATTACAAGGCGGCGCAGTCACGCATTCAACTCACAGAAACCATCATGAACTTCGAAGTATGCTTAAAGAGTAACCAATATTTTTCGAATGACTTTCCTATTAAGCTCGTTACCCTATAGGTCTCGTTCTATTCAAAATTTTAGGCTTAGGTTCGTGTTTGGTTTCGTTTTCCTAAGGCGGGAAAGAAGAGAACGGTGATGAAATCCGAACTCTTATCTTGTATGGCATGTCCTTGCCTTTTACCAGGAAATTAAAGCAGCCGGATTCAGTTCCTCGACATATATTCACACGAAATCATCCAGTAAACCCGCTGACTGTGGGATTCGCGGGTGTTTAGAATTCTTACTTCCCGTTCCTGATTTGGGATGAACCGTTGAAGTCGACTCGGGCCATGACTCCTATGTCATGTACGAACCCGAGGGGCCGAGACGATATCGTAATCGTCGTCCTTCCCTGTGCAGTTTGTATTTAAATAACCCTTCCTTAGGGTTTAAAAATGTCCAATGTCCAAGTCCAAAGATAAAAAAAAAAACAAAATGTCCAAAAATAAAAGATTACAAAAATAATTACCTAATTACAGTTTCTAAAAAAAATAAAAAAAAATAATATACAAAATCTTCTACTCCTTTTGGATTCCTCTTTTTTTTTTCTTTGGCTTCGCTTTTGTTTTCACCGATTTCTCCCTTTTTCTTTAGCTCAGTTCCAAATCTGAAAACAAACAAGAAATACCAAAAGGCGTAAAAAAGAACAAAAATAATAAAAATAAAAATAAAACCTAAAAACAAATCTATAACAAGTCCGCGTCGGCGGCGCCAAAAATTGATGGTATTTTTCAATGATGTTGTAGAAAGTGGTAGTAAGGTTGTCGTTCACTCGGACTTGACGAGATTGATTTTAAGTTTTAATAAACGAAAATAAGGAAAATATATACAAATATGGTGACAAGATGAAGAGGCACTGAGACGCATGATTTCACTACTTTTCTTATTCTTGTGGTTCAATCATTAACTCTAGACAATATAGCTCAAACAAAAGAAGTTGTGACTCTAATTCTTTGCCAAAAATAGATTTCATAAAATATTATTTGTAAGTCGTAAGCATGACAAACCAAAAGTAATTTAAACTAAGCATGCGACATCAGACAAAATAACAAGTAATTAATAGAAATCATAAAGCAATTAAATTTATGCAAAAAGTCAATAAAAGAATTAATTCATTTACCACAATCATGAAAAGTTGCTTCCTCCGTTGTCTCAGTGATGGGGGTCTAGCTCCTCATGTTGGAAACACACTCAAAAGAATTTTTCATTGCTCAAAAGTGCTTACAAGAGGTGAAAATATAATGAAACAGAAAATTGCAACGGAAATAAATGTTGCTAATCAATCGTTAAGAGAACGATAATGATAAAGTGCTGCAAACACAAGTTTTCTCGTCGCCGAGAAAATCTGTTACAAAGTTGAGTAAACGATGAGTTATTTAACGATCTGTCTTGAAGCGTCTGTTCTTGGTGTTCATCAGCAGCAGAACTGTTTTCTCTGCAACTTTGATTTTCTTGATTCTCTCGTCTCTGCTCTAGCCCCTATCACTCCATAACCCTTCTCTGAACCTCCTACTCGCTTTATATACCCCAGCACAAGCAAAATCTCGCGTAATAACTCCAAAATATCTTTCACTAATCCGAGATTATTTTTCTGCCATTTATGGAATTATTTTCCTTCATTGTTTCTTCACGTGTTTGCATGCACTCTACACACTGCAAATTGTTACAAGCATATCGAGATAGAGTAAAGCTCGTGCGGGGGGAGAATATTTACGCGTAATCTCCACAACAGACCCTACGTAATCCCGAGTATATCAAACTCGAAATATTCCTCCCATGTTTTGCTTCCACACGATTATTCGACCAAATCTTATTGGTTCTAAGGATCTTACCATCTCTGTTTAGTCAAAACAGGATCTTCTGAGCCAAATCCAGCTATTTAATCTCATTTAAACATGTCCAAATTCTTCCACAGAACTTTCACATTTTCAAAAAAATATTTCCCGCCAAAACTATTCTTCACGAGTAAGAAGATGGGTGCCCCTTAACCAGTGATGGGGTGCGATTAGCAGTTGGCTCCCTGGGTGCCCCTTATCAATTGGGTTACCCCTTATCCAAAGTGGGAGTCCTAATAGCAAATGTCTTCTGGGGGGTGTTCCGAGCAATGTTTCAAGCCGAATTTTCCAACAATCTTTATTTCCAAAAAAATACCTACAAACACACATAATACCATAATAAGGACAAAAACGAGTACTAACAATACGAAACATTGAGGACAAATTAGACACATAAATGCGTCTATCAAGGTGCATGAGCAACAAAATTATTCTGAACAGGTGAAGCTGCATGACCTTGTAAACAACCCTTGTTGTTTGATGCCAAAACTGACCCCGACATTGCAGACTGGATATCCTTCACAATGTGACATAGTAATCCCAAGCCTTCGATCAAAACCCCCACTTTATTACCTAGTTCCTCCAACTGATGCTTAACAGCTCCATCCTTAGATTTCAAATCTTGTACTTTGGCACGCGCAGGAGCAGAATAATCGTATCGAGTACGAGTAACAAGACCAACAACACAAAACCATCCTCTACATTCCTTTTGAAAAGCTTTAGTCATTACATCTAAATCTGATACAGGAACACCCGCAACCTTTATCCCCTTGATATCTTCTTGGGCCTTCTTAATCTCATCCTGCCATGTCGAGCGTAACATTGTCTGATATAAAATATATAGATGACTAGCAGATAGTACGTGTATGAGTACAGATGAAACAATGTGCTGACTCACAAATTATTTTTGCGCACTAAGCAGAATTTCCCCACCCTCTTGAGTATGAGCTTTAATCCACACATCAGAGGTGCTGATTTCCACATCAGGATTCTCGTGCTCCTTAATTCAAAATTATGACGAGTTGATTTGTATTAATCAATCTAGAGAAGAATGAGACTAATCATAATGGCCATAAATTGAGATTTTGAAATCAATATACATACCAGTTCAGCTTTCACCAAAGAATGAGGTTTACGACCGGAGGTGTGAGAGTGATCATATAGTTGTTTTTTCCTCTCGTGCTCAGCTCTGCTTTCCTCTGCTTTTGCATTGTTTTCATTCTTACAGAACTCCATCCACTCTTCTTCTTTTAGATTTGGAGGAATATGTAAAATCCTTTCTTCATAAGTATCATAAGGATCATAATAGCCTCTTCGTAACTCATACTTTCGTCTCCTCCATGGACCAGACATCCCCTTAACCATGGTTATCTTAGAAGACTCAGGTAAATGAAATGATTTCTGAAAAAACAGAATTATCAATGAATACTCAGATGCAAAGAAAATATGTAGAGCTAATACATTTATGCCATCATTTCAGCGACAAAACCAGTTGGGAAATAAGCGAATCATCGCCTCATTCTCAATTAAAGTTATAAAAAAGTGTGAACAGAATTAAGATGAGATTTGTACTTGTAGTTCATTCTAAATATCATTTTTGTACTTATCGGGCACATGCTTCCATGTTTTGTATGAGATAGGGACAAGAGTACGAACCAAGGAGCCTTTCATGTGGCCGTATGATGTTGCATTGGGGGAAATGGGAAGACCATTCTCATATACCTCCACTTCTGCCATAATAACCTACAAAATAACAACTAACATCTATCAGAGAAAGAAGTTAAACTTATAACATCCTTTGTCACTATCCACATAAACACATGAAACGGAACCTTTCAATAATGCGCAAGTTATAAACAAAACTTAGAAGAAAAAGAGCACAAACATAACCTATCAAGATTGCGCAAGTGATAAAACAAAACATATCAGAAAAAGAACACAAATAAGGAACAACTCTAAACTATCATTGTCACATATCAGAAAAAGAGCTTAATCCACACAAGCTTTAAATCATAGAATCGACACATATAAGCTTCTCTAAACTCTCATTGTCAGTAAGATCTGACTGATAAATAATAGGAATTTCAATACTATCTATGGAGGAAGTTAGTCATTGAGATGAATGCAATACCACAGACCACCCTTTTTCAGAAATATCATTTGAGTAGAACACTTGTGTCGCTTCAGATGCAAGAATAAATAGCTCATCCAGAGCTCCATCAATGCTTTTCATCTTAGACAAGTTAACCTTTATCAACTTTGAATTTGGATCAACCTTGCACCCATTAGTCTTGTCTTCAACCTTCACCCAATCACAATAAAAAACTATTTCTTCAAATTCCATATAATTCAACTTGATAATCTTCCTAATGACTCCATAATAGGTCATTTCTTTTTCCTGGTAATCTATGCCTATGGACTTCTCTCTATAACTTGTAATAGCTCTCATTGACACACCACTGTTTTGTGATAAAACCCCCCTCGTAATCTTGTGCACAAAAAGTAAATCCATTGACTTGGTATCTTTTATACGACTGCGCCTTGAAGAGAGGTTCATGCACTAGTCGCCAAAGTGTTGAATTCGCTTCATTAGCATCTAACAACTGCAAGAGAACATGTGTGAGATTAAGATAAGTAACAAAAACAGTAGACACAAAATAGTAGTAAACTTTCATACTAGGCACACATTCAGACCATTACACAACCAAGGTACAAAATTTAAGATAGTATGTTACCTCTTCTCGTAACCACAAAAGAAATTTGAGGTATTCTTGGACGAACAGTTTCTCTGACCATTAGAGCTCACGCATTTAACATAGGAATCATACTTCCTACAATCAAACAATAACTCAAAAAAATTATATCGATATACATTATAACAGATCAAAAGCTCAAAGGTGTAAAACTAAAAATTTGTACCTTTGCCACTCATCTAACCCATCGTACTTAAAGAGAAGCCATTTGCAAGCTTGTTCAAACTGCACTTGAGTTAGAGTAATATCCCTAGCTTTACTTAATGGTATATCATCAACAAACTCATCGTCATCATCAAAAAATGCCATTCGATTTTGCTTATGAGTACCCTCACCATCCTTTGACTGACCCTCCATACCATATAAGCTGGCTTCTCGCAGCGTATACCCTCTTGCAATGCACCCATCAATGTACCTTTTGTTGCGCACCAACCCTTTGAAACCTTTCATTAACCTACAAAGTTAATGACATTAAACAACGAAGTCAGTTACGTAGGACAACACTCAATTTATAGACATTAAATGACAACAAAGACAGTTGGACATCACTCAAGTTATAGATAATATTAAACATTGAAGTCACTTGTGGTGATTACCTCTCAAAGGGATACATCCACCTGAATCTCACCGGATCGGAGATTAAAGCTTCATCTGCAAGATGTATCATCAGGTGAATACTGATAACAAAGAACGACGGGGAAAATGTTTCTCCAGAACACACATTGCTTCTACGAGGCTGGCTTTTGCTTTGAACATATGTTCCCGGTCGATAACCTTCGCGCACACAATGTTAAAATAGATGTTGATCCTGAGAAGAGAAACTCATAGCTCTTTAGGTAGTGATGTTGCTGTATGAACTTACAGCGGAAGCAGATGCTGCATTACGACATGGTAATCATGAAACTTGAAGTTCCTTAGCTCTGGAGGATTAACACTGACACAATTGCGAAAATTTGAAGAGAAACCCGACGACACCTTTAAATTCTTCAAAACTGTACAAAAGTCAATTTTCTCCTTCTTCATCATCTTAAATGATCCTCTTTCCATTGTTGTTCTACCAGTCTCAACATCCTCTTTCAACCATAACTTCTTTCTTATCCCCATATCTTAAATATCTTGACGTGCAACGGGACTATCCTTTGACTTGCTATTTCCCATCATAGTATTCAGAAGATGCTCTGTTATATTCTTCTCTGTATGCATGACATCTGTAATATAGCGAATTTCATTTGAACCCCAGTTAGGCAAGTCATAGAGAATAGATCTTCATGTAAACAAATAATATTGGTCATTAACCTCATCTTTTGCATTGGCATCACCTTCTGTTTCCGCTTAGCTTTCCTTTTGCATTTCAAACTTGCTAGTGGAGGTTGTTTTCCCTTACCCTTCTCCGATCTGATTTTACCTACAATCTCTTGTATTTGCTACCTTGTTAGTGTCCATGGAGCTGTACCATGCTCTACCCCTCCATTGAAATTTTTCATGTCATCGCGATACTTATGTTTCGCTGGTAGCCATCTTCGGTGTCCCCTATAACAGATCTTCTTAGTAAATGACAGATAATCAGCAACAGTGCCTACACCACAAGTAGGACAGGCTAAATATCCATGAGTTACACAACCAGATAAAGTACCTAACGTCGGAAAATCGTGAATTGCCCACAACAATAATGCTCTCATCAATAATTCAGTATTGCTGAAGGCGTAAAATGCTATACCATAACTGCTTCAACTCATCCACCAATATTTTTAAATAAACATCAAAGTTTTTACCCGGAGATTTAGGGCCTGATATCAGCAATGTCAACAAGGAGAATTCCCACTTCATACACAATGAATGAGTTAAATTATAAATACATAGAATCACCGGCCAACAGCTGTGTGCAAAACAGAAACACCCATTCAGATTGAAACCTTTAGTTGATATCCCAAGTGTAACATTCCTTGGTTCCTTGGCAAACTCAGGCGAAAAACTATCTGCACATCGTCAAGCTGAAGAATCGACGAGATGACGCATGACGTTTATATCTGACTTTGCTCTAGAATGACAAGTCATTGCCTCCGCGATCCATGGTTTACTATAAAACCTTTTCAGTCTTGTAACCAACGAAAAATGTCTTACCGTCTTCTGAGCAATACAGTAAAACTTCTATAAATTAATAGCCTTGGGACCGGAAAAAATTATTATTTTAGCGAAATTATTAATTTATCGAGTTAAAATTTAGCATGTACAAGCCTAGTTGGGACCGGATAATTTTATTATTTAAGCGAAGTAATTAATTTATCGAAGTTCAACTGTAGTAGTAAGCTTCCTCTCATCGTTAAAAACCTTCTTATACCTAGATTCTTGACAAACATGACACTTCACCAATGATGCATGATCCTTCCAATACAAAACACAGTCATTTACGCAGGCATCATATGTTATATAATCCATTCCTAGTTCTTGGATCATGTTTTTCACTTCTGGGTACTTAGATGACAACGTGTTTTCTTTAGGAAGCAACTCCTTCATCAACTATAAGAGTGCAGTCATACTATTATCATAAAACCCATAATGTGTCTTTATGTGATTCAATTTGATTGAAGCATAAAATGCTGTCATTCCTTTAGGACATGAAGGATATAACGGTTCTTTTGTACGGTTGTAGACGGATTTCCTTTTCTTCCTTTTCCTGGTTTCAGCATCATTATGAATCCCACTATCTATTCCAATTGTAGATGGTGGATTTTCGACAAGGGATAAAATCGTAAAACCATTATTATACATGCGCCTGATCCAACAATCAGATGAGTATTGAGGCTCATGTCTCTCATTGAAGCATGAAAGCTCATGTTGCAAGAATCTCTGACTGAGAATACTGTCTCTTAGAGTATATGTAGATGTGTAGTCTCTCAGCTGAGGCAACGACATATCTCATGAATACTGAGCAATTTCAGTAATTACTTATATATAGAATCGAAAGATTAGATGGCTCCTAGACAGCTTGCCTGCTAGTATAGAGCAATAACGTCTTCAGGATGTAACAATGTTTTCCCTGACAATATAAAAGAAATATGACGCTTCAACAAGATCATATAACTCAATTCTCAGATAATTAATGCTCCTAGACAGCATGCCTGCTAGTATAAAGCCATCAATTAATTATCTCTAATCCTTAAATTCATTAACTGAATATTCAGAAATATTCTACGTTCTTCATAATATTTCGTTACTTCAATTCGTGGTTCTTCCCAGCAGAATTCCATGGGTTAGTAATAAATATTCAACGTACGGGCATCTGAGCCGCTATCGAGTAAGCCCCGACCAAAATGGTGCAAGTGTACTCAGCAATAATTAAGGCTGCACATGGTCTAGTACGGCCCGGTTCTCTTATGAAACCGGTCCATGTACTTGGTGTTGACAGGTACCTCATTTTGAGGACCGGTACCTGTACTTGGAGTTGTACCTGTACCTCCGGTACCGGTCCGGTACAACACCGGTACCGGGTTTTTACCTATTACAACAGCAACACAGTTAACAAAAATAATTTCCAAAATCAACAATTACAACACCAAAATCAATTGACGTGAATATCATTAGGGACAAGTTCAGTATTACAAATCAAAGAAACATGAATTGATGGGGACAACCAAAAATAGAATAAGATCCAATTTCTTCAAGGCTGACTTGATCAGTTCCAGCAGAGCTTGTATGCATAAACAAATTAATCTTCTTCCTTGGATTCAAACATGCAAGTACTGAAAAAATCACTACCAACAACTATAATCCTGGTACCCATTCCTTGGATTGTTCTCTACCATCTTCCATCAACATAATCAGTTGCAGCAACAAACATTCATCCAATAATTGAAGAAAATCAATACCATATCGACCATCAAACACCACCAGTTCCCTCTCAATCAAGTACCACATTCTTCAAATAATATTGAGTTGTATACAAAACCTCCGAATTCCTTTACCATCTACATCTCAAACCCTAATCGATCCAAATCAATCTCAAATAAATTCGTAATACAACCCTAAATCAATTTGACAAAGGTTCAAACATGCAATTAGTTACTAAGAAGGTGGTGGTGGTGGTGGTGATTAGTGATCACTGATCACTGACTCAGAGATGGGGAAGAAAACGAAGACTCAATATTCAGAGAAAAAATATATGAAAAAGAATGACGAGTGATACATAAACTCGATAGATAAGATGGCTTTTATACCTAAGATCAATGGCTACAATTAATTTCTAATCACAAGATCAAGGGCTCATATTAACCGGTTCTTTTGGTCCGGTTCCTACCGGTACTAACCCCAGAACCGGTGTATGTATCGGTATACTCCGGTTCTTGAATTTCAGTCCCGGTCCATGTCCCGTTTACTCCGGTTTCGGTTCGGTACCGGTTCGGTACCGGTACCGGTTCTTTCGGTTCCAGTACGGTCCAGGGAATACTGACCCATTCTTGTGCATCCTTAGCAATAATACACTAACGAGCACCTGAATGCACGAACGAGCATTCCAAAATACGAAGGAATGATGAACCTATGCAAAATAGGAAGAAAAATAATAATAATAAAATATTAGCTAAGGCGCTAAGGGACTGGGCCCACCGGGCATCCAGTCCCACGCCTAATTTTTTATTTTATTATACTTCTACTATTTTTCCTTGATCTCATGAAAATTCCTTCATTTGAACAAAATTCCTTCGTTTCAAGGAAACTCTTCAGTTTCATGGTGTTTCCTTCGCATCAAGGAAATAATAAAAATTAGAAAAGGTGTCGCGGGACCGAGCTCACTAGCCGGCCGGTCATGCCCCAGTTGTGGCCGGTCCCACACCTTGCATTCCTTATTAGTTTATTATTATTATTTCCTTCATCCCATGAAATTCCTTGGTTTCATGATATTTCCTTCAAATCATGAAAATAATATAAAATGAGGGAAAACTCACGGAACCGGGCCTTAGATGGCCATGCCCTAGTCGGCCGGCCCCACACGCCCCTTATTTTAATATTACTTATTATTATGGTTTCCTTCATCTCATGGAAACTCCTTCACTTTAAGGAAAACTCCTTTATTTCAACAAACTCCTTGATTTCATGGTATTTCCCTAAAATCATGAAAATGATATAAAATTAGGAAAAGTGCCATGGGACCGGGCTTACTGGCCGGCCGGCCATGCCTTGGCCATAGTCGGTCCCACACTTCATGATTCCTTCATTTTATTATTATTATTTCCTTCATCTTATGAAGTTTCCTCAGTTTGAGCAAAAACCTTGATTTCTTCATATTTTCTCAAAATGTTGCTCAAATGCACGCCAGAAAATATCAAAATTCTCAGGATTGAGACGCGGACACTTTGGTGACGTGAGCATATTACCTTGACCGACCAAGGTTGACTCTTTGGCTTGCAAGAGGCCGGTCCCACATACTTTCATCATTTGACCTAATTTATTCACATTAGGTTCAAACTGTTCCAAACAATTTGGGATTTTCATAAGACTATCGTCATTCGTCCAGTGACCAACCAGGGCTGGTTTCATGACCCCTTGGTAGGTCCCTAATCTCTTAATAATTAGGTTTTATCACCTAAGGCTCAGATGAGCATTATTTTAATAAATGATTAAACCAGCATTTAATCATCCTTTCACCAACTGGTCTTCAAGAGACTTTGGTATTTGCTCACTCGAGCATCGGGGCGCTACATGGCCGGTTCATCATCCCATTTAGCCGGTCCCTCCTTCACTTTGTGGTTGATTTTCAATAAATCATCAATTGATTGAAAATTAGGGTTTCGAATTCAAGGTTCATAATTCCAGATTCAAACACCAATAATTTTATGTTGATCCCGTAATCAACACTTTAATTATTATACTCGGTTCAGTTGCCAGTATTTTAAATTATTAATTCATCAAACGAGCAACATTTGCTCAAATGAGCAATATTTGCTCAGACTAAGGAATATTGGTTCAACTATAAATATTCAACAATCCATCGAATGAGCAATATTTGCCCACCTTAACTGTCAACGTTTACTCGAGAGTTACACCTCTCAACAGACATGTTCAATTCATGAGTCTCAGAACATTTACAAATCATGTTCGACTTATCAATACAAGGACTCATCGTCCCATAAAGTCAGCAACTGACTAACTAAATACACGTCTTCCTTGCAGACTCCACAATCACGAGACATCAATCGTGTCACATGGGGGATATTAACTAGGGTTTTGGTATGGCGGTCTACGACACGTGTGTTCATACACACAATGAGAATGTGAGCAAGTCGTGCAATCAGTTGGAGGAGTTAGCAAAGTAGTGGATGAAAAATCAACCAAGTCTCTGCACGATGAACAACTGGTTTTAACACGATTTCCACTTCCCCACTCTTTAACTTCAGCAACTGTCACACTTCATGGGATCAAGGTGTTTACAATTCTAGCAATATAAATAAGTCTCTGAATCATGATTGAAAAACAAGACAATCTTTCGTCAAACAGACAACAAGAGATTAACAACTCAACGTCTGAGCAATTACTCTCAATAGAGAAAATTCAATCAATCAGAGCTTATCTTATTTCTTCACGCAGAATACACAACACACCTACAATCTTCGATTATCATTGATCTCACATATTTCTCAGCTTCCCTCCTACAGATCGACCCATCCTCTCTTGTGATCGATTTGACTCTATAACGGACATTGTCTTGGTTTAGGACGGAGTCCTACAGATTGATCTCTCGAATTCAAACCACTCTCTTTTTGCAGTGCATCTGTGTGAGGTTTGACAGTTCGCTCGGTTCAAGGAGTTTCCTCCGCACGGTCGTCTCCTCAATACCGTTAAAACCAACAACTCGTTTTGTCTCATCTACACCAATATTATCATCTACCCCTATAGCAGCACCAACATACTCAACAACATCTCCTAAATTATCACCCACGCCTATAGCAGGATCAACAACTACATCTCCTACATTTTCTACATTCTCAGCTAAATTGCTATTACTAGTATTATCCTCATGTGACCGTGATTCTACCTCTAACTTTTCCCCATGAAAACATCATGGCGTATACGTAGATTGAATACCATACTTAAGCAAATGCAATGAAATTTTACTAAGTGGCTCCAATCCTTTACCATTCTACATCTAACACAAGGGCATGAGTATAAGGTATTTCCACCACCATTTTTATTAACAAATTTTATAAATGACCTAACACCTTCTATGAAAACTTCTATAAATTAATAGCCTTGGGATGGAAAAAATTTTATTTTTAGGAACATTTCATCCAACCCTTATCAACCATAGATGACATATCCTAAAGATTGACAATATCTATGTTAAATGAAAATTCAGACCATATATGTACTCAACATCAATACAAAACCAACATCATTTTCGATCAATAAAATGAATACAACCAAACAATAGAGCTAGGTCATGGAGTTATCGTGATTTCTTTTCACCCAGAACTTCAAAGCTACATGTTAGAATTCAAGTGTATAAACTCCGCCAGTTTCCATTCCATGAAGTTGATATTCCCACTTGAAGTCTAACCTGTAGCTATGAACTGAATCACAATAACCTGCTAACCAATTATATTTTGACATATCCACTTCATCTATTTCTTGTTATCATCATATGATATATTACTCTTCAAAATAAACTTTACAAGATCAGACGCAGTACTTTACAAGATCATACAAAGTACTTAAATAACTTCCTAAGTTCAGTTCATACAAACTTAAAAAAGTTCCTAAGTTCATAATTTAAACAAACTAGTCCTAGTGGTAGGGTTGCCGAAGCCCATAGGTTAACGACAGAAACATTTACTCAATGAAGAGAGAATGAGCAACAAGTAGATTTTCAGAATCACCACTAGGACTATTTATCATGTTCTGTTATCATGTTCAGCAAACACCCAAATCTCAGAATGCTATTATCATCCAAAATCAAAACAACTTCACACAAAAAATAATGAAGTACAATCAAAACAACTTCACTACCAGTTCATAGAAATAAGAATCATATAACTACAACAACCATAAAATAGAAATTAAACCCTAAATTGAAAACATATCAAAACCCCTAAAACAGCTTAACATAAAATAATAAATTAAACTTATACCTTTCTATGTTCTTCAGAGTTCTTTCTTCAAAGTAGTTCACCTCTTCAACCTTGACAAACCCTAAAATGGAAAAAATAAAATCGTGTTAGATTCACATATAAAACCTTTAAATCGAAAGAGAAAGAAGAAATCGAAAAACTGAAATCGGAAACAACATATTTTAGATGAAACCCTAAAATCGATAAACTGAAATTGAAAAACTAAAATCAAAATCCCTAAAATCGAAAAAAGATTCAGTGATGAAACCTAAAATCGATGATAAAAATGAAAAAAAAAGATCGAAAAGAAAAAAACATATGAAATCTGAAATCAAATTCCCTAAAATCGTGAAACCCTAGAATCGATTAACTGAAATAGGAAAACCAATACTGATAAAATACAACCAGATCGAATACAACACTGCAACTGAAGATCGATTTTAGATCGATTTATATCGAGATATGAACTGAATCTTCAGTTGATATCTGTAGTTGCAGGAAATCCTACACTATACCCCTCACTAGAATATACACAATTAAGTCATTTTAAGATGAATGATTATGATTTCTATTGATTGAATACTTGAATCTTTACAATATGAAATAGAAATGAGTAATAGAATTACAATCACTCTAAAATTTTCTCTCTCCTAAAGACTTGCTTAACAATTCAAAAAGAACTCTCTTTTCTACAGATTTACTCAACCCTTTATATATAGGGTAGTACACAGTGGATGACAGCTAAGCTGTCCTTTATTTTCGGGAATGTCTTGCGAAATATCGCAAGTATACATGTATCAATTCTCGCGACACTCCTAAATTTCGCTGAGTCTTCACATCTTTCTCATGTTTTGGCTGTCGTCATTCATTGCGTCATTTACTTTACTTCCCTGCGACTCCCTCGCAATGTCATCATTTATTAATCTCGCGAAGTATTGATGTCGCGATATTCTGATCCTACATCTTGCCTCTTCTCTTCGCAATTGTTCATCTTCATCTGTTTCACTCCCGTACTTTTATATGGAATTTATTACAGATATTTCTTCTTCCACTCTTTTCTTGACACGTCTCTTTCAACCGTTTATTCTTGACCATTCACGTCCCATCTCGCATTAAATGTATTTGTTTTCTCGAGGATTCTTCTCTCTATATATAGTTTTCTCACCCTTTCTTATAGCAGATTCACTTGGATATATCCTCTATCTAACAAATCAGAAGTTCTTAATACCTTTATTAAGTTCAAATCACATGTTGAAAACTTGTTAAGTAAAATGATCAAATTCATTCAATCTGACTGGGGAGGTGAATATAGAAATATGTCTACATTCTTAGATAACTGTGGCATAGGAAATAGAGTATCTTGTTGTTAAAGCACTGATAGGTCGAACTCGCAAGCGTTGCTATCTCAAGCTTGTTGTCAAGTTTAGTTGCCAAAACTATAAGTCTTGATTTCTAGTCTACTTATAGCTAAGTCTCGGACTAGGATAGAATGTGTAGTTGAGCTCTAGACTCCATGGTGATCATCATACAAAGACGAAGAACTACTCAAGGAACTGTTGGAACTTCATCGACTAAAAGGTATGTGGATACTTGAACTTATCTATCACTCAAAATACTATCTACTCTATCTCCTATCTTGAGACAACACTATTGAATCATAATGCTTAACTGCTTCAATACCCAAAAATAACTCAAATAACCTAATTCCTTCATAGCAAATTCAGACTTAAAAGAAGCAATCAAACCTGACAATAAATATTCAGAGATACCAGTTAAAATGATGTCATTAACATATAAAAGTAATATGAGTATATCAGAAGCAACATATAAAAGAAAAATAAAAATAGATTGGTAATTCATAGATTTATGAAAACTAACATATAAAAGAAAATAAGAAAATTTAACGAACCGCTGTTTTTGTGCTTCCTTTAAACCAAATTGTTTTTTTTTTTCCTTCAAAAGACGCACATGATTAGGGTAAGAAGGATACAAAAATCCAAAAGGTTGTTACATATATACATCCTCATGTAAATCCCCATGAAGAAAGCCATTGCACACATCCAATTGATTGATGTGCCAATTGCAAGTAGCATCTATAATCAGAATAACCCCGATAGTAGTAGATTTAATTACATGACTTGATGTTCCTGTAAAATCAACACCAGTAGCCTAGGCTTTTGCCTATCTACATTACCATCTGCATTTAATTTTACCATGTAAACCCATTTACAACCTAGAATATTCATACAAGTGTTGATGGGTGAAAATTACTCCTGCCGAATTTGGTAATTTGGGGTGTGATGAGGAATGAATTTAAACCTACAACAAATGCATGCGCGGTGAGTGCTTGTAGATTCGAGAGATCAATCCGTGCAAGTCCGGCCTAAACCAAGAAATGGCCGTTCTGGATTTGTTTCGGTCACAAAGTGAAGGAGATGGGGTTGATCTTAGGGAGGGAAGCGAAGAATGTGTTGAGATTGTGAAGGTGTTGGCTTGCTATGACTTGTGACAGAAGATGGTTGAATATGACGGTATCAACACTTGGTTTTCTGTCTCGTCTTGGCTTGTTTTTCCTTGTTGTTGGAAAATAGGGCGGAGAACCTATTTATACAAGTCACTGAGCCTCTTTCACGTTTCTCGTGGGAAGTGGAGGTAGTGGAATGATGGAGTAGTGGAGTTGTGTGTCGGTAACGCACGACCGGTCTTGCCCACTCTTCCTGTTCATCTCTAACCGTCCATGACTCCCTAACACGTTCTTGTGATGGCGCGTTGCACGCTGCACGCTGTAAACCGCCAGACCAATACCCCAGTAAGTATCCCCCAGTTTGTGACATGATTGATGTCTGGAATGTGGATCGTGGGTCCACGAAAGATAGCATGTAATGCCGAATTGAATAAGTGTGTTATTCGTAAAGTCGATCTTTGTGCAAGATCGTGTGTATTTTATGTGTACCGCATTACGGTGTGGTAAAGTGATGTGTAATGACTGCTCACTAACCAAATAACTCCCGACTGTGGTTGTATAACCAAGCTGGTGAGGTCGGACGGATGAGATGATGTTTGAGACACTCATCTGCGACCGTTGACGAAATTAGGGTTTTTAAAGAGGTGCGCAAGCATCGCTCTTCAGCTTGGTCGAAACCAAGCATGGGAAGGAATTTGGAGAGGACCGACCATACATGCGTGTTGACGGCATGATGGTGCAGGCGCCTGTATTCCGTTCCCTCATGAAAGCGCGATCTGGGCCACTCAATTTGACCAGAAAGAGGAGTGGTCGAGATCGGTTTTGCGTAAATCCCTTGCCGCAAAGGAGTTGGAAACCCGCGTGATATCCCTAGTTTGGGCACGCGTTTGAGCGACCAACATTGGTTGGTTTTGGTCGATCACACTACCGTGTAGGTGGTAGGTTGGTGTTCACACCTATACCGATTATCCCATGAAAACGTGATCTAAGCCATTCAAATCATCCGGTGAAGTTGAGCGGTCGAGATCGGGTTTAGATTTGGGAGGTGTAACCGCACGAGTTTGGGCGTGCGTTTTGGGTTGGCCGGGAATGATGAGCCTTGGCCGACCCGTGTGAGGGAGGCAGATGGGCCCACGGTGGTCATCGGTGTGACCGACCCTTGCTCAATCTAATCTCGTGACCCTCCATTCGCAAGCCGGAGAAGATGGACGCGCGTGATGGCTTGAACCCTAATTTTGGCTTTCAAAGCCGCGCGACCATGCTCTTTTGGGCGGATGGTTTTGTTGTAACCAACCACGGTTGGCTTTGACCGATTGGTCAAGCGTGTAGGCGGTCACATGGTGATTGTGTCGACATGCTCCGGCCTTTTGAGTCTACATCTACACCCTCCATCTATGCCGCGAAGACGGACGGTTGAGACCGTTTTGCGACATATGTAATATGCCGCAAACCCTAATTTAGGGTTTTCCGCCCATAATGCTTGGTATGGACGGTTTCTTGGCAAGCAAAGGCCAATGGTCGACCATGCGGGTCGGCCGTGTGTATTCCATACCTGCTTGGGGGTGATGGAAGTGATCTGTGGTCATCCAATCATGCTTGCGGAGTTGGATGACCGCGATCGATCATATCCGCAAAGCTAAGGCCGTGTGTATTCCATACCGCTTGGGGGGTGATGGAAGTGATCCGTGGTCATCCAATCATGCTTGCGGAGTTGGATGACTGCGATCGAATCATATCGGCAGGCTAAGGCCGTGTGTATTCCATACCGCTTGGGGGTGATGGAAGTGATCTCGTGGCCATCCAATCATGCTTGTGAGTTGGATGATCAACGATCAGATCATATCCGAGACCGATATAGTCAAGTCCAGGATGCTCAATCGAGCTAGTATAACACACCGAGAGGGGCTCAATCGGGCTAGTATAACACACCGAGAGGTCTCGGGCTAGTATAACACACCGAGAATCACCTGTACGGTATTTCGTACATGGATTCATTATAGTGCTTGAGGTTCGTGTTACTCAGAAGAGTAACACTCGGTCGTCATGCCACACCGATAATGGGTACAGAAATACAAGGCCGATATGAAATTCACAGAAGGGATTGTTGCCGCATGCTCCAACCCGGAGGAATTTCATGTATTCACGAGAATGGGATTGTTGCTACATGCTCCATTCTTGGTGAATTAAGTGAGGAGTATCCGTCACTTATAAATGGCTTTATCTTTTACAAGATGTCGGCGCATGATTTTCTCGGTTACTTACAAATTTAACCTTGAACGAAAAATCCACCATCAACATTAAGTCCCCTGCCTAGCACATAATGGTTACATTATTGTGTGGTAGGCATGAGATGGTGACATGCATACATGAGAAAGACAAGGTAAAAGGAGTTCACCCGGAAGAGTGTCTGGCCGACCGCTAGTTTTCCACGCCGTCGCGCTTGTATGGAATCCCTGGTAGGGCCGGTTTCTTTCTTTGGGTATTTGAATCAGAAGAGGAAACCAAACAAAAGAGGAATCCTTGTTCTATTGGGATTCTTCTAATTTTTGTCTATAAAAGAAGCCAAACCCCTTTTCCTTTTTCTCACGAATTTTCCTTTGTTGCTTGCTGCTCTCGCCCGCAACTTTGCTGCTGCCGCTTGCTGCCGAAGCCGTCGCCGGAAACCACCGCCGTCCGTTGCCGGAGTTGCTCCCGTCCGGCCGCTCAAGGTAGGTTTCGCTTCCCATTTTTTTTTTTTTTTTTTTTTTAACGGTCAAACCCTAGTTTTGTTAGGTAAATACCTCTTGTAAGACATATGCATGCTTAGCTTTCTCCACCATTTGGCTTGAATCCCGTAGACATGATTCCCACGAATAAAGAAAATCGTATGATGCATGCGGATGAATGAATGCGGGCCCGCCGTGTATGCCGGAACGTGGGTCTTACTCACACATGCTTGGCTGAAATTTGCATTGAACTTGAAATTTGTACCAGACTGAAACTTGCACCGGTCTTGAAATCAATGCCGATCGACTTGAAAGTTATACCGGAGAATTTAAAATCAATACTGCATCGAAACTTGTATGATGTTTGGACCGGCCATTGTGTGAGTTGTGTCTCGCCGTGTGTGACGTACAAGTTCTAACTTCTGTCTTTTATTTCATTGCGGTAGAAAAGAACTTCTGTCGATATGTCTTCTGAAGATAATGCTGGTGCCAAGTCAGAAGCGTTGATAGCTTCAAAGATATGCCGAACATCAATGATGAGTTGTTCACCTTGCCTTTTCCAAATATTAGGAAGCATCCTTCTCATAACATAGTCTTGCTTTCCGGTTCAGAAAATATGGATGCTGATCCATTCTCTTCTTCCGCACTTGTGATGAGATTTTGTCTCCAGAGAAACGAATATCCGCCTTCTCCCATTGACTTCAAGATTTGCCATGCTCCACTGGGTTCTTATGAAGGATGGATGAGACGCATGTTGAGTAATAAGGGCATTAAGGACAATTTGACCAAAGCACAAATTCTCGATGCGGTCATGGCATCTGCTACCCTCGAAATTAGGAAAGACACCGCGGGCTTGATTACCTTTATTTCTCGGTGGCGTATTTTTACTCATACAGCCATATCTAGATGGGGAGAGATGACTATTACTTTGGAGAGTGTAGCTGCATTAATGAACCTGCTCGTTGTCTAAGTCTTTTTACGAGCTCTCCGATGCGGAACAAAGTAATTATGATGCTATACTTGAAGGTGGAGGGATTCGAGAGTCCTGGACAAGGAGGAGAGAAAGGATGCGAGATGCTTTTATACTTGGTGGGTTTGAGTGGTCTTCTCGCAGAGTTGGAAAACGAGCTCGGGCGTGATTGCGTTCTGTCTTTATGGCTATCCAGTGGATATATTTGATGATGGTTCTGGGAAGAAGACCATAAGAGATGAGCTTGTTAAGATTGCTATAAGGCTGGCGCAGGCGAAGTTCTTCCTCTAGCCGCATTGTTCCTTGGATCGATGTATTCTCATCCTGGACGCTTTAGCAATGGATATGCACGTTTCTAACGGGTACAAGAGGGTGGAGTCGCACGTTCACTTCGCTTTTCTTCAGGCGCTCTTATGGGAACACTTCGTGAAGTTATGCTCCTACTCCCGCACCTTCACTCGTTAACTTGTACGGCGGCTCGAGAATACTCCGATGGAATAAGAAGCGTCCTAAAGCCGGTGCGAAACTTGTGGAGATATTTGACAACATTTCTTCCGTAGATTTTCGTCCATGGGGGCCGATTCACTCCTCCATCATTCAGCCAAAGACCTTTGCCGACGATCCCGGCGTTGTGTTGCGTGCATCGATGTTAAGACCATGAGATCTGGGGAAATTATTTACATGCGCAGCCGCATTCCAGTGATATGTCCCTTCTCTATTCAACGGAGAATTTTCTCGTGACTCCGTACAACATTGACTGTGGCTGCTCGCCGATGGGATTTGATCGTGGTGTCCCATTTATCCGTCCACTAGGGGCTCCGGAAGAATCCCTTCCACAAATTCTTGACGCCAATGTGTTCTTAGACCGGTGAGCCTTCCCTTCCGGCCTATTGGGAGAAACCCGGTGGTGACCGATGTGTATAAAGAATTTTGGGGGAAACAACCGTTGATCTTCCGTAAATTTTCGAAGAGTGTTGTGACGAATTCCGTAGTGAGCCATCTTTCGACGTCTTGACGAAGCATTTCCGGTTGAAGCCACTTCCATCCAAGCGGACAAGAGCCGAGGGTTGCAGTCCCCAAGTAGGAGAGAGACCTAAGAGGCAAGCATGCGGTCCAGTAATCCTCAATTCTTCTAATATGCGTGTATTTAAACCTCCTCCCATCGGTTCTTTCATTTCTCCAGTGTAAGTTCTTCTAAAAACGATCCTTGTTTTAAATCGTGGGAATTTCGGAAGATAATGCCTTCGCAAGGTTGGCACGCATTCAAGACGGAAGGCCGGCGGTACCTGGCCACCATGCCGAGAAGTCCGGTGGTACGGACCTTCATGCTGAGAAGTCTGGCGGTACGGACCTTCATGCTGAGAAGTCTGGTGGTACCGCTCCTTTTTCTGACAATGACAGAGATGATGCAAGCTCGGTTGAACAAGGCGCTTTCCTTAGTGATCTCGTCGAGGGGTCGTGACGGAAATCAACACCCGTGAGTGAAATAGATGCTGCAAGGAATGCAAGAGAGACGGTGGCCGCCGCAGGTTGAGACGGCTCCCCTTGACATCCATCCCGAATGTGCTCCCGAGGACCGTATGGCTATTGTGGTGACTTCTTCTCGAAAGGCTTCGCAACCGACAAGACTCCGCTGGTCGCCGAATTGCCGGTGATGCGGCACGGGGCTTTGTTCGATCCTCCTTTTACCGTCCCTTATCCAGTCATGTGTTGGTCGGTGGATTCGCGTGCTTAGGTCAGCTTTGAAAAGTTGTACACGACAACTGGAAGAAACACGGCCATATTGCTACCATGAAGCTCAGGAGTCGTCTGGCATTGGTCAACCGCGTCCAAGAAGCTTTAGTTTCCATCCAGGGGATGAGCGTTGCGACTGGTGGAACGGTTTCCGAAGAAGTGGTTGAAGATTGGAGGTGCCATCTGGACGTGTTTTGCGCAGATGCCTTCAATGCTCCCCCCGGTTCTTCAAAGGGTTCTCCGAGATTCGGGAGCTCCGTAAACTACATGATGAAGTCCCTTCCGCTGACCGTGTTGCTCGTCGGGAAGAAGAGGTTGAGAGGTTGTCTAAAGAATCGGAGTCAAGCAGCCGTGCTCCAAAGGATGAAAGCCGCCCTTGCCCAGAAGGATGAGTTGCTGCTGAAGGACTTCCCCTGAAGTATTTGTGCTATATACTGGCGTTTTCTCTTATATGCTTTTCTTTTTTTTTTTTTTTTGAGTGATAGTGAGGATTTTCTTTGACTTTCGGTTTTGGTTTAATAGGTAATTGAATTGGCTTATTTTGAGATAGTTTTGTGAACAACCCTTTTGAAAGATATTATGAGATTTGCATCTTGGTCATGAAGGATTGCACATATGAAATTGCAAATGTTACGTAAAGGGGAGGTACGGATGGAAACAAACATGGTGTTTGATCACTGAGCCTCTTTCTCTATGTGCGGGATGCTAAGTCCCCAGTGAATTCTAAACTATCTTTCTTGTAAAGTTGTTGAGTAAAACTTACTTGCCTTTTGAAGTCTCACTTATACCAAACCGGAGTAGTCTCTAAGAAAATCCTCTGCAAGCTATCTCTTTGGACCAAGCTTCTCCTGAACAATGTGCTTCAAAGCGTTGCATTCACTGGTGGGGTGATGAAGAAACCGGTGGTAATGACAGTACCTCGGGTCCATTACTTTGATCGTAGGTGGACGCCATACCGGGGTAGCCCACCTCTCCATTTCGCACCCACATCTCCAGCAGCTCCGTAATCTCCTCCGTTGGGAAGGGGAAATGTAAGTACCTTGAGTTTGGCTTTTTCTCGCATTAGCGGGCGTTGTGATGTCTCTCCGTGGCCTTGATGTGGAGGAGGGGATGAAGTCGGAGGATTTGCGAGTGCCATCACACCTGCGGATCGCTTGCCTAGGCAGAGGGACGTGGAAGATGTCGCAATGTCACTGCCGAGTGACCGAATTGAACGTTCCCATCCTCTCGTATTCAGGCATTTCGATTGATTTCTCCTTCCTCGAGTATTTCTCCGCCGGTTGAAAAGTCGACGCGGATTGGACAGTCTTCCGGGCTTCAAGAAGAGTTTTGAGATATAAATCCACTAGTAGGGCTCCATAGGCTGCAGCTCCCTTTCTTTATCCGGCAGACGTCGTAGTGCTCAGGACAAGTCTCTTCCTCCGTTTGGACCATGTTGTCCATCTCTTCGATTCGTCTCGCGATTATGTGCTCCTCTTGCTTCTCCACCGGTAAAGGTGCGATCCCCGGCTAAGGATTCACCGTTTCTTGCGGAGCGGATGCATCCTTCTCGTAATTGTGCCGCCATGTCATTCAAAAGGCGAAATGTCCCGCTCCGCCTCCCGGTGATACCGCTTGATTTGCTGGGACATCCTCCAAAGATTCCAGCTATGCTTCCCATGATATTCGAACCGCCTGTAGTTTCCGGATACATTGCGAGATGGAAACTGAGAAATTGAGGATTCAATTTTATGCAACCGATAGATCAATCTCCCACTGTGGTCGCCAATTGTTGATGGGTGAAAATTACTCCTGCCGAATTTGGTAATTTGGGGTGTGATGAGGAATGAATTTAAACCTACAACAAATGCATCGCGCGGTGAGTGCTTGTAGATTCGAGAGATCAATCTGTGCAAGTCCGGCCTAAACCAAGAAATGGCCGCTCTGGACTTGTTTTGGTCACAAAGTGAAGGAGATGGGGTTGATCTTAGGGAGGGAAGCGAAGAATGTGTTGAGATTGTGAAGGTGTTGGCTTGCTATGACTTGTGACAGAAGATGGTTGAATATGACGGTATCAACACTTGGTTTTCTGTCTCGTCTTGGCTTGTTTTTCCTTGTTGTTGGAAAATAGGGCGGAGAACCTATTTATACAAGTCATCGAGCCTCTTTCACGTTTTCGTGGGAAGTGGAGGTAGTGGAATGATGGAGTAGTGGAGTTGTGTGTCTGCAACGCACGACCGGTCTTGCCCACTCTTCCCCGTTCATCTCTAACCGTCCATGACTCCCTAACACGTTCTTGTGATGGCGCGTTGCACGCCGCACGCCGTAAAACCGCGCACCAATACCCCAAGTAAAGTATCCCCGGTTTGTGACATGATTGATGTCTCTGAATGTGGATCGTGGGTCCACGAAAGATAGCATGTAATGCCGAATTGAATAAGTGTGTTATTCGTAAAGTCGATAATCGTGCAAGATCGTGTGTATTTTATGTGTATCGCATTACGGTGTGGTAAAGTGATGTGTAATGACCGCTCACTAACCAAATAACTCCCGACTGTGGGTTGTATAACCAAGTCGGTGAGGTCTGGACGGATGAGATGATGTTTGAGACACTCATCCGCGACCGCTGACGAAATTAGGGTTTTTAAAGAGGTGCGCAAGCATCGCTCTTCGCCTTGGTCGAAACCAAGCATGGGAAGGAATTTGAGAGGACCGACCATACATGCGTGTTGACGGCATGATGGTGCAGGCGCCCGTATTCCGTTCCTCATGAAAGCGCGATCCGGGCCACTCAATTTGACCTAGAAAGAGGAGTGGTCGAGATCGGTTTGCGGCAGAAATCCCTTGCCGCAAAGGAGTTGGAAACCGGCGTGATATCCCTAGTTTGGGCACGCGTTTCGGAGCGACCAACATTGGTTGGTTTTGGTCGATCACACTACCGTGTAGGTGGTAGGTTGGTGTTCACACCTATACCTGATTATCCCATGAAAACGTGATCTAAGCCATTCAAATCATCCGGTGAAGTTGAGCGGTCGAGATCGGGTTTAGGATTTGGGAGGTGTAACCGCACGAGTTTGGGCGTGCGTTTTGGGTTGGCCGGGAATGATGAGCCTTGGCCGACCGTGAGGTGAGGAGGCAGATGGGCCCACGGTGGTCATGCCGGTGTGACCGACCGACTTGCTCAATCTAATCTGCGTGACCCTCCATTCGTGCCGAGAAGATGGACGCGCGTGATGGCTTGAACCCTAATTTTGGCTTTCAAAGCCGCGCGACCATGCTCTTTTGGGCGGATGGTTTTGTTGTAACCAACCACGGTTGGCTTTGACCGATTGGTCAAGCGTGTAGGCGGTCACATGGTGATTGTGTCGACATGCTCCGGGCCTTTTGAGTCTACATCTACACCCTCCATCTATGCCTGCGAAGACGGACGGTTGAGACCGTTTTGCGACATATGTAATATGCCGCAAACCCTAATTTAGGGTTTTCCGCCCATAATGCTTGGTATGGACGGTTTTTTGGCAAGCAAAGGCCAATGGTCGACCATGCGGGTCGGCCGTGTGTATTCCATACCTGCTTGGGGGTGATGGAAGTGATCTGTGGTCATCCAATCATGCTTGCGGAGTTGGATGACTGCGATCAGATCATATCTGGCAGGCTAAGGCCGTGTGTATTCCATACCTGCTTGGGGGTGATGGAAGTGATCTGTGGTCATCCAATCATGCTTGCGGAGTTGGATGACTGCGATCAGATCATATCTGGCAGGCTAAGGCCGTGTGTATTCCATACCTGCTTGGGGGTGATGGAAGTGATCTGTGGCCATCCAATCATGCTTGCGGAGTTGGATGACCGCGATCAGATCATATCGGAGACCGATATAGTCAAGTCCGGATGCTCAATCGGGCTAGTATAACACACCGAGAGGGGCTCAATCGGGCTAGTATAACACACCGAGAGGTCTCGGGCTAGTATAACACACCGAGAATCAGCCTGTACGGGTATTTCGTACATGGATTCATTATAGTGCTGGAGGTTCGTGTTACTCTTACAGAGTAACACCTACCGTCATGCCACACCGATAATGGGTACAGAAATACAAGGCTGATATGAAATTCACAGAAGGGATTGTTGCCGCATGCTCCAACCTGGAGGAATTTCATGTATTCACAGAATGGGATTGTTGCTACATGCTCCATTCTTGGTGAATTAAGTGAGGAGTATCCGTCACTTATAAATGGCTTTATCTTTTACAAGATGTCAGCGCATGATTTTTTCTGGTTACTTACAAATTTAACCTTGAACGAAAAATCCACCATCAACAACAAGGAGTAGGTTGAACAAGATCACATGTACCATTTCTATCCATGGCATCCTTCTCATTTTTTCATAGAGATCACAACTTTGGGTCGTTGGATGCATCCTTAAATGTCTTTGGCTCAGGATGACTAGTGAGAAGAGATGCCAATACATAACAAATAGAATGTTTAACAGAGATATTGACAACAGGATCAGGATATTGTTTGTCTTTAGAGATTCCATGACTAGACCTAGTAACAACAGTACTGGTAGGAAAGGGTTCAGAAACATATGGGATTCTTCAATGAGAGAGATGAATATAAGAAGAAAAATAACATTGATTTTCAACAAGGACTACATGCCATGAAACGTGAGTCTTTCTGGATAGGGATATTTTGACTTTTGGTCACAAAAAAGTGACCAAAGTTGCGTTTGGGTCACCAAAAAGTTTTAATTAGAGTTTAGGTCACATGACCATCTTTGACTGTCTTGACCGTTACCAGAATAGTTCCTCAACAACATCTCGACTGATATCTCGGATTCTGCACACAGTACCTTGATTATGTTCACAGGCTAAAGCATTAACCTTCCGATTAATATTTCAAGCATACTCCCTGTTACCGATTCCAAGTTTAATCAGCTTTTTTTGGTTACAGATAACAGTTCTTAGTAGTGCTGCCTGTCTATGATGAGTTTCAATGGTACTGAGGAGGACTTGTCGTAGATTGATAATATCAACCTTAGCATCCAAACTGTATTGGACAAGGAAATGAGTTACATCTTCTTTTTTCTTTTTCGACATTTGCACAACCAGATTTCTGGAAGGTATCATCAAGATGAACAATTTCCTTAGAAGTCATTCCACTCAAGGCTTTCAGGAGTTTTGCTTGAGATCTGGTTTGAGAATTCATCCTTTAATGTTCTTAGACATGATGAGTACATATACTTGAAATACCTTTAACACATACCGAACATAGATATCAGCCTTAAATAAATAATTCTGACAAGATTTGAAAGGATTTCCGCATCTAATGTGTTACACAATCTCAACTTTCTTCGAAAAGAAATTATCTTTCTAGATCAGTATCAAGAGATACTTTTAGCTAGGAAATTAATCCTGTTTTACACAAGTTGTTTGCAATACAACTTTTCTTCACATAAAGCCAGAAAATTGTATCTATATGAAGATTGTGTAGACTCTCTATGTTAAATAAGAGATTATTGACATGATACAGATGCCCCGGATACATGTGCTCCCTTACATCCAAAGATTGGGCATTGTAAGGATGCACAATCCAATGCGGTTAAGCACTGGGATGAGGATATTCCTCATCAAATACCTCTTGAGGAGATCTTCTCCATTCTTGAACATCATCATGTTCCTTATTGTTGGTTTTGAACCCATCCTCTTTGTTATGAAAATTGCGAGATGCAATATCCTCGATTACATATTGTGCCCAGGATGGTATGTTCTTTGAGCTTGAACCCATATGATCTAGATCGGCCAGTCGACAGTATGCTAATGTCTCCTGTTCAAGGCATTCTATATGTCCTCTTAAGGTATCCATTTCTTATTGGAAATATTTTTCTAAACATCTATTTAGATATACCTCTTGACATGTTACAGTAAGAAGTTTCTCAATAAGGACCTTATTCCTTATCTGTGAATGTTCCAACGATTGAGTAAGAATTTCACACTCTGTAGTCTATTGATGAACTTCCTTGCATAAGGCCAGTTTTTGTTCCATATAATCTGCCAGATTATTTTGAAGACTGAGTGTTTCTCGCTTTCCTTCACATATTCTTACATTTAGTTGAACAATAAGTTTTGTGACATCATTTAGACTGTCAATGGTCTTTTCCTTTTCTGAATATTTTTCAACATGTTTGAAAAATCTTTCCAACATCTTTCGTAATTCAGAACTTGGGCAGGCTAGTGAATCGAATCTCTTTTCAGACGATTTTTCACTAGGAATTGGAGTCGGATCCAAAACATGTGTCTTGAGTTTCAGACTCATTCTTTTCTGATCAGTAACCTGACTCCCAATCAAGTCATTAGTCATAGACTTTTTCTTTGATTTTCGAAAAGACTTTCGAGACCAATTTCCATTGACCTTTTCTGAGATATTATTCTCATTATCTTGACATAAGTAAACTGAGTTCTTCATAAGTTTAGCCTTGCTTTTCTTATTTTGACTCATATCTTATAGGTTGGATCGCACCAAACACAGATTGTTAGATCTTTTCGTGTTTTCCTGCTCTGATACCAATTGAAAAGGAGAGGGTACCCAAATATACCTCAAGCTAAAAAATTTCCTACATATAAGTCCTTTCTCCGAAAGTGATTGTCTGTGGAATAAGTCGAGACAATGCAACTAATCGGTTCACACTTCGTGTGATCGTCTATGGATACTAGATTGAGACAATACAACAACGAAGTATGTTTACTTGATAAGAGGTTCGGACTTAACCAAACACAATAGGATTACTATCAAGTAAAATAGGAATTAACGTTTGTGTAATTTACTTTAATTATAATAAAACAATTATAATGCAGAAAATAAAAGTAAATGACACAACAAGATTTTATTAACGAGGAAACCGCAAGTGCAGAAAAATCTCAGGACCTTGCCCAGAATTGAATACTCTCAGGATTAAGCCGCTACACAAAATTAAACCAACTTCGTATAGTTGAGACCAAGCAACTAAACCTATAGTTCACCTAGTTCCGTCTGTATTCCCACGCCTCCAACTTATGAATAAGTCACGTACTTGGAACTATTCCATTGGTTTGTATTCCAAACATTAAAGGAACAACAAATCTGTTGGGTAGAAACTCTCTTCAACCAAGTGATGTGAGTTCGACAAAGGCTCTTCTGTTTATCTCAATAAACTCCTTCGCCAGGTTCTTAGATCTATCTTATTCTCAACTACCAAAGGTAATTTTTAAGATTTTGCAATCAATACTTTTAATCCAAAGAATTGTATTGATGTCGATCTACACAACTAATCAATCCAATCTACTACAAGGATAAACCGATTATAGTTGGATCCTCTATACCGAAACAAGTATTGTGCACACCAAAGATTATGAACCCCAAATCAGAAATCTTCAATATCTTCTTTGTCTTCAAATCTTCTTAGATCTTCAATAAACGCCTACACACAACAACTTGAATCTCTTAGGATCAATCACGCACAGAACGGAGTCTGTTAACAATGAATTATCACAACACGTCTTTAGATCTACAAACAGTCTAAAGATCCCTGTCGAAACATCGATCTAGTTTGAGTGAATCTTATATCAGAAGAGAAGATTCTGAAGCATTCAACCACCGTTAGTCAATCAAATCAATTGAAAACACAAGATAAAGCACAATTATCTAGCATTCCACCAACGGTACTAATAGAGCTTCTCAATCCCAAAGAAGACTTTAAACTGAGCAGCCGTAATAGATTTCGCCTAAATTAGGTTACTCTCCTCTCCGAATAGGCGGCTTCACCAGTACCAACACAACCAAGGAAGTTTGCTGTCACGAAGGATTAGTTTGCTAGAAATGCAAACTTCAAGTATTTATAGACAAGGAAGTTTGGACACCAAGGAATTTCCAAAACCGAAAATATTATCAAGATATGCAATATATTCCAAATTCGGTTTCCATAATTCCTGGAAATGTTCTGTCCAAAATAATGACCGAAAATCTCTTTGGAAAATCTTCAACTAGTAAACACACATTACTAATTCTCGTTTTCCTAAAATAAAATTAAAAACCTTAAATAAAAGATTCTTAACTTATTTATGTTTCGATCCTCGGATTTTCTTCCTTTAGCTATTAAGGAATAACTTTGAACAATTAAAGATAAGCGTTAATGCACATGTTCAAAGTATGTCGACATCCTTACTATGTAAGTCCTCTCTCATACTTACAATCTTGAAACCGATTTGCCACACTTCCAAACTAGTTTAGAATTGGTTCATATGACTTTCAAGAAATATGTGATTGATAAAGAACACTCAATCACCAATCATGGGTTTAACGGTTCTACCAAAACAAGTTTCGGTTCTACCTCCATGTGAGTACTGTGCATAGTCACACTATCTTCCCAAAATTCGATTGACTAGGTACTAGGATCGATTCCCCACATATATATGGTATCTAACTTGAATGTGTTGCACATGTCCATAGGATCAGTTCTCCTTTGCCTAAAAACGTGTTGCACATGTTCATAGGATCGGTTCCCCTTTCTGCTAAAACATGTTGCACCTCATACAAGGATCGATTCCCCTTTGTGATGTTTTGCACCTCTTACTAGGATCGATTCCCCTTTACCCAGAGTTGGTCTTATACAAAATCACAAACTCGATCATACCATCTCATGTGATTACTTAAGATCGATTTCACTAATAAAAGTCATACCAATACATAAGTCAGGCCTTTGTGAATAGTTTTACCAAGAACACAAACAAGTCATGAGCGGTTATACTAATCACACATGCAATGAATAACAATACCAATAACTCCTGGCGATTTCCTTTTCGATTCACAAAACAAGTTCATGAATTTACTTCCTTAAAACACATGTAATTAAAACATTGTTTCCTATGATGAAATCCTCACCTCATACCCATACATAATCACAATAGCATTTAAACGATTATGTCGATGTCTTATCTACAAAGTTTAATGTTTAAGCAATAAACCTCGTATTGTATTCCTTAATACTATGTCTATCTAGAGGTGTTCATGCTTCGCAGTTTTATTTTCAATATGCACGACTTGAAAGATACGTTAGGGAATGAAACAGTTCAAGTCAAATATCACTAACCTCAAGTGGAAGGATGATGTTGTCGTTGTAGATTCTTACCTCTTCACTTCTTCAAGTCTTCGCAATACTTGTAATGTCTCATATCCTAATACTTTCAAGTTAACATATACGAAGTTGATTCTAGTACATAATCAAGCGACTCTTTAAATGAGTTTTGATTCACTAGAATATGACAACCAAACTTGACATACCCACGCTTGGTGGGTTCAACCGAGCTATGCTCTATTAGATTGTGAACTGGTAACCACTATCGTAGATCTTCATTGATATCATTAATTTCTTCAGCAATATCCAATCTGGGTTAATTCATTGCATCAAAATCCTTGGTAGTTCATGACGTGCCGCAACCACTAAAACTTTGAAAAAGCAAACAGATCCCGTATTAATTGATATTCAGTGAATACGAGTTTCAAATTTTTAAAAATTAATTAGTTCTAACAATTGATTTTGTTGAGAAAGCTAATAGAGACATAAATCTAATCGTTGTTTCTTTTTTATTGGTTAGCAGATCATATCAACAAACCCAAATCAAAAGAAGCCTAATAAATTTCATTTTCTATACAGGGAATCATATCTCTCAAATGTTAACATCACTGAAAAAGTATGGAGATACAATATACCCATTTGATTTTTGTTTCATTTTCGGATGAAATTATTAAAACGAAAGAATGGGAAAATCAGAGAAAAAGACAGTTGACTTCTTGATTGGTTCTTCAAGATTGGGAATCCGAGAAAAGCAGAGATGATCTCGCTGCCGTTATTCTTCTTCTTTTTCATCTCCAGACATTAAAGATGAAAATCCGTTTGGTTTAGTTAGTAAAACTAGGAGACCGTTGGGGTCAATTTAGTCATTTTAGGATATACCTGAGTTCTTCACAGTCAAGACGGTCAAAGAGGGTCATGTGACCCAAACTCTAATTAAAATTTTGTGGTGACCCAAACGCAACTTTGGTCACGTTTGTATGACCGAAAGTCAAAATAACCCTTCCGGATATTGGATTATAATACTTATACCCCTTATGAAGAACAATATATATCCAATAAAGGAAACACTTAACAGATTTAGGAGACTGAAAACGCGGGGGTACCAAAATACACCACCAACTTTTTCGTAGCCAACCTATTTGGACAAAACCTTAATACAATTTCGAGAGTAACAACTTAATAGAGCTCAATCATGAATTATAAGAAGAGTTTATATCACTTTCTCTCACAATTAATGTGTAAACGGAAACAAGTCCGTGAACTTGATTATACTGTGAGAATACTTGGACGATTCTAAAGATCAATATCCAAGATCAATCAAGTCGTATCCAACAATTAACGATGGACTTATCTACTTTGATTGATTTACGTAGGACTCAATTATATAAATAAAAAATATAATACGGAAAATAAATAACACAGACACCGGAAATTTTGTTAACGAGGAAACCACAAGTGCAGAAAAACCCCGGGACATAGTTCAGACTTGAATACCAAATTGTGTTAATCCGTTACAAACTCTAGCCTACTATCAATACTTCATATTGGAATGTAGTTGAGATCGAATCCACTGTCACATTAATTCAGTTACAGTCGCGCTCCTTACGCCTCTTGAATCTCGCAAGACTCTACGCAATTAATTCCCTTAGCTGAGTTTCTTTACAGCTTAAGAGTTTCTTCAACCTAAGTGAAGACTTTAAACCAATCTTCCTCCCACAGAAAAGCATATATGTGATTTCCGTTCTGATCGCTAGATCAAGGTGAGATAAGAAATCTTTTTCAGTAGACTAGATCTAGCAAACCTCAAAATCCAGTACTTATGACTCCCGGAGAGCAACTTAGATTATTATTCACCTCACAAGTAAAACCTACTGTGATTACATCAAATAATCGTTATAGAGGTATATGCTTGTGGAATCACAAAGTCTGATACGAAGAACTTTGCGATTTCTATCTATCTCACCTGATCGGAGTGAGACTCAACAATTAGTAGCAAGATCTAGATACACGAATTATCAAGATAAAGATAGTCGTACCTGGCTTCACGAATCCCTAAGCAAAGTCTTTTTAGTTGCTAAACCTAAAAAGTTTTAAAGGAGGGGACGACTCTAGTTTACAATTATGACACACAAGAAAAGTGTCAGGGATTAAAAAATCCTAGTCACTTGAGGTTCTCCTTTTATAGACTTTCAAGTTCTAAGGTTGCTTTAGATTTAAGCTAAGGTAGCTTTGGAATCAAGCAATATGTTTTTCTCGTTAGATGAAAAATCGACTTGAGATAAGCACAACAAAATATACACTCTAGTTAAGATGAACCGTAACCAAACCGTGTATAATGAATTATTCATGAAAGGTTAGCCGAAACTATCCAGGCGAAATATAAACTTACCATTTTCATATAACACTTTTAGACTTTAATCTTGAGTCACAACCATAGGTTATAATGTGATCAAATATGTTTAGAGAAGTTTTTAGAGAGTTATTCAAATGCTGATTATCTCATAGAAATAATTATGATGCATCTGAAAATATTCGACTAGGTAAGTACATGTACTTACTTCCAGTTCGTGAGTTATTTTTGTCACAGTATGTATACCGGATATATGTACCTTCCCGAGTTTACGAGACAATAGAACTTTTAGGTATCCATACTGGGTATATGTACCAAAGGACGTTGCCAAACTATAGCTACGCTGCTAGTGTAATGAGTATGTGTATTACAACTCCGGTCCTATAACAGTTACGCCAGTACGTGAACTGGTATGTGTATTGTCATGTATCCATATTTACAGTAGTTCTATATCTCTTTAATAATCGATTTGAAACATTCCGAATCACATTAATGACACAAATCACTATTCCAGACTATTTTCAAATGATTAACTTGAATCATGATTTAGGTCATAAACAATTTTAACAATGACGACTCTTTTAAATTTTAAAACTGGCATTGACCATGAAAGTTGTGATGGTTCAAATTTATATACCATAGCAACTCAACCAAATCGTCATAACATAAATTTATCGACCATAAACGACTTTACATGAAAAAAAATAAAGTGTTCATGGTCATAAATTTTAACCATGACAACTCTTGTCAATTTTGAAACAAAAGCAGACTTCTATAAATGTAATTACAGTCATCATAATTCTATATTTTAATCATAAGAGCATCCACAATCATGGAGCAAATCCATGGACCATACTTATATTTGGTGTGAAAACTAATCATAGTGGAGTGAACTATACCCGAATTTGATCTGTTTTATTAGGGTTTGAGACTAAAAATAGTACGAAACCCTGACCAAAACCAAATTTGATCGAGCGCAAGTACTTTGTTCATTGCAGAGTAGGCGATTAGCGTCTCTTTCCGAGCGCAACATGAAGCAACCGTTTGATGGTGGATCGAAGATATAAACTTCGTATGTGTTGGGCTTTGATATAACATCCACCAGATGTAAACATTACATATAACATCCACCAGATGTAAACATTACATCCGCCACGTAGGTATTATGTCCGCCTATATGGGGCGTGAATTGTAAGCTCCTCTGTTTTGGGGCATGCACTAGACGCTCCGTCCGATTCAAGCGCTTCTTATACGTCCATCTATTGTGAAGCGTAGATAAGAATTGATTTGCTAAGTCTTGCAAGTCTTGAATATAATTCTCATTTGAGGAGAGTGAAGATAAGAATGGATTCGAGTTTCATGAAATGGATTTGCTAAGTCAAATCGTCAGCTAAAATGGTGGTCACCTGACTTAATCATTAGTGTCTAGGAATTGGACATGGAATTAATTCGGAATGTATGTTGTTCATGACACTAAGAATGTACGCCCATCTTATAACTCGTAAATATAATTCCCGTTGACTAGTCACGAGTAATATGTGCGTCTCTCACCTTGTGTTAACTATATTCCAGTCTGAACAGGCGTAGTACAAAACCTACGTCTGTGCACGAGATGCTCTTATAATATCCGCCCCACACAAGGTGCACATTTTATTGACGCCCAAACCAAACATTCATTATACTTGTACCCAATTATAAGAAACTTGAATCAACGCTCAAGCTCAAACCTTGAAAAAATTTTGGTCTTCTCTCGTTGCGCTTGAACACCAAAAACACCAAAAACATATTTAGGATTTACTCTTGGTATTTGGCCGTCTCATGATTGTGGTCTAACAACTATTAAGTCTTAAAAAAAAGTTGATCATGATAAAGTCGTCACAGTTCTTATTTATAGACCATAACGACTTTGTTAAGTCGCCATGGATGAAATTTATCGACTGCGACGACTCTACTTGTGTCGTCATGGATTTAAATTCCAACCATGACGATTTTTACCAATTTTGAAGTAGAAAGGAACTTGCACAATTTCCTATTATAATCTGCATCATATCAAATTTTTTCCATGAAGATTATTTGACCATAAAAAGTCGTCAAGGTTTAAATTTATAGACCATGACGACTCTTTAAATTCGTAATTGTATGAATTTAAACTGTGATAATTTTTCATAGTTATTTGTTGACATGATGAAAAATCGTCATGGTCATAATTCAATACCGTGACGATTTTTCATGTAAATCTGGGTAACAAAAATTTTTATTAGAAAAAGATAATCAAAATAAAAAAATGATTAAACTCTAATTAAATAAGATGATCCCTAATTAAATAAGGGAAGTTTATGAAAATATTTGGTTAAGAAGTTCTAGAAAATATTTTTTGGTAACCCGCTTTTATCTTATTCACAACATCCCCAGTTAAACAAGGCTAATAATCTTCACCTTTCTTTTGTATTTCCAGAAGAAGCGAAAGAAACTTGTTCACTTGTAACAATGTCAGTTCCTTTGTGGTAATCCGTCTCTCTGTTATAACGTCAGCTAAGGTAATCAAGTGCGTAAAATCTTGCGAGGTTCAAGAGACGTAAGGAGCGCGACTCTAACTGGATCGATGTGATGGTGAATTCGGTCTCGATTACATTCCAGTCCGAAGTTACTGGTAGTGTCTGTAGCGACTTAATACAGCTTGGTGTTCAAACTGGACTAGGTCCCGCGATTTTTCTGCTGGTGCAGGATTCCTCGTTAACAAAATTTCTCTATGTCTTGTTTTACCTTTATTTTCCTCATTATAGTTTGTTTGATATAATTAAAGTAAACGCAAGTGACTCGATAAATAACCTAAACAGTTTTTAATTAAAACTGTAGTGAACCGACTAGACTTGTTCTTAGAATTCGTATCTTGAAATATAGATTACAAGATTCACTCTTGTTGGAATTCGATTCACGTACTATTACGGTACTAGGTTATCTTGGATATTGATTTTTGAGATCGTCCAAGACTTCTTGTACACAAATAGGTTCACGTATGTTTTTGATTGTACAAGAATAATGAATCGTATATACATATTCTCGAAGGATCATTAAGTTGGTTTACTTCCAATTGTATCAAGTTTTGTCTCATAGGTATTAGGTTTTCTCTCATAGGTCCGAACGAAAAAGTTAGTGGTGTATTATTTTGGTACCCCCTGCGTTTTTAGTATGAGATTTTTTTGAAGGCTAATTTAATTTTGAGAAGGATATAACCGTACTAACAAAAAAAAATATAAATGGCAAAATAATTAAGATAAATACTTATATGTTGCATATACAAATAAGTGACATATAATAAAGGTCTCTTAATTGATTTATATGTTGCTTTAACCACAAAAATTAAACTAGTGCACTTAAAAAGTATCGCCAATTAATTTAAGAGACGGTTAATATAGGTCGGCTTAAGTTAGCATCTCAAAGGATTCTGGACGCACGATTTTTAGCATCTTAAAGAATTTCAGACACATTATTTGAGACACTTATACGATTCTTTTAGACTCATAACAACGAAAATAAGTGTCTCAAAATCGTTGATTTGGTGTAATGTATTTGAGTCCAAAGCATGTCGTCTGACCGGAAAGGACTCGGAAGCCAGTGATGCATGTAATAATGCATCGACATCCCTTTATGGCCTTGTATCCTTCGCAAAACAAGGGTAAGTTTAAATGGTGTGGAAGCTACTACGTCTAAGGCATCATGCTTGCAAAGAAAACTGACGTGTGTTTGCCTTGGCGCTTTAGACGAAATTTTCCAGTCCATCACAGTTAGCGTCAGAGTGGCACGTCGGGAAGTTATGGCCTGCTCGTCTTATCACTTTAGGAGAAATTTTGCGATCTAACACACTAAGTGCGGGTCCCGGATCACAACACCATAAATCCCCAAATTTTACAGTTTGGCAAGGGTCATGAAAGTGCAAGCGATTCTTTGCAATATTGTGAGGACCAAACTCTAACTCCAGAGCAATCACATGCAAGCCAATATTAGCCAGTTAACAATGATCTTTCGGGTGGACACTCGTAAGTCGGATGCCTGATAATGCACACCACCCAAAAAGGGTGTGAAAGATCAATATCATTGTACCTATCATTCCAAATGGTCCTTCGGGTCACCTACTATATGGTGGGTCGCCATTTAAGGCGTGGAAAACTCACAGTACTAGACTAAGTCTAACACGATTCACGCAACCTACTATTCCAACTGATTATTTCCCTTTGAAGGAAAAATTTGTAGTCTCATCACATAATACTCACTGACGAGTCTGTAACGCACAGTCCCTAGTGTTATCTATGAACTTGCTTTGGTACCAACTATAACAGAACGAAAAATTACGACTACGGCTCCCAGACACGTGGGACGGCACTTCCCGATACGCCACCCACAACGTAGTGAACTGGCCTTAAACTTCAAGGTATACCAAGCAAATGCACGTCCATTTATCATTGCAAACATGCTTCGCAAGCATGATGATATATCACCTGAATTCGAGTCTAATGTGAACCAGAAGTTGAATGAGCATTATTTGAAGAAATATTACTCATAGAAAGACCAGTATATGCTTGTTCAACAGAAGCAACATTAAGAAATGAGATGTATGAATAAAATCCTATGCCTCAGAAACAACATGAACAAAGTGAGAAATAGTTTGCTTCTTATCTGGAGCATATCTATAATAGCACCTGTTTGCAATAAAAATCCAAAATTTTCTTCAAATTTGGCACTCAACTTGAGAATAATCAATAGAAGGTCTTTTACCACCAAAATTGCTATGATGACCAACAAAATTACTAGCATTATTCGTGCAGCAGATGAAAAACCAGAATGAAAATGATTATTCCCAAAATTAGAAAAATTTCTCTTTGGTTCGACTTTACCACCAAGGTGGTTCATATTTCTACCATAAAAGGCTAATGGATGTTGAGGATCAAAAATCATATACATGTCTTGTTCTTGATAAAGTAACCACTGCTTATGGTTCATTAATCTTGGTTTAACTCAACAAAAGTGAAAGGCATCTCTATATTGTTTGCACAAATATAAGAATTGTCATATGCTCTTCATGGACCATTAAAAACATACATAGTCAGATCAGATTCACTAATCTTTTCACCAATTGCTGCAAGAGAGTAGATAGACAAGAATAAATAAATTTCCCTTTATGAACTTTACTAAACTAATTGCGTCACATATTCTGATGAGTATTCAACTGATTTCTGAAGCTTGTCTCCAAGAATATCCAAATTTCACGAGTGGATGAAATACCAAGACCATCTCCAGAAATCAGCAAATGAAGCTTTAAAACAACTTGCTCCAAATGTATCAACCGCCAGTAAAACCATCTAGGATTAGTACCAACAACTTCATTAGTATAGATCTCCTTCGGAGGTTCTTGAATTTCCCCATCAACATAACCAAAGAGATATGTGGAAATCAAGATCGACTCAAACTGATCTCTCCACAACGAATAATTATTACCATCCATTTTTATTAAAACAAATTTAGAGATATTCTTGAATGACAAAGAAACATTCTGAAAAGAACTACCAAGATCCGTAAAATGTGAGACGAAAGAGGATTTTCCCCATGGATTTTGAGTAAAATTGCTAAATTGAGTGTCATTTTCCATTCTTTTTGTGGCCGACATCAATATCGAAAACAAGAAAATCAAGAAATTTGTTTAGGAAAAGTGGATATGATATCAAGAAATTGATCAAAAGAAGATGTTTATTTGATAAATATTGAATTGATTTGTATAATCGGAACTAATATTGAATTGGTTAAATATTTGAGAAAGGTACGGACAGATAAAATATAGAGAAATGAGAAAATATTTCAGTGCATTATAGAGTTTTTTATGACACTACTTATTATAGAAGGAACAATGATGTGTTGTTTTCCGCAACAAACAGTCGACTCCACAACAAACTATACGCACAATAAATGGTTTCATTCATAATGCCCTTATCTGTTCATAAAACCATGAATAACTATGTTAAGGATTGTGTAAGTCCCAAGTGACTACCGATAGAGACCATGTTAAATTAAATAATGATAATGATATTTCTTTATGTAGTTTAACTAAAGTCGGAGATTATCACTAATATTTAGAATTTTTGCAGGTACACATCCAGCTTCAAGTTGCATTAGCTTTAATGGAGCATTAGGTGCTAAGTATTTGGAGACTTTGGTAGTTGTGGAACCGCTAAAGTGGGCATTGCAGTTGGGTTTGAAGAAGATTATTATTGAATCTGAATACTTAAGCCCAGTAAAAGCTATTCAGGAAAAGGACTATGACACTCCATATGAGATATAGGAGATATAGAGGCATAAGATATTGTTTTCATATTTAGTTTCTTTCGATAGTTGGTCATGTTGTTTACACACAAAAGACTCTCTAATAAGTGTGTTGATAAGTTAGCTAAATATGCTCGTAAAGGGCATCCTGATTTCCCATTAAACTCTATTGCGTAAGAATGTGCTTAGTTAAAAAAAATTCAGTGATTCTAGTGGTTCTGGGCGTACCACCTCAAAAAACTATAAAACCGCCTAGACACAAATGAATGGGCACCATGCTCTGGAGATTTGCAGAGAGTCAATGTTTTGTGGGACCGTACGAGAGTGTTTGCGAGAGGGAGAGGGACGGTTTTCGATTAAAATTTATTTTGGGTGAAATACAGATGTACCTCTGATTTTTTTGGCGCATACAGATGTACCCCGTTTTTTTGAAATTTACAAATGTACTCCTATTTTGACCGTTTTTCTGAAAAAACAGCTAACGGAAAGTTAACCTCCATGTCAGCAGTTAAGTCCACTTAAAAAGACTTTTCAGTCCTTTAAATCACTGAGTTCACAGGATTCAACTACTTCAAATCGCCAATTCAACTGTTAACTCAGATCAGTCCCTGGTAAAACGTGTGTTATGTACACGTCATATATACATTGCCACGTGGCACCCCAAAAGTGGTCCCACATCTCAAGAACAGAATTAGCTGTCGCAAAGGAAAAAAAATCGTTATTATGCTGCAAACATTATTAAGCAAATTTCACCCAGTTTCGTTACTCCAATCAATCACAATCACTCAAATTTATGATCCATATATTCCATAGTATATTCGATTTCATTCATGTTCAAAGTCACAACTGTAGTCTGATCATCAAACTAAAAAAAAAATACAAATTACTATACAGTTATCCTTGTGTTTGCCATCTTTCCTGACACTTACAATTTGCATAAGAGCCAGCCAAACAGTAACATCGCTTGAACGTTCCCTGACATACGAACAAGGTAAAATATCTTGCATTACCTGTACAAATGTGTCTGAGATACTTTATCACCAGACGGTCGACCTCTCAATTTGCTTAGTCTTACAATGGTTATCTCCTTGTATTTCTTTAATGTTACTTTACCCTGAACTTCTACAGAAGCAACCAGCGTGGAGATGGTAGCTCCTGAGGTAGCACCAATATTACATACACAACAAGAACAAGAACCTGCAAACTTGAGCGGATTATTCGTTGAAAAATAAAACTATATCTCCTCTTAAACTCCAGGAAAAATTGCATTATGCAAATAAGGAAGAAAAAAAAACACCAGGTTCGTGGGGAGTCTCACAAATGCAACCTTATTCTCAACTAGTTGGATTCGTACCCCAAGCCAAAATGTAACTTGATCACTCAGCCGATTCATCCTTTATGCATTATGAATCAACATTTTCTTTTCAGCATCAATGGAATAATTACAATCGAATGAATAATCTTACAGCAATCTATTGAGGTTATTTCAACCAATTAAGAACAGAAAGGATAATCTAATCAGGACAAAAATCAACCATTGCGCCTCAGTGAATTACTTCACAATAATCAATCGAAATCCAAAAAAGTTAAAAATGCAGCAAGCCAGCAAGAGAGTTAGGTTCACACTACTAGATAGCTTAACGGACCTAAAGGGAAATAGTAAATACATAAGGTAGAAATGAAGGCAAAACTTACAGTCTCCAGCTGTATGAAAATGCAAGGAGAATCTTGCGTTGCTGCTTCCAGAGATTATAGTGGAGGCTTATTCCTTGTTCTACGGTGGAGCATATCCTCCAGCCTAGCATCCTTAAGTTTCAGTACATCCCTATTAAAGAGTGCCATCAACCCCATTTGTATCAACATTATTCCTTAAGCTCCATTCAAGTTTCTCAAGGTCCATATCCACTCCTACAACTGTTCTTTTTGAGTCCGTGTGAAGCCACTCAGCACTACAAAACATCCACATATCAACATTTTAACCATCAAAATCCCAAAAAAACTTCACACCCAACTATGCAACACTTGTTTTCTTTGCAGCTATGGAGGCCATATGTTGATATAAATATAGAATCGAAGTATCAAAACTCCAGCTAGCACTAGTTTCTATTACCAAAATGAACCAGAGAAGCATTATTCTTTGGAGTTTTTGGACTATATACAAATTAAAACATTCTATTTTAAGAAATCTCAAATCAAAACAATCAAACAAATATAAATCCATCTCGTCAGTATAACCATAACAGTAAGAAATGAAATCGAATATCAAAATAGTTAAACAATGAATCCAATATCAATAGAACTGTGAAACCAAAATAGTTAAACAATGAATCCAATATCAATCAGCTAAATATAAATCAGGAAAAATGAATCCAGTATCATATACCAAATAAATGAAAACATGAATCCATTTAATTATTAGGGTTGCAGAAAATCAAACAGCAACAGAAAATTTAAAGATCAATTCACCAAATTAAACATTCTTAGCATCATAATAGCACATAAATATGAAAACCCGTCATCAAATAAGTCTATACAAACAGAAATTTCAAATTAGGGCAACGAATTAGTACATGAGTGCTTAGGATTGAGGAGAAAAACAAAAAGAGAAATAAGGTCTTGCCGTGCTGGTGGTTGTTGTATTTGTAACAACGATTGCAGGTGTTTGCGTGTTTCTTCTCGATGAGGAATTGAAGAAAAAGACCGAAGGTTTTGCTGCTCGGGGAGGAACTGAAGAACAGAATAAGAATAAAGAAGAAAGATGTTTTCTGCTTTGGGAAGGATAATGTGTATTAGCCATTAGGTATAGACGAAAGGGTGAGATTCAATCATTAATTTCTAATCAATGGTTACAATTCCACTGAAGGGTATAAGTGTAATACTACACTTCATTTTCTCATCTCGGTCAAGGATAAATTGACCGGACGACCGAGAAATTGACTTTTCCAAAGGATTATCCAACAGGCCTATATTTGTAAAGTCAGAAAGGACTGACCTTGACCAACTTCCAATATCTAACACCCTGTGCCCTTTAAATAACAATCATCCCCTAATCTTCATCTTCCTCTTTCGTATTTCCGGAAGAAGAGAAAGAAACCTGTTAACTCATCACAGCAATGTCAGCTCCTTTGAGGTAATCTCTCCCTCTCTCTCTCTGTTACTTAATAAGATCATATAAGTAGTATTTCGATTTCCTCTTGTATTTCGATTTCTCTTTTGGATTAATTAGGGTTTTATATCCCTCAGAAAAATGGTTCCCCAAATTAGGGATTTAGGTACCAAGTTCATTTCAGCAAGGAATTACCGTTCAGCAAGGAATTACCGTTCAGCAAGGAATGTCCGTTCCAAGGTTTATAAAGTCAAGGAGGAGGTTCCTGAAAAAGGTAATAAGGAATTGTATGAACACGCTAAGTTCTTTGCAATGGGCAACCTTTTGGGGCTGGGTGTTATTGTTTGGACGGAGTACGTGACCCATGGCAGAATAGTAAGAATCCTGGGAATTCCGATCTCCAAAAATGAATCAGATATGGATATATAGTAATTAAGCTGTGTTACTGTGTTCTCTTTTTAAGCTTAAGACCCCTAACTTTGCAATAGATATTTCGGTTGTTGTGTTTCAAGGAGGAATCTATTATCTATGTAATTAAGAAAACTCAATGGGTTCATGATTTTGTTTGAAGGAGGAATCTATCTTTCAAATGGGTTGGTTCTTCTTTGTTCAGGATTTTTAATGTTTGCTTTACCTGTTTCCTTTCTTTCTAGATTGTTACTTCTCTTCGGGTTGCTTCGCAATCTTGGCCTTCCTGTCTTATGCAACACTTGGTTTTTCCCATGATTAGTGATAGCCTGTAAGGATTTGGATTGTTTTCTTGATAATGTGCTTCATGAACTCTTAGTTTTGCTTAAATGTTCTATCCTTGATAGATTAATTCTCAGATTGATAGTTCTAGGCCTATAACTAGGTATGCTTCCTTTCCTCTGTGATTATTCATGAATGATTTCTCCCACTATGCTTGTTTGCCTTAATCTAGCATTATCCTCGGATAACGTTTGCTCTTGAAATATGCATAGTACATCTTCAACTGTTACCAGGCCCTCCTCCTCCTCTCCACCCCCCTAATTTCCTCAAACCTTTACAAAAATCTTAGCGAGAATCTGAGCTCTCTCTTTCAATTTTATCTGATTCTGAAATTTTGCTGTATCAATTTCAAATTCAAATCAAGTTTTTTCACAAATAACGGGTTCTGCTTCAATTTTTGTTATGCACAACTTACTTCACTAATTTGAGTAGATTCAGATGATTTGGATTCACAACTTACTTCACTAATCTTAACACTAATGTATGTTATGATCTACCTGATTTTACTTCTTCTGATGAAAATTATCATTTTCTGTATGTAGGAGTCTCATTGCCACCACTAAATTTTCCAGGGGTAGTTATACTCACCATGGATAGATATACTCTTTGCTGTAGTATTTTTTTTTCCTGCTACTATGTCTCCTGCTTCTCTACTCCTGGTTATTATTGTGAAAGACCACGAGTAGCGCGAAAGAACACACATCATCATGGTGTGAGATATCTCACAGCGTCAGTGTAGTGATAAGATAGGTCTGCATATACAATACTTGAATCCACCAGTAGCAAAAATGTTTTTGCATCTGGAATACAAATTAGAAACTCGATAATTACATCATGTGACGAAGGACATGTTTAAAAATTTATATTCTATGTATGATTGCAGGCACTTTAGTAGTTACTTGCACATGATAGTGCTCTGCGCAGCGTGTTTATCTCTTCCTATCTAACTATCTGTTGTTGTATTGGTAGTCTAGGCACTTTGGCGGATAGTTGGACATTATGCAACTAGCTCGATAATTACATCATGTGTTCACGAAGGTTATATGAAAACCTTTGAAATGAAGAGTTTTGCTAACTTCATCATGGAATTTATGTGACTCTGAATGGGTTGCAGATAGTGAGCCTACCTGATAGCTGAGTTATATGCAAAGTGCGCATTTGGTATTCCAGTGAACCTTAAAATGTTTGTTATTGGGATATATTGTCATAAAACCAGACTATACTTTTGACATAACTGGATATCTACTAACGACTTTGCAGTAACCCCGTGTTAGATGATCTCAATTTTCAATTTTGAGTTCTTCTGCTGTTGGGGTTGGCTCATTGTGAGCCTTCCAGCTTAAAGAAGGAAAAATCAATAAAGGATGTGTTTTGTGGGTCTTGGAATGGAATGACACTCTGCATCCTAGTGGTGGCTGGTCCGTTGACAGGGCCATTTTGGCATGACTGCACTTCTTTAACGACATTGAATTTGGCTACTTGTACCCACTTGATTTGTGACTGCTATTCCCTTGCAAATCATTTTTCTTTTAGTGATACCCCTTGAAAAACATATTTATCGTTTTTGTTTTAGACAGAGAAATGGAATAGTTATGGCCAAAGTTGGGAAGTAAAAGCAATGTCGGCGTATAAGCTCTTTCATATGTCAAGCCTAGATAGCAAATGAGCGCATAATTCGCGCCGAATTAATCATTTTGATGAGGTCCAAATATCATCCATTCGCGAATTATAGATGTCACAGACGCAGTGCACTTTTTCTTAACAAACGGTTTTCACTTCATATCAGTTCATGGTAATAATATCAACCGAAAGCTTCATTTTGACTACTAAATAGAAATAGATACATAACATAAGATGCAGTAAAATAAACAAGTTGAAAACATAGTTCAGCCCTCGACCATCATGACCCGAAAGATAGTCCAGATTTGATTAATAAAGAGCTACTTAGAAAAGCCACCACCACCTTAGTTTTGAGCAGTTTGGTCACTACTACCACCTTGTTCATCATCACCACCGGAAAGTATTCTGCGTCTCTGCAAACTTGCATCTGATACACGAAGTCGCGTCTGGCCAATGATATTCGTGCCACTAATGGCAGCATCCATATCCTCTTTCTTATGGAAAGTGACTAATCCAATTGTGCATTGTTCAGCCGGCCTAATCTATAATACAAACATGGTGGATTTAAGCGGAGCAAAATAACATGTAGAAAAAAAGAAAAAAAAGAACAAAATTCAAAAAAAAAAGATTACATGTATCTAAACGAACCTGAACTTCAAAAATATTTCCATATTTTTGGAAAGTTTATGTTAGCACCGCTTTGGTGGTACCAGCAGGAACATTACTAACCAAACATTGGTATTCCTCCTCCATTTATATTGGATGATTAGAGGAGAAGCAAAGCTGCAGAGCCTTCACGTCTCCATTTATGCGAGTTATTAGGGAGTTGGAAGAAAAAAAAGCAAGAAAAACATGTCTGGTTTAGATTTTTTTGTTCTTTTTAAAACGCAGATAAACATGTTTGGTTAAGATTTGAAAATCAAGAAAATGAAATTCTTACTTACATGAATCAAGTAAAATATTGAGATGAGCTACCAATTTCTTCACCAACAAAGTCTTCACGTCTCCCACTAATTTTTCTTTAAAAAACTTTAGATATCCTTCTCAAAGCACCAAACATTGCGGTTCTTAAAATGAACTCACATAATGGAAGATTGACACAGTACAATAATGCAACTCTTAAGTGAGTACAATAATGGTAGTATGGTACCATATGGTAACAGTGAATTCCGTGACTACTTTACAAGGATGTGAGGAGTTTTAAAATCAAAAACACTCATGACACCTGATCATGTAATAAAGAAACGGGCCGCGAGTTATAACCTTAAAGATGTCACTATCCATGTACAAAAATTCCAACAAAACAAATTGTTCACAAAAACCCCATTTAACATAAAATGTCTATATTACCCTTTTTAATTTAAATCACTCCAACAAAAATAAAAATCAACCCCACCTTTAATTTTTATTATATTCTCACCACCAACAGCAACACACCACAAGAAGAAAGACCGCCACCGCCATTGCACCACCACCACCACCACCACCACCACCACCGCCACCGCACCACCACCACTGCTACTGCACCACCACCACCACCGCCACTGCACCACCCCCACCGCCGCCGCCCACCACCGCCGCCGCCCTTGCACCACCACTACCAGCCACCGCCACCAGCCAGCACCACCAGTGTCGACCACCGCTGATCACCAACGCCGCCGACCACCACCGCCGTCGCTTATCATCGCCGCCAACCACCACAGCACCACCACCAACCACCGTCGCCGAGCAACACCACCATTATCGCCGACCACCACCACCAACCAGCCGCCACTTGCACAAAAAATGAATTTCATTGATCAATATTCAACCAAACAGAAAAAAATGATGAAACCAAACAGAAAAAAATGATGAACCCAACATTGGTTTCACCAAAAACTAGATGAAATCGAAATTGGTTTCATCATTTTTCCACATATTGTCATTTCACCAACACAAACACTATGAACGTCCTTATCTGTTTATGATCAACATAAAATCTGAAAAACAAATCACATATTAGATGAAACCAATTTTGGTTTCATCGTAAATAAGATGAAACCATAATTGGATTCGTGCAAATGTTTGTTCAACTGCAAGAGGTATTGGTTTGAAGAGGTATTATACATGTCCATTGATAAAAAGACGTCATTGAAATTTCATGATTACCTGCATCTGAAGCTAAATAAAAAACATCCATAGCAATACCCATAGCTCAAACCATCACTTCATCTCCCTGCTTAATTACCAGCAACAGAAGCATTCTACCAGAACTGCAGCTGCAATTCTTCCATTAGCTAACAGCTGTATCAACTGCAACATTGCATACCGCACCTTTTACTTCTCTCGTAACATCAACAAACCTACAACCATCTCAAACCGCTTCATTCTATCATCATCCAACCCAACACCTAAACCTTAGGACTATAGCTGCGAATCCACTCTTGTACACCAACTCATTCACAGTTCACTAAACCATTGCAGAGACTCATCCTTGTGCATTCTCCGAAGCAACAACATCATCTCCTTATACCACTTGCACCGCAATATATCCCCCGCATGCCTATTCTACATGGCTCAACTCAATTTCGCCGCTGCATCTTGTTCAAATCCACCCGCCTAACTAAGTTGCAACCACCGCAAATTCTCGTTCACAAACCAGATTCGCTCATTCTCGCTTTGACGGCAAACACCACCCCTGTTCAAATGCCAAAGAACCACCAACCTATAAACCTAACATTCATCTAAAGCAGCACCTCAGTCCCATGGCAATCACAATCTCTTGTAGCCTTCTTGAATCCTCTCAGACAACCACATCTAGCACTCCCTTGCAATCTCAGTTAGCACTGCAGCTGCAATATCTCCATCTTAGCAACAACCATTATAACTACAACCCCACTGCTTCCATCTCAGGACCACTCAATCAACAACTCGATCTCTTGAGAATCAACACCTACTGTTCGGTACCAATATCAAATCCTAACATAGTTCCCCTGAACATCAGCAGCGGTAGCTTCAATCACCAACACCTGCAACTGTTTATTAAGCACGGCCAATCTCCACCTGAAATTCTATTTCTCGATCTCCCCCACTGCTTCAATCATCACAGATCGAAATCAAAGTCGATTTAAACTTCACTCCAACATAAACCCATTCTTCCTAATCGAACTTCACTTCCTTCTGAACTTCCATGGAAGAAATTGCTTCCAGATAAATTTCATCTCGAGCACCAGTTTTGTGTAACCAATTCAACCCATCTCTCCAATTCTTACCGACTGCAACTTCAGTTATCAATTTCTTCAATTCAATTGAATTACAGAAAAACCCTAAATTCTTGCACCAGATCCCCTTTCTTGTCTGAAACCCTAATTTCAACAATTTCTTCATCTAATCTTACAGAAACATCACAACATCACCACATCCACCTGTATTTCCTTCTGAATTTGAAGATGAAACTATGGTTAGGGTTATGATTATGGTTGTTGTGACGTTGAGAGGAGTTTGGGGTGGTGATGTTTACGGTGGTGGTGGTAATGGTGTTGGTGGTGAAGAAATTGAAGGAGGCGGAGGAGGGTGGTGGTAGTAGTGAGATACGAAGAAAAAAGTTGTTGCAGGTGGTGATTGTGGCGGGGAAAAGGAGATGGAAGAACGAAGAAAAAAAGAAATGAGAGAAGAAGAAGAATGTAAAAGGGTATGTTTGGGTTTCTTTAAAATAACAAACACTAAATTTGCTCATAAATATTTGGCCTGGGGTTTTGTGCCACTTTCTAGTGAAATTGTTTTAATTTATTAAAAATAATGTGACCGGTTTTTTCTTATCACTAGTTTGTTCACCTAGGGGTTTTGTCACTAGTTTTGATAAAGAAACTCTAAACAATTGCTTGGTCAAGATTTATTTTAAAATGAATTTCAGAATAATTGTTTCAAAACCAGAATTCGAAAGCTTACATGTATGAGAGAAGTCAAGATATTGAGAACATACCAAACAGACCGAATGACAGACCTTCGGATGAGCTTCGAATTTCTTTCACCAAGCAATTTATTTTTGTTTTTTAAAATTTTAGATTCTTTTCTCAAAGCACTAAACTTAGCAGATCTCTAAAATAACCTTCCTAGTTTGGGGTCTAAGGCATTTATTTATGGCCTATGGATTTATTCTATTAACAATCTTCAATCAAAAAACTAAAACTCAATCCATCAAAATCAAAAACTAAAACCTAATCACAAACAACAATTCAAATCTCCATTTTTTGGTTTTCAGACAATATTTCGGCGACAAACAAATTTGAATAATTGAGTTAGATGCCTTTAATTTGTTTCTTTTAAGAGGGCTTCCTCAATGATTTAATTATGAATATCCGAAATCTCTCGTTAAATTACCAAACCAGAATCGATTGATATAAGCATTAACGTAAACTAATTGTTGATGTTCCCTAGAAGTAGATATGGTACACTTACATAAACCAATTCTGGTTGATGTGATGAACGTCAATCACAATCGATTTACGCTAATGCACACATCAACCGATTCCTTAACCATGTTTGAATTTTTGCACAAACCCTGGAATTTTTATCTTTATATTATACAACATGAAAATATGATTTGAACGCAAAAAGAATAAGGTCATTCCGACATCGGACGAAGAAGTTATGAGTAAAACAGTCGAAGAAACACCAAGATTTACAATCGGTTTACGTGAGCATTTATGTAAACCAATTCTAGCGAAAAAAAAATCACAGAAAAACTCTTTAATTTTATCGGTTGACAAGTGCATGAACGTTTACTGATTTTGGGTTGAGTTTTTCCAAATAAATAAATTAATTAAATTAAATTAAATTTTTCATGTTTTGATGATGAATCAAGATTAGTTGATTTCTAGGTTAACATGATTAAACACCAATTAATTACCCAAATTAACATTAATTAAGCAGGGGTAAATTAGCCAGTAAATAAAATTGTTGGATAAGAGGTTTTCTATTTTATTTCTAAATATCTTTTTTTTTTTCTTCGTATTGGCAGGCCCCAAATAAAATGGCTAGTCCCCAAACTAAGAAGGCTAAAAGAACTCATATAATGGATAAAAGTACAATAATGCGGCTGATCATAGACAATACAACAGTGTTTTATTTATTTATTATTTTATGAGAAGATTATATTATTTTAACTAGCCAAAATAATACAATAAGTGTGCAATTTTATTTTTATCAAATACACTGGAATAAATGCTAGATTTTTTGGACTCTTTGTTGCAACTGCGTAGACATATGTTGAAGATTCTCTATCCTTGCTTCCTTAGCAATGTAGTCCGCGGCTGAGTTATGTTTTCTATTTATATACTTCACCTGGGCTTGGGGTAATTCTCTTAAAATTATCCTTGCTTCCTGCAAAGTGTTTTCTGTTTTCCAAGGTGTGTTTGTGCTTTCCTTGTTAATGTTGTCTTCCAGAACTTTACAATCGGTAATGGTTGAAACACTTAACAAAATGTTCCCCTTTAACCATGTAACTGCTTTTAACAATGCTTTTATTTCCGCATGAAAAGTTGAAGACGCCCACTCCAACCGCGCCAATTTGTGTATGAATGTCTCATGGTGCACTGAATAAAGTATGAAAGCATAGCTCAGTGGTATCCCATCAACTCCAATAAGGAGGAAGTCAGGGGTTCAATCCCCGCCGTCGTAAAGGTTTGTAATAGATTAGTTGTATAGTGGGTTTAGCGGTGTTGGGTTTGGCAGTGGGGCCAGTCCAACTGAATGGGTTCGGGTAGGGGCCTGGGTCCGGCTTTCGCGTATAAAAAAAAAAGTATGAAAGCGTAACCCATAAGAAGAATCTTTTTTCCTAAAGGATGCATCAATAAATATTATCTAATATGTGTTTATATTGGACCAGCTATTCTTTACTAAAGTCTCTTTCTGTGGATTAATTCCCTTATAGATAGTTTTAGGGGAAGTGGATTGCTGATATGATCAATAAGATTCATCGGCTCTGGGTTGATTTTTTTCGAAAACTACAGAGCATTTATGTTTCTAGATGATCCATGGGATGGTAGCAATTGTATCCGAAAATCTTGCCAAATCTGGATTCAATAACCAGCTTTAAAACGAGAACTAATCGAGTCCGTATTACTTCTCGAGTTAATATTATCTAAAACAAAACTGAACCAAACAGCTCTAGCAAAAGGACAAAATCTGAAGAGATTGTTGTTCAGTTTCCTATTCTTGAGAATTACACATCTGACAACGAGGATCAATAGCTGAATTATGGACTCCAAGTCTGAATGAAGTTGGGAGAGCTTTTTGCGGTAATTTCCAAATAAATAATCTTATTCTTGGGATTGACTGTATTTTCCAAGAAAACTCCGTTATGATATCATTATCTTGATCTTGATTGACTAGAAAGTTGTATATATTCTTAGCTGAGAAATTTCCCGATTGGTGATGCTTTCACCTAATTTTGTCTTGTTCTTGACTCTTTGAAGTTATTGCTTGAATTTTTTCTCTGACCTCTTGCTAAAAATATTTGTTCAGTTTTTACTAATCCCATTTATTTTCTTCCGTTATCGGCTCTTGAACCGTTTGTGGTGTCGGTTCTTGTAAATTATTGGTTGGTTGTGGGATTGTGTCAGCATTAGGATCATCGGTCCTCCCATATTTCTACAAGGCTCCCTTTTGACTTGCCAGACAAATTTATCCTTAATTAGGTCTAAGAATTTTTGGATACTCGTCCAAATCTAAGATAGCTCAGAGGATCTAAAAGAATTTAACGGGTGATCGTTTGGGAAGTATTTAGCTTCTAATAATTGGGCCCAAAGTTGATCACGTTTCAGGATTAGTCCATGGCTAATTTAGTGAGCATTGCTTTGTTGAAATGGTGTGGATTTTTAATTCCTAACCGGCCTTGGGAAATGTGTTTACATAGTCCGGACCAAGCTTTTATGTATCATGCTCTAGGAATTATCCTCATTCAACCTAGAAATCTCTTTGTATATGATCCAGTGTTTCTTTGGAGAATGCAAGAATTTTCATTTGGTATGTTGGATATGTTTGTAGAACTGATTTGATTAGCATCGTTCTACCCGCTTGAGAAAGGAGTTTTGATTTCCAACATTGAAGGGTCGCATAGTATTTTTGGAGAACGGGTTCGAAATTTTCTTTCTTATTTTGTCAAAGAACAGAGGGGTGCTAAGATATCTATCGTTTTTTTTCATTAACGAGACCTTAAGGATATTTTCTATGATTTTCCATGCTTTGGGTGGGCTGAAATAGATCCCAGATTTTTGAAGCATCTGCCTTGTAACTTTCCCCAATCTTGATAATAAATCTAAAAGATTTTTTGCTTCTCCTAAATCAGCTTTTGTGAAAAGAAAACAATCATCGGGGAAGAAAAGGTGAGAGATGTTCGGGGCATGTTTGTTTATTTTAAGCCCCGATTTTTTATTTTTTTAATAAAATCTTGGATCGCTTTTTCTAGGAGCCCAGATAATATTTCCATACAAATTAAGAATAAGTATGGAGATAGTGGATCGCCTTGTCTTAACCCCCTCGACGTGGAAAATTTTGGCCCTGAAAATTTGTTTAGAAGTATAGAAAAGGAGGTGGTTGAAATGCATTGCATGACGAGATTTACCCAAAAATTGCTAAAACTGAAGGCATTAAATGCCGATTTAAGGAAATTCCTCTCCACCTCACAAAGGCTTTTGGAAAATCTAATTTAAGCGTCATTGATCCTTTTTATCTTTAGAAATGTTCGGGGAGTGAATGAGTTCGTGGATATTATTATGTTGTCGATGATTTGTCTCTCCGTAAAACAAAGCTGATTGATTAGGAGATATTAATTTGTTTAGGATAACCTTTAATCTGTTTTCTAGGATTTTGGAAATGATCTTGTAGATTGTATTACTTAAGCTGATGGACCGAAAATCAATTAGAGTTTGGGGTGGAAATTTTTGGGATAAGAGTTATATAAGAGTGGTTAAACTCGGGGTTAAGTTTTCCAGATTTGAATAAATCTTAAACAGTGAAATAAATTAATAATGTACCATTTGGTCACACAAATAACAAAAGCAAAGCTGTCTGGCTTGGATAAAGTAATACTAAAAAAAAAACAGAGCTCCTTGTCAATGTAAGACCGTGAAAACCATCTAGTCGGATGTAGAGTTGTACGTAAATACAACCTAACATAAAATGGACCTTGCTACACTCGGGAAAACATAGGTTGGTCCATATATTGGGACAAGACGCGGGCACAATCGAATGATGGAGAGGGAATGATTCTAGCATTGGGGTTGGTAGTGGGGGTGGAAAGGGGAATGATCAATGGTCTGGATTGATTGTGTCGAATTTTTCCCATGTTAGTTGTCCCAGCTTAAGAGTTTCCAATATAAAATGGCCGATTTATCTTCCTGAAATCCTTTATATGGCATTGGCAGTTTGGATATACTCTGACACATGTTATTTCAGATCTCGTGTTATAGACCTTTTTTTTTTTAATAAGAAAACAGGGTGACCCCCGAGAGTTACATACTTGAAATGTCGTTTCCAACAATTTCTGGTAGGTGATTCATATAGTTTACAAAAGCATCACCACTGCATGATCTAGATAAACCTTCCATGAGACTAACCGCCGCCAGGCTTCTAGTAATATAGTTTTCAGAAGCTGGAATTAAGTAAAGAGTTTTGATTCCTTTCATACATAAACAGAAATTTAAATTGTTTCCATCCTGCCACCTTGTCGAGTTCTTCGTAATCCTGTTAACTGCTTCCCGATTTGCTTCAAGAACTTTCAAGTTTTCGCTCTCGATTTGAACCATTTGAATGTTCAAATCTCTTGTCCACCTGATCGGTAGTGAAGTCGCCTTTTCCTCTAGATCTTTTTTGCTTGTTCCAGCAACATGGATGCATTTAGCTCCTGAGTAAGCACATGTATGATCCGAACAAGTTAGTGCAATTCCTAAAACATTTGTACTCGCATCAAAAACAATAGCAACATTTAATTTGAAAGCTATAATGATGGGATTTGTCATACGATCAGAATTTAGGATGTCTATCTCTACCTCCTTCTCTAGGTGCCACCTACTTCTATTGTTATCCTTAACTAAGGAAGTGATGGTATACTTAGTATCTGTATATTAGGCCTGACTTTCCTAAATACTAGACCACATCTAGTTTTCCAAACAGCCCACATAATGGATGCCATTGTTCTGGCCAGTTGATGATTCCTCGTCTCTAATGTCTGTTCTAGTAAACCAGTTGTCCACCCATCCAAGAAATTGTACCTGGTTATTGAAAACAAAGTTAGAATCAAATCCAATACTACTCAAAACGCTTAAAGTGAAATCACATTCCATAAAAATATGGTAAAGAGTTTCATCCTGAAATCCACGTATTGGACACAACTTGTTTATGTCTGGTAGGATTCTTGCAATCTTTTCATTTATCGGCAAGATGGCATGAACACATTTCCAAAGGAAAGTTCTGATTCTTGGTATTGTGCTTATGTTCCACAAGTTTCTCCAAATCTCTCTATCATTCGGCAGTGCCTGGTGACATGTTGTGATGATTTGGTTGTACAAGGACTTGGTGGAAAACTTTTCATTTGCTTCTAGGTTCCAAACCAAAGTATCTTCCTCCCCTTCAAAAATTGGTACTCCACTGACTATTTGCGCTACTTCCTCCTGAAAACAACACCACAACAAGGTTGTATTCCATTTCCACTTCTCACCCGTATATTCGATGAGCTCAACAACAAAAGTGAATTTTTTGTTGTATTCATTCGGTGGATGCAGATTATCCGGTAAATATGAAACCCACCTATCCTCCCAGATTTTGATTTGTTTTTCATTTCCCACCTTCCAACTACAGTTGTTGCTGATTTTAGGCATTTCTCTATGAATATTCTTCCATCCCCATGAAGCAGTTGTATGACTCACCATTTCACTGTTGAGAAGGCTATGGTCCGGATAGTATTTATGTCTCATTACCTGGGCACACAAAGCATCCGGTTGACTAACTAGCCTCCACGTAATCTTAGCTAGCATTGCCTTGTTGAAAATCCAAAGGTTCAGAAAACCCATCCCTCCCATATCCTTTGGTATGCAAATACCTTTTGTCCAAGCTTTAAGATAAACTCCTCTTGTAACTCTGACATCTTTCCCCCAGAAAAAATCTCGTTGTATCCTATTAATCTTGTCACACACAACCACCGGAATTCGAAAACAGTTCATCGGTACATCTCGTGTTATAGAATTACTACCATCTAATTGACACTAAAAATATTATGGTGAACTTTGAATTCGTAACATGTAAATGCCATCACAAGCTACGATCAATTTAAACCCCACTATTTCCTGAAACACCCATCCATTATACTTGCACTGTTTTACGCAAATCAAAACTCATCTGCTAGTTACTTTTAAAATGCGAATATATTCCCAATACATCATTCAATACCGAAAAGCAACACAATCCAAATGAGTTGTCCCCTCATCAAAAACAATAGTACCACCTCTTTAAAACTCCTCCTCACTCTCCCTGATTCCATACACCACACCTACACCTTTTTTTTCTTATCTTTTTTTTACTTAAAAAGGGAAAATTTTGTTGAAAGACCAGTTCTACACCAAGGAAGTAATGAAGCTGGCAAATAAAAATACAACTTAAACAGCTGCAACAACCATGGAAGTAAAGAAAAAACCTAAACAAAAAGATCAAAACTGTCTAATGGATTACAGCCTCCCAGTTACGTAAGGCCATGCCTAAAGTAATGCCTTCAAAAATGTTTGTTCCCACACACTAATTGTAAATAAAACTACACAAAGGAATTTAATCCTAACATTTTTTTTTACAGAGAACAAATCTATTTTTGTTGTTCCCTTTTGACTGTAAACTAGTAATGCTTATTGAACACTAGTACATTGGTTTTCATCATTATCAAAATAGTACAAGAAAATAAAATTAGATCTCACTTCAGCATCTCCACCGAGTATTTTCCCTCCATTGGTATGTGTGAAAAATTTTAGCCACAAAGTTGTGAAAAACTAAAAATTTCACTGCATCACAATTTGAAAATAGCTTGAAACAAGTAAAAATAAAGAATTACAAAAAAAAAAAAAAAATCAACGATTTTAGATGACTAGTTTTATGATTCTCTGGATCAAAGATAAATTAAAGAACTAACCCGAACTATCACAATTCTATTAGCTAAATTCATGGAACAAGGTGCAATCTTGTGTTTCAGAAAATCACACAGAGTAGTGCTCAAACGACAAAAGTAGTTGTTAAGTATATAAATAATTTCATGAATGTTGGTAGTGCAGATCATTATTATAACATAATGCAAACTATGTATTGCAATCCAATGAATGATAAAGACTTGATAATACTAACAAAAGATCCCGATGACAATAAGAAATTCATGTCAGTGACCATAGACATTGCAATATCGATGATGATCCTGGATCTTACTATTATATCTAGTGTCGGTCTGACTCTTCGTAACTTTATAGGAACCTCATCAGAAGTTTGGTGTTGCACGTTGATTGTAGAACTAGAGAAGAGTTATAATTGAAAGGAGCGGAAGCAACTTTTCAATGGGAAACACAAGTGGTCACAATATCATTTTCCAAAGTGACTATGAGCCTATTCTCAGGTTGTCAATGTACGCAAAACCTAGAGAACAGAGATTCAAAATTATTAAAAACTTCGGATCAAACCCTAACAATTGCATAAACTTTAAAGTGCGCAAGGTTTTAATTGAAAAATATATTTGTAATAGATCAAGACTTATATCTCTACTTATTGTAACATATTTACCATCATCAAATACTAGACAAGGGAAAATCTTAGAACCCTTCAAAACAATTTGAAATTTCAATTCTGGAATGCAACTGTAATCTTCCTCTTTAAAATGAGGTAGCAGATGAATTAACGTACGAATGAGGATTCTTCCTCATTTTCCTTTACAAACTTCACCAAACTGATTACGTAACATATTCCGATGAGCATTCAACTGATTTTTGAAGCTTCTCTACAAGAATATCCAAATTTCACGAGTTGATAAAAGACCAAGACCAAGACCATCTCCAGAAACCGTATTAGCAAATGCAGCTTTAAAACAAGTTGCTACAAATGTATCAACCGCCATTAAAACCATCTAGGATTAGTACCAACAACTTCATTAATAAAGATCTCATTCGGAGGTTGTTAAAATTCCCCATAAAAATAACCAAAGAGATATGTGCAAATCAAGATCGACTCAAACTGATCTTTCCACAACAAGTAATTATTACCATCCAATTTTGTTGAAACAAAGTTAGATATTCATGAATTACGAAGAAAAATTCTGAGAAGAACTACCAAGATCCTTAAAATGTGCAACAGAAGAGGATTATCCCTATGGATTTTGAGTACAATTGCTCATTGAGTGTTATTTGCCATGCTTTTTGTGGCCGACATTAATATTGAAAACAAGAAAATCAAGAAATCTTTAGGAAAAGTGGATCTGAGATCAAGAATTTGGTTACAAGAAGATATTTATTTGATGAATATTTAATTGATTTGTATAATGGGATTTGATATTGAATTAATTAAATGTTTGAGAAAGGTACAAAGAGGTAAATATAGATAAAATGAGGAAACGTTTTAGTGCATTATAGAATTTTTTTATGACATTACTTATACATGAAGAGACAACTAGTAATAACAACATTACTTATACATGGAGAGACAACTAGTAATAACAAGATAGCTATAACTTATGGGAGGAACGATGATGTGTTATTTTCAAAGCAACAAACAGTTGACTCCACAACGAAATATACATGCAATACATAATTTCATAAATAGCTCCTTTATCGTTCATAAACCCATGAATAATTCTATTAAGGAATGTGTGAGTGCTAAGTGGCTAGCTACATCCATAAAGAGACCCTGTTAAATTAAATACAGATGTTTCTTTATGTCATTTAATTAAAGTTGGAGCTTATGGACTAATATTTGGAATTTTTGCAGGTACACATTTAGCTTCAAGATGCATTAGCTTCAATGGAGCATTAGGTGCAGAGCATTTGGAGACTTTAGCAGTGGTAGAAGCGCTAATGTAGGCATTGCAGTTGGGTTTCAAGAGGATTATCATTGAATCTGACTGCTTAATCCTAGTAAAATATATTCAAGAAAGAGACTCTCGTGTTCCATGTGAGCTAAGAGGCATAGTAGAAGATATTGTTTTCATATTAGTTTCTTTCGATAGTTGGTCATTGATAAACGCATTTATGTAGCTCTTTTGATCTCGATTTTCTATATTTCTAGTATTCATTTATGTACTTATTTTGGTGTTTTATGTGTGTAGGTATTTTTGGAGAAATAAGCTTTTGCGGAGAAATTTGCTCGAAAAGTGGCGTTTTAACCCCCAGGAGAAATTACTAAAGAGACCCCGAAAATATGTTAGAACCACCCCGGAGAAGTGTTATTGTCACCCAAAAGGAATTGATAAAGGCACCCCATAAATTACCAAGGGAACCCCAGAATCCAAATGTTTAAAACACCAGCGTGTTGGATATGGGCTACCACCTTCTTCTCCACGTTCAAATGCATTTTTGGCGGGAATCAAAACCAGTTAACAATGTAACTTCTTTGGATTGGTTTTTAAGGAGATTTAATCAGATTTTCTCATGGATTTCAATTGGTTTGGGCATGTTTTATCTAAATAGGGAAGCCATGTGAGTCATAATCAGTATAAAAGGGATATTTGAATTGATTTTCGACAAAACAGGAGGTGAAGTTATTCATGGAATTATGGTGGTATATTTGGCAAGGTTCGGAGGACTTTTACTCGGGGTTTTGGATAAATTTGGATTGGTAATGAGTGTTGGCGACAAACCAGGGATGGTAATAACCTAAGATTCGAAGAAAAAGAAGATTAACATTGATTTTGGTAAAACATAAAGAGGATATGTTAAGATCTTGTTGATTCCTTCGGTAGAATTACGCGATGTTTGGGAGTATATTTGCCGCACAAACGTAGAAGAGATAAAGGAGGAAATTTAAAAAAAAAAAAACATGACCTCGCAAGAAAAGAAAACCGAGAATTTTTCACCCTAGATATGATTTGTTGGTATATATATATATATATATATATATATATATATATATATATATATGAGAGGATCGAGTCCCATAGGAAGCTACCGAGAGTTAGGGGGGGGCACCAAGGGAAGGATTGGGAGGCTACAGAGCCAAACGAGGAGGAGTTGCGGGAAAAGTATTATCTTTGGTTCATAGGGAAGAATAAGAAGAACACAATTTACGCCTCAAGTCATCGCAGTAGGACCGTATTTCATTCAAAAGAAGAATCTAAGTATTGTTGTTCAGTGATTATGGCAAAGACCCATAACAATTATTTTAGCAAATCGAGGAAACATTTTCCAATGTTATCTTTGTAATGTCAATCCGCGACGCTTATAAACATTGAGATTGAACTTGTTTTTATTCTTTTGATTCTTTTCACCTTTGTAAACACTTTTGAGCAATAGAAAATCTTTTGCGTGTTTGAGCATGAGGAGCTAAACCCCAACACTGGGATGACGGAGGAATCTATATTTCATGCGTGTGGTAATTATATTTAATTCTTTTATGACTTTTTGTATTGATTATTAATCGTTTTATGATTTTTATTGAATGTTTGTGATTTCAATTGATGGGTCATGCTTAGGTTAAGTCTTTTTATAGTCCATGCTTTTGATTTACAGTCATTACTTTCAAAATCTACCTTTGGAAAATAATTAGAGTCCATATTTGAGCTATAATTGTCTAGAACTATTATATGTATCACATGAATGAGTTTTATGGTGAAATCCTGAGTCTCAGTCTCTCTCAAATTATTGATATCATCTTGTACATATTTTCTTGTATGATTAGATCTAAAATCAATCTTCACAGGTCTGAGTGAATGATACTTTACTACCATTTTCTACAACAATAAAAAATAACATATATTCTTGTTTGGTCTATCTAGAGACACCCAAAACTCTAAATTTTGAGGTGATTATCATTCTCCCCATGCTTTACCTATGACTTTTACAGAGATCCCTCACTTAGTACTTGAAATAAGTGTCTCTACCATTTCACCAAATTGCCTTCATACTAGCTTTCCCGAACTTAATGATGTCTAGAAAGAAGTTCAGTTGTTTGAAACCCATCCTATGGTTGATGTGGTTTGTCCAGGCTATAATACCCAGATTGACTTTGTTTTCCCACCAAAAACTTTTATTCCAATTGTGGGAACATATGAATTTCAAATGTGTAAGTTATTGAGTTTGAGACTAAGCCTAAGTACTTTAGAATTGACACATTTACTTAAGAATGACCATCACTTTCATCGTGGTCACTTGTGTGAGTCAAATTTGATTGACTTAAAGGATCCTCAATTATTCAGGTTATATTGTGTGCTTCGAGGATTTTAGTTGAGTTTTTCTAGACTCTAGAACCTGAACCTTCGGATCGCCTATGAGGAAATACGGTCCATGAAAATATTTTATCTAGACACAGGTTATAGAACCTAAACACGAACCACAACTAGATTTAGTTGTCTTAAATGTAGAAACTAGAAAAAGTGTGTGCTTTATTTGTTGATTTTCTTAGAATGTTGCAGATTCCTTTTCCTTGTGATAACTCTATTTGGTTTGTTGACCCACAATTAT
>JAJJWW010009930.1:0-23295 GCA_023531295.1 Papaver armeniacum
TAAAATCGTCCGATAATGAACGAGTCATTGTGATGAGTGCTAAATATTGCATATTTATACACCTTTTTATTGGCATTTTACTCATCTTTTGTGCTCAGAAATCAGATATTATCCCAAATTCTGTATTTTCTTTGTTTTCAAGAATAAATATTTGTACTAATTAATTTTGTGTTTTTAGGTAGTGAATAAAGCTCGGAGAAACTGAGGAGCCAAAAGAGCGAAGAATTGGAGTCGAGCATCTATGGAGCAGAAAGCCAAAGCCCGCGCGCGCATCAGGAGCAAACCATTTACAAGACATGGGCCCAAGCTATCCAAGACCCGCGACCCGGATCCGAGCCCGTCCACTCCAAGCCATTGAGATCACGCCTAGCTACATCCTACGGTCGCTCCTTCACTCACATCATTCCTTGATGCATCCGCTCAACAGCAAAAATCCCCTCAGCCGTTCAGATCTTACCCGCTTCATCCGACGCTCGCTGATGCCTCTTCATCAAATCTTGCTGCACCCGCTTCACACCCTAGTTGCCTATACCTACACCCTTCGACAAAATCCATTTTCACCTTCTCTTTCTTTCTTCCATTCTCTCTCTCTCCCACGACTCTGCAGAACCCTTACCTTCACCTTCACCTCCATCTCCTATGCAGAGCTACCCCATCACCACCACTCCATCTCTGTCAGCCGCAACAGCTTCTCCATCAGCACCTGCTCCACCTCTCTAGGTCTAGTTTTCTATCTCTTAGCTTCTCCCAACCCTAGAAGCTAACTTAGAGAAAACTAGAGCTAGGGTTTCACCAAAAATCGACGCATGAACGATTTGACAAGAGGAGAGCTCGATTCAGAGTGTATGGGCGAAAGGGTATGGTGTAATTTCTACTTTTGAGAAAATTAGGGTTTGTTTTTCTTTGCTTGTATAAATAGAATTTTTGGGTGTGTGATAGAGGGTATGTATGCCAGGCTATGAGCACCAACTTTGTTTAATTTGTAGTTTTAATTGCCTTAATTATGTTTTAAGTTCTTAACCAGGGTGTTGTTGAAACCCCTGATAATATGTTAAGTAATTCATCTTCTTTTTATCAATCTTGTTATGCTTCATTGTTTTAGAATGACTTAGCTGTTTGAGCACATGAACCTGTGATAGAGTGTACCGTAAGAAGACACTCTATACTAGGGGGTGTGTGTGAGATTAGTCAAGACATTATCATGGTGTTCTTCCCTGGAATGAACCAAGATTATAACTTGATTAGGAATTGCCTTAGCATAGAGTCAAGTGGTGGATTCACCACCCTGGTGCTTCCCAATTGTTTACAATCATTTCCTTGCCTTAGTTTAGACTCATACACTCAATCTAATCGCATCGACAAAACCTCAGTTGTGTTACATTTCATAGAAATCAGTAAGCAAAGCCTTAGATCACTTAAGCACACCCATTTCTCTATGGGATCGACCCGTATTTGCCCTGTGCTTCATAGCAGACACCGTGCACTTGCGGTTTAACAAGTAGGCCATAAAATCTAAACACATTTCTCAGCCTACCACATTGCTTTCGCAGCCGCTCACTTATGACGGACAGATAATGTTTGTAGTCGTTTATAGGTGAATTTAGAAGCAAGTTAATGTTTGTGGTTGTAGACGTCTAGACAGTCGGATTCTTTTGTTGTTTTTATTTTGGTTTTTGTAGTCATTGGTGACTGAACGACTAGGTCTCAGTCTAGTCATCCAGATTTGAGCGACCCAGGGCATTCCTAATCGTCCATTTACAGTCGACTACAAAATGTGAAACAATGAAAGGATTATCGTTTAAAACACGTTCATGAACTGTTCTTTCAGTCTGTGGTATTCAAGAACCATTGAGTTTAAAACTCTTCATAGTATATTGAAAGGATTGTCGTGGTTCTTTTATAAATTTTTTTATTTTATGAAACTCTCTTTCATTTCAAATTTGTAGTAGATAATTTTGTGAAATTATGATAGATCGATGTTTTGAAGGGTTTTATATAAGAGAGTCTGAGAATAAAGAAAAATTTAGAGTCTACAAAGTCCTCCTGAGTTAGTATGAAACCTCATGAATGGGAAGAAATATTAAAGGAATCCCAACTAGTCACAAGCAAACATCTCGAAAACGAGATTAATAGTTGATCAGTAGGTCGATCGCTTTGAATGAAGAGATTAGACATCCCTTAGATTTTTCGAAGATTAATAGTTTAATGATCTTTTGATGAAAGGGAGATAATTAAGAAGAAGAAAATAAGACCCGTGATAATTAGTCAAATTTAATTTGACTTTTCATAGGTGGTAAATAGCGAAAAGTAATATTCAAAGTGAAAGTACTTTAGAAATTGTGATAGAGGTGGCAAATAGGTGAAACCAAAAACAGATATACCCAAGTCTCGAGACTATATTATCTTTCTTTTCTTTTTCCATCTTCTCTACTTTTTCGGTTTTCACGTATGTATCACCCATGAACCTTCTCTTTAAGAATGAAAAAATGAAGATCACATAGAAGATAAAACTGAGATTTTGTTAAAAACGGATTTTGAGTTTTTTTTTTCTTTTTTTTGTTTTGATCAGAACGGGTCTTGAGCTCCATATTTCCATGTCAAAAAATTATTAAGAATTGTATACACATAGTTCATCACTCGCCACGTGTCAGTGGAGTTACACGTGGAGGATACACAGCTTGAGACATCAAGGAACGATTCCACGTCTCAATACCCAAGGGGCATCTGTCATCTACATATATCAATCATCAAGATAAACCGAAGGCTAAGATTCGAGGAGCACCGAAAGAACGAGCCACCGTTGGCATCGAAGAACATCCAAATATCTGCTTTATCTCATCTCGAGGAAGATCCAAGATCGACGGTGAGGATTAGTCTCACTGACGAGGATGTGATGGGGGCATCAGACACCTGTCTGACGCGTGCAGACCGCCCCAACCACCCGCATTAAACACCCTAAAGCATATGGTACGTGTCAATTAATCTGTGGAGGAGAAAGAGGCAACCCATCGTGTCCACATATGACCGTTGGATCCATCGGTCTAGAACGAAGATACCAACGGTTTTAGCGCAAAGACCAAGAAGATAAGGTCATAAATATCTTTGATAGTGGACCCCATGTACTATCCCTATAAATACCCCTCTCCACTGACAGAAGAGCGGTCGACCAAACTTGAGTAAGAAAACAGGAGAGAGAAATAGGAAGAGTAAGTATGAGTTCTATTTCCCCTTTGGATTCGTTATTCACACAAAGTCATTTGACTTTCATTGTAACTAAATACATAGTGAAACACCAACCCCCGTGGACGTAGGCCTTAGTGCTGAACCACGTAAATCAGCGTCTCATTTACATCCAGCACTTCACTTTCTGTCTTTATTACTATACGTTGATCTATTACATATCTCGATCGTACGAGTAACTAGTTTACTCCCCCATGACTAGACAAGGACGAGTCCGAAGGCTCTAAGTCGATGAGTCATCATTTCAACATAGTTTACTTATGATTTATTCTCCTTTATAAGTGTATGAATGAATGCGAATATTGTTTGTGAACACGTGGATGCCATCGTTATTTCTGTGTTCACAATCTGGCGCTAGAAACAGGGACTCTGTCCCGGTAAAAGATTTATCTTGTCCTGTGATTTTACCTATTTTTTGGCTCCCCGTGATATTCTCTAAATAATAGTGTCCGGATTTAAGCTAACAATCGAAATCATTCTTTCAAAAACAAATCTCTTCATGTGATTAGAACTTCTCGTCTCCGAATTTAAGTAAACCTATAGATTTATACTTTTCCATGTTTTCCAAGCTCAAAACTCACAGATCTATGCATTTTCTAGAGTTTTCCATGTTTCCCGAATTCGAAGCTTGTGGACCTAACGCTTTTCTTAGAATGTTGCCTACATTCCATGTTTAAAACTGAAAGATCTATACAGTCATGCGCTTTTCTTAGAGTTTTCCACGTTTTTCATGCTTAAATCCGATCGATTTGAACTTCTCTTAAAAATGTTTTTCAGATCCATGAGGAGATCTATGTTTATAATTATTGGATCTGCCTTTTCAAATCTTTCTCTTTTCACGATTCCTCAAAAGCTTTGGTTGAGTTTACTATACTTATGGCCTTCACATTGGGATTAACTTTACTAACAGGACCCACATGGATATTGGATTTTCGATGATGTTTTACCTATGCAGGCAAAAGGATCGAAGATGGAAAAAATGAAGGATGTGGAAAAGACCAAGGCACCATCCAAAGAAACACCAAGGACGACACCAGTTATGACACGCAGTAAACAAAAGGGTGAAAAGACGAAGGCACCAATCCAGAAGCCAGATGCAGCCGAAATTACTTCACCCCTAGATGTCAACATCGGAGCAGCGGCAGCCCTCAAAGCTATGGTAGCTAAAGCTGAAACAGCAAAGACAGCCGTGGCCTCCCGAGCGCACCAACAACGAGAAGGATTTGCAGAATCAACGATGCAACAACCAGCCCTTGGAATACCGACAACGAACGATCAGAACCAGACTCTGCCAGTTATACAACCGACGCCCCCCATGTGGAATTGCAGTTGTTAAGTTCCGAACCGCCCCACCCCTTGATCCAAACAGTTGATGAAGATCACACTATGGCCACTGGGGGGCAGGGACGGATTAGAACTCCAAACCAAGGATCGAATCATTCCCCCCAATTGATAGCAAGGCTTTAGGAATTGAAGAAGAACAAGAAGACATATGCAGAGGCTGTGGCATTATTAGCTCGAGAAAATCAGGAACTTAGAGACAAAATTGCCCAAAGCATAGGGGCAGCACAGCAGCATGACGAAGCAAATTCTAAAGCACCTGAGCCGAACCACGATCGAAGGATCGTTGTGACAAATCCAGAAACACTGAACCGAGGAGTAACCAGAGGAATTAGATCATCTAATCCAGATTACGTTCCAGAGGATTCAGACTACTTTGATAGTGAGAGCCGAAGATTGGAGCGATCCGCAATCCGAGATGATCATCAGCGAGCAATGGAGGACCTTCGTGCTGAAATTATGGCTGAGATCAAGCAACTGAAATCTAGACAAGGGGAGGAAGACTAGAAGAGGTGATGAAAGAAGCCGACACCACCCAACTGGTTCCGCATTTGGCCAGAGCTCTCATTCCTCAGAAGTTCCCTATCCCAGCGTTTGGGTGTTACGATGGATCCAGCGACTCGGTGACCCACCTTCGGTATTACAATCGTATGCTGGCTCGATGGGATAAAGATGACGCAATCCTCTGTAGATATTTCCCTTCAAGTTTGAAAGGGTCTGCGCTATCTTAGTTCGATAACCTTCCACCAAACTCCATCGACTCCTACGACCAGCTTACTGAGAAGTTTTTGGGGACATACATGTACAACAAGGTTGTTAACGCAGGGATGGATAAGTTATTCTCATTGACAATCGCTTACAAGGAGACAACCCGGGAATATACTGACAGATGGCACAAGATTTGTCAGGCAATAGGGAACGTAGATCCTGTGGTCATCATTAACTGCTACAAGTGGGGGTTAGATAGGATGAGCCCGCTATTTGTCGAGATTCATGGAAGCGTTCCGACGACCGAAGGATACCTTCGAGTAATTATCGAAAAGCATGCTAGGTTAGAAGAAATCCAGCGGAAAAATCCCAGAGCCCAGACCCAGAGATCTCATCGGACTCATTCAGTAGAGCAAGCCAGCGGATCAAATAGGGGCGGTTCAACCGAGCAGCCTAGCGAAGATAGGAGAGGTCGAAGGGACGATCGTCGGCGTGATGACCGGAAATTCGAAAACCAGGTCTACATTAAGCTGAACACCAATTACACCCGCATCCTGAGGGAGATCAAGGATCGGAAGAACCTGGAGTGGCCATGGTCCAAAAGAAAGCAGCCCCCAAGATCCGAGAAGTTAAGAGAATATTGCGAGTATCACTGCTTCAACGGGCACCAGACCGAGAAATGCAAGAATCTCAAAATAATAATCCAAAAGTTGATTGACGCTGGAGATCTCAAGCAATACATTCAGAAGGAAGAAATCGATGACATGGCAAAATGAAGCAAGCAAGTCCAACTCCCCGAGGGTAACCGAACACTCAACACCATCTCATGCTCAGAAACTATTGGACCCTCACTGACGGCTCAGATAGGGAAAAGGCTAAGAAAGCAATTCGAGGACTACTGCGAGTTGTTCAAAATCGATGGCGTAGAAGTGGACGAACACGAGCAATGGATGAACGCACCGATGACTTTAGACACTGAGGACATTGAAGAGGTCATGGAAGATCATAATGATCCTCTGGTCCTCACGTTACCAGTGACAGGATGCAATATCAAGAAGATCCTCATCGATGGAGGGAGTTCGGTTAATGTTCTTTTCTACGATAAGTTGAAACGAATGGAGCTAAATAACGAACAACTAATGTCATCATACTACACCATCTATGGGTTCAATGGGGCACCAACGAAGCCCTTGGGAGATATTGTTTTTCAAGTAAATGCAAGATCAATGAAGGTTGATACTCGATTCAGTGTAGTGGACGCTCATTCCCCATACAACGCCATCATTGGCCTAAGATAGGTGAACAAGCTTAAATGAGTGGCAGCGACCTATCACCAGTATCTTAGATTTCCAACGCCAGGGGTAATGGAAATAAAAGGAGATCAGGTCACCGCTCGAGAATGCCAGGCTCCACAATATCAGCTCAATAACGAACAAGATGAGCAGCGGAAATCCCGAAGAAGCCGAAATAAAGAGGCTGCTAAGGAAAAAGCCATTGATATTTATCTCGAAAAAATTTCTAGATAAAGTCTGACGAAGGAAAGCATCGTTTTAAATACTGAAGCGAGTACCTCAACATCTAAGGAGGCTGAAGATCCTACCAAATAGCAATTAAAGAATGTCCCTCTCCTAGGGAAACCGAAGCCTGCGTTCACATCCGTAAAACCCGCGAAGGAGATCAATATAGGGACCAAAGAAAACCCGAAGATGATCAAGATAGGGACCTTAATGGATGAAGAAAGAGAGATAGCTCTATTCAATCTACTTAAGGAATACGCAGATATTTTCGCGTGGAAGTTAGGTGACATGCCAGGGATCGATCCGAAGACGATCCAACACGAACTTCATATAAAGCTGTGCACCACACCCTTCGGTGCGTAAAGTACGAAAGGTAGCACCGTGAGTATCACCAAGCAATCGAAAAAGAGCTCCGCAAGTTATTAGAAGCGGGATTCATCAAGGAAGTCAAATATCCAACATAGATATCAAACATGGTCATAGTGCCAAAAAAGAACGGAGGAGTAAGAATATGCATCGAATTCACCAGTCTCAACAAGGCGTGCCCGAAGGATAGTTACCCACTCCCAAGCATCGATCAACTGGTAGAAGCTGTAGAAGGGTACGAAGAAATGTCATTCATGGATGGATATTCTGGTTACAACCAAGTAGCCCTGGCAGAAGAAGATCAACAACATACAACATTCTACACCCCGCACGACCTCTATTGTTACACAAGGATGCCCTTCGGACTTAGAAATGCATGGGAAACATACTAGAGGATGGTTGATGCTATCTTCAAACCATGGATTGGGAACACCCTAGAAGTTTATGTTGATGATATGCTCATCAAAATTAAGCTGCACAAGGATCACCATCAAGACATGAGGGATATCTTTGAAGCAATGAGGAAGCACATCATGAAAGTAAACCCGGAAAAATGCACATTCGGCGTCACCTCAGGGAAGTTCCTTGGGTATCTAGTAACGAAGAGGGGCATCAAAGTAGATCCCGCCAAGATCCAGGCCATCATAGAAATGCCATCCCCGAAGAACCTAAAGGAAGTCCAGAAGCTCAACGGATCCTTAGTGGCTCTGGGTAGATTCATCGCCAGGTCATTGGACAAATGAAAATATTTCTTCAACATCCTAAAAAAAGGGAGAAAGTTTGAATGGACCACATAATGTGAGAAAGCTTTCCAAAAGATCAAAGAATATCTAGACACAATCCCGATCCTACAGAAACCCGATCCCGACGAGGTTTTGGCTCTTTACATAGCAGCAACGGAGGATGCGGTCAGTGCAGTATTGGTCAAGACGAACACAAAGATAGAACAACCAATCTATTACATTAGCAAGACTCTCAACCAGGCAGAAAGAAATTATACAAATATCGAGCATCTCATCTTAGCACTAGTATGGGCAACCCAAAAGCTAATAACCTATTTCTTGACTCACTACATTTGTGTTCCATGCAAGCACCATTGGAGGCCGTTCTCAAAAGCGCTGGGAAAGTAGGAAGGATAGCGAAATTGAATACTCATCTTGATCAGTTCAACATCATCCATGAGATCCAACATTCCTAAAAATCGCAAGTCCTGGCGGATTTCTTAGCAGATTTACCCCTGGACAACGACGAGGAAGTAAGGGGCATACCAGAAGCAGAGGACGGGAAAGATCCAGTCGATGTTCTCGAACCTTCAAACTAAAGACGATGGGAGGTCTTCGTCGACGAATCAAGGAATAGGGAAGGTGCGGGCATAGGCATCGTAATTACCACCCCCACTGGAGAAAGGTTCGTGCATGCGCTAAGGTTGGAATTCAAGGGACATACCAAAAACATCGTTGAATACGAAGCCGTGGTACACGCTCTTCGTTTGATAATAGAAATGGGTATAACCGATGTACGTCTGACAAGTGATTCACAACTGGTCATACGACAGATATGACTGGAATACAATGTCTACGATGAGACCCTTTCAGCGTACATGGCCTTGGTCCAAACTCTAGCATCCCAAATACCTAGCATCAAGTTCCGGCATTTATGCAGAAGAGACCTCAAGCATGCTGATGCGTTAGCATACATATCATCCATGTTGAAAGATGAAAGCTTCAAGGCAATCAAGATAACAAGAGTATATAAGCCCTTGATTACCCCTCAAGAATCCTTCGCTACAAATCGTGAAGACGATGTAGGGGAGGATATCGCTAACGATGATGTAGGGGAAGACATCGCCGATGACTTCCACGAAGATGATATTATGACAAGAGCTAACGAAAACGAAGATTTTAAGAACGAAGAAGATTGGAGAACCGAAGTTCATCTTTTCCTTAAAGAAGGAACGCTGCCTGCGGACTTGAAGGAAGCTAGAAAGGTGCAATCAAAGGCGGGGAGATACGACCTTAGGGACGGAATTTTATATAAGAAGTCTTTTCTCGGACCGTTTCTACGCTGGCTATCAAGAGAAGAAGGACATCGGGTTTTTAAAGACATACACTATGGAGACGCGGGAAACCATAGTGGAATGAGATAACTAGCAGACAAAGAAAAAATGCAGGGATATTATTGGCCACAAATGATACGAGACGCTACGAGAGTGTCTAGGAGATGTGAGGAATGCCAGCGGTTTGCTAAAAGAATCCATGCACCTGTAACGAAACTGAATTCGGTGGATAGTCCTTGGCCCTTCTCAAAATGGGGCATAGACATCGTTGGACCCCTGATCGAAGGATCGGGGAAAATACGATTCTTGATTGTAGCCTGGTAGGTTCGGAAACCTAAAATAAAATACTGCAAGTGCACATCGTCTAACTAGTAGAACAATGGCAAGTACAGGTCGTTCCCACAGGGAGTGTGAAATACTCTACCAACTAATACCAAAAATTAAGTAACCAAATAGAAATGTTTCAAAGATTTTCAGAAATTCGAAGAAAACAAAATAACAAATAATCGTGACAACAAACAAGATGGAATGAGTTGCTAGGGTTTTCGGTTTCCACCAATTAATTATGCAAACTTTACTAAACATTAAATATATATTCCATGTTTTTTTAAATACTGTTTCTCTGATGTAATTTCCTTCGCTTCTTATGTAGTGATCCTAAAGCATTACCTATCTATCCTTGCATACCACGTCTAGGGATTTAACCGAAGCAAAAGCATAAATAATCAAGAGAATCACATGATCAATTAAATACCAAGCTATATGAAGAAAAACTACTAATCAATCAACTCATTATTAAGCATATAAATGTAGAGTTTTCATAATAAAATTGGGTTCAACCTAAACCCTAACATGGCTCTATCTAGCCATGGCTTTCTCAAAAGCCATAAAAAGATTCAAATCAAAATCAAAACTAACTAGGAAAAAACGAAAAGGGGAGAAATAATCTTCAAACCCTACTCTTCTCTACTCTGTAGCCGCGGCGTCGACCTCCCCCTCTTCTGTCTCTCGATTGTCTTCATATAAGTGTTGTTGGAGACGTCCACAACAAGACCTAAGAAATGATTTTCAAGCCCACTCTAGGCCCACTTCAAATACCACATTGTGTTCCATTGCAGCAGCACTTTCCCTTTGTGAGTCCTGACCGTCTGAGTCTTGGCAACAGCTACCATTTTGTCCGGCGTTTCAGATCCTTCCAGACTCCCCACAAACCGATTTCTTTTCATCCAGACAAGGGAAGCACCTATCATCATCGACAACTCTAGTTCTGCAGCCATACTTCGACTCCCACATCATCACCAACGCCTTCCTTATTCTCCGACCCACTGAATCGTCACCTGCACTTCTTCACGGTAGCAAACCTAACAGCTTCAACCCATATTCATTCGCCTGGCCACGTCAACCACTTCTTTTCCAAACCTTCTATAACGGTAGCACACCCACCATTCTCTGTCCGGCTAACTTCAGCCACGGCATTACTTCCTCCCAGTGCCTGCACAACCACATTTAATCGAGACCTTCTTGAGACCATCGTTCACAACCGAGAACTTCACACAAATCCCATCCAGCTAACATACGGGCCTTAATCTTCATCTTCTTATTTTCGTCTCAATACCACTACTGATCACCGCTTGCATCTGCACTTCTTTGCTCCATCGACCACTGCTCTTCGTTCAATGATCACACAGCACCAATCTCTACTTTTTGTCCATCTAGGTTTAGCTCCATTGAATCACAACAGCAAATCCCATCTTCTTTCTCAGCTACAGTGCCTCTTTTCCTTGTGTTCACTGCCATGACTATGGTAACACCAACAACTCTTCTTCCCTAATTTTTGATGCGAGCCAATACTTCCGTTTAACACCTTCCTCCATCACTCAACAGCTTGGCCAACTACTCCTCCCTGACTACTTCATCGAATACACCATTGCCAGCCAACTTCAATTCTTCTTCTCGCTCTCAACAACAGAACCACCGTACCACCATCCACCTAAGAGTATCTCAGGCAAACAATTCGAGTACCACCAGCACCACTGCCTTCTTGAACCCATTATTCTCAGCCATCATGAGATACTCTCTCTCGCTGTTGCTTTTTCATTCTCAGCCATCACTGACTGCACTCTTACATCTCCATTCATGCTAACACGATCTGCATACAGCCACAACAGTGAACTGCCACCACCATCCAGTCCATTTAACATCACCGTTCTTTCTCAGTTCAACTCCAGCCACAAAAAGTGACTAGTCCACCATTTCGACCAGCACCGGTATCTCAGCAGAACAGCCGCTCACCGACCTCATAAACAGCCAGCACAATCTCACTTCGCAGGCATCTCGTCCTCGAAATTCTTCATAATCTCTCTTGAAGCAGTAGATCCATTCCAGACCCACCAAACCAGTTGTTACTTCTTACCCATTCCCAGTCCCATTGATCAGTCATGCATCTTCACTTATTTGCAGTTTCGAATACCCATCACTAACCAATTTCGAATCACTAAGTAACCCCAAAGAACCATCGATTCAGCACCATCTTTATTTGATTGTGGAACTGTAGAAGCCACCATTTGATGCCACCACTGCCTCAACTAATTCAGCGATCAAGACTCCATAATACAGCTCAATAATAACCTTTTATAAGAGTTACTTGTACTGCCCACTTCCATGAATCTCAAAACCCTTTGCTTCCAAGAACGCCACCTAGACGGTTTTTGATAATATGAGATGTGGTGGGAAACTAGACATGTCTCCCACTTATTTGTATTGCCTGGGCGACCTTCACTTGCTTGAACCAACAAACCAATTCTTTGTTCCATTAATTATTTTGTTCTCTGGCCAAAAAAAGTGAAATGCAAGGTGATGCCTTGACTTGGCGCAGCTCCCTCTTTCTTTCGTGCCGTGGGCTGTACTCGCGAGCGCTATTTACTTCCATTTAGCCATTTATTTTTCGGGTGATCGAATTCAATTGTACTTTCTACAAAAGCACCAAAATAATGTTATTAGTCAAAATGTCGAGTACTAGCTAATATAAATATGGGTGTAAAATATAGTATTTATGTGCTTATCACACCCCCACACTTATATTTTGCTAGTCCCGAGCAAAACAGAAAATATATCCGTTCCACAACTGGATATAGAAATGTCTGCTAAACAGCGAGACGATGTCTGCTAAACAGCAAGACGGGACCACTAAATAGTGGTTTAAAGGAGTCTGCTAAACAACAAGACAGATCCACTAAACAGTGGATAAAGATGTCTGCTAAACAGCTAGACAGAAAGACCCGCAAAACAGCTGATCACATCATATATATATATTATTATTATTTTTAATGCATACCCGCTAAACAGCTGGTCATAAAATGAAAATTACGAAAACGAATGAAAAAGACCCACTAAACAGCTGGTCATGTTTTTTTTTTTTTTTTTAAGACCCGCTCTACAATTGGGCATAATATTTTGTTTTTTTTGTTTTTTTTAAAGCCTAACGAAAATGTCACTCCTCCACACTTAAACATTACATTGTCCTCAATGTAATTGAGTCATCCAACGTAGAGATTAAGATGGGAAATTCCTAAAATGAAATATGCAAAAAACTATACAAATAAAAATAAAAGATAGAGTGAAGGGAACAAATCTGATGAGTTGACTCCCATTAAGCGAAAGGTATTTGTCTCCCTTTTTACCAGTAGCATGTTCTCAAACGAGGTGAGGTTAGTACCTCAAAGTAAGCTGGCAATCATATATATAGAGTCTGAAAAGTTGGGGATCAACCCAACCAATCCGCTCAGCTGAAAATATGAACCTGCAAAAATTATAAACCTCCAAAAAGATGTGTAAATTCATTCCAAATAGAAAACAATCCTTAGTCATCAAGTCATGCAAGGTCGAGATAAATAAATCTCTCACATGGACAACAAACATAGAATTTATATTAGTCTTTATTCGGGAAGCACACTCTAAATCAGGCTCTAAATCAGCGGAAATAACTTCAGCAGCTGATATCGGTTCAAATTTACTCGCTGAACAAGGACTGAATGGAGCAATAATATGATGACTCATAGACCCACTATCATCTACAACGGTTTCATTATTAATATCATCAAGATGAGAAAAATCAGAGCTTGATAGGTCAGACAATGGCTTAAGGGTCAAGGTCGGAGCTTTCTCGACTGATGTAACTAGTCGAGACTCGGGCAAAACTAGAGATTCTAGTTTTGGTTTCCATTTATTAGTGTCTCGCAGCGGTGTGGAGTCTAACAAAGCATTGACTTCACAAATAACACTATCATCATCAAAATCATACCCAAAATGAGCTAAGCAAACCTCTAATGGATCTTCCGAGTCACTCTTGCGAAAGATTTGCGAGTGCATACTTTCTTTGCGCCCCTGCTGGTTTCAATTTCAGCACTTCAGACTAAGGTACCTAAAAATAAATCAAACAAACTGCATAAAAAGAACTAAAAAAAAATCTAAAAGAAAAATAAATTATATACAAAAAATAAAAATAAGCTATATACAATGATATCAACTAGTGAGTATTTTGCTACCACTCCCCGGCAGCGGCGCCAAAAACTTGGTAGGCTCGGAAACCTACAATAAAATACTGCAAGTGTACAGCGTATAACTAGTAGAACAATGGCAAGTACAGGTCGTTCCCACAGGGAGTGTGAAATACTCTACCAACTAATACCAAAAATTAAGTAACCAAATAGAAATGTTTCAAAGATTTTCAGAAATTCGAAGAAAACAAAATAACAAATAATCGTGACAACAAACAAGATGGAATGAGTTGCTAGGGTTTTCGGTTTCCACCAATTAATTATGCAAACTCTACTAAACATTAAATATATATTCCATATTTTTTAAATACAGTTTCTCCGATGTAATATCCTTCGCTTCTTATGTAGTGATCCTAAAGCATTACCTATCTATCCTTGCATACCTCGTCTAGGGATTTAACCGAAGCACGAAATATCAATTCAAAAGCATAAATAATCAAGAGAATCACATGATCAATTAAATACCAAGCTATATGAAGAAAAACTACTAATCAATCAACTCATTATTAAGCATATAAATGTAGAGTTTTCATAATAAAATTGGGTTCAACCTAAACCCTAACATGGCTCTAGCTAGCCATGGCTTTCTCAAAAGCCATAAAAAGATTCAAATCAAAATCAAAACTAACTAGGCAAAAACGAAAAAGGGAGAAATAATCTTCAAACCCTACTCTTCTCTACTCTGTAGCCGCGGCGTCGACCTCCCCCTCTTCTGTCTCTCGATTGTCTTCATATAAGTGTTGTTGGAGACGTCCACAACAAGACCTAAGAAATGATTTTCAAGCCCAGTCCAGGCCCACTTCAAATACCACACTGTCTTCCATTGCAGCAGCACTTTCCCTTTGTGAGTCCTGACCGTCTGAGTCTTGGCAACAGCTACCATTCTGTCCGGCATTTCAGCTCCTTCCAGACTCCCCACAAACCGATTTCTTTTCATCCAGACAAGGGCAGCACCTATCATCATCGACAACTCTAGTTCTGCAGCCATACTTCGACTCCCACATCATCACCAACGCCTTCCTTATTCTCCGACCCACTGAATCGTCACCTGCACTTCTTCACGGCAGCAAACCTAACAACTTCAACCCATATTCATTCGCCTGGACACGGCAACCACTTCTTTTCTAGACCTTCTATAACGGTAGCACACCCACCATTCTCTGTCCGGCTAACTTCAGCCACGGCATTACTTCCTCCCAGTGCCTGCACAACCACATTTAATCGAGACCATCTTGAGACCATCGTTCACAACCGAGAACTTCACACAAATCCCATCCAGCTAACATACGGGCCTTAATCTTCATCTTCTTATTTTCGTCTCAATACCACTATTGATCACCGCTTGCATCTGCACTTCTTTGCTCCATCGACCACTGCTCTTCGTTCAATGATCACACAGCACCAATCTCTACTTTTTGTCCATCTAGGTTTAGCTCCATTGAATCACAACAGCAAATCCCATCTTCTTTCTCAGCTACAGTGCCTCTTTTCCTTGTGTTCACTGCCATGACTATGGTAACACCAACAACTCTTCTTCCCTAATTTTTGATGCGAGCCAATACTTCCGTTTAACACCTTCCTCCATCACTCAACAGCTTGGCCAACTACTCCTCCCTGACTACTTCATCGAATACACCATTGCCAGCCAACTTCAATTCTTCTTCTCGCTCTCAACAACAGAACCACCGTACCACCATCCACCTAAGAGTATCTCAGGCAAACAATTCGAGTACCACCAGCACCACTGCCTTCTTGAACCCATTATTCTCAGCCATCATGAGATTCTCTCTCTCGCTGTTGCTTTTTCATTCTCAGCCATCACTGACTGCACTCTTACATCTCCATTCATGCTAACACGATCTGCATATAGCCACAACGGTGAACGCCACCACCATCCAGTCCATTTAACATCACCGTTCTTTCTCGGTTCAACTCCCGGCCACAAAAAGTGACTAGTCCACCATTTCGACCAAAGACCGGTATCTCAGTAGAGCAGCCGCTCACCGGCCTCATAAACAGCCAAAGACAATCTCACTTGCAGGCATCTCGTCTTCGAAATTCTTCATAATCTCTCTTGAAGCGGTAGATCCATTCCGGACCCACCAAATCAGTTGTTACTTCTTACCCATTCTCAGTCCCATTGATCGGTCATGCATCTTCACTTATTTGCGGTTTCGAATACCCAAAGACTAACCAATTTCGAATCACTAAGTAACCCCAAAGAACCATCGATTCAAAGACCATCTTTATTTGATTGTGGGCTGTAGAAGCCACCATTTGATGCCACCAACGCCTCAACTAATTCAAGCGATCAAGACTCCATAATCTGACTCAATAATAACCTTTTATAAGAGTTACTTGTATTGCCCACTTCCATGAAGCTCAAAACCCTTTGCTTCCAAGAACGCCACCTAGCTGGTTTTGATAATATGAGATGTGGTGGGAAACTAGACATGTCTCCCACTTATTTGTATTGCCTGGGCGACCTTCACTTGCTTGAACCAACAAACCAATTCTTTGTTCCATTAATTATTTTGTTCTCTGGCCAAAAAAAGTGAAATGCAAGGTGATGCCTTGACTTAGCAGACTCCCTCTTTCTTTCGTGTCAGTGGAAGCTGTACTCGCGAGCGCTATTTACTTCCATTTAGCCATTTATTTTTCGGGTGATGAAATTCAATTGTACTTTCTACAAAAGCACCAAAATAATGTTATTAGTCAAAATGTCGAGTACTAGCTAATATAAATATGGGTATAAAATATAGTATTTATGTGCTTATCACACCCCCACACTTATATTTTGCTAGTCCCGAGCAAAACAGAAAATATATCCGTTCCACAACTGGATATAGAAATGTCTGCTAAACAATGAGACGATGTACGCTAAACAAGAAGACGGGACCACTAAACAGTGGTTTAAAGGAGTCGCTAAAAGAAGGCAGATCCACTAAACTTGAGTGGATAGAGATGTACGCTAAACGGCTAGACAGAAAGACCCGCTAAACAGTGATCACATCATATATAATATATATATATATATATATATATATTATTATTTTTAATGCAGACCCGCTAAACAGCTGGTCATAAAATGAAAATTACGAAAACGAATGAAAAAGACCCGCTAAACAGATGGTCATGTTTTTTTTTTTTTAAGACCCGCTCTACAGCTGGTCATAATAAGAGTTTTTTTTTTTTTTTAAATCCTAACGAAAATGTCACTCCCCCACACTTAAACATTACATTGTCCTCAATGTAATTGAGTCATCCAACGTAGAGATTAAGATGGGAAATTCCTAAAATGAAATATGCAAAAACTATACAAATAAAAATAAAAGATAGAGTGAAGGGAACAAATCGATGAGTTGACTCCCATTAAGCGAAAGGTATTTGTCTCCCTTTTACCGGTAGCATGTTCTCAAACGAGGTGAGGTTAGTACCTCAAAGTAAGCTCGGGCAATCATATATATAGAGTCTGAAAAGTTGGGGATCAACCCAACCAATCCGCTCAGCTGAAAATATGAACCTGCAAAAATTATAAACCTCCAAAAAGATGTGTAAATTCATTCCAAATAGAAAACAATCCTTAGTCATCAAGTCATGCAAGGTCGAGATAAATAAATCTCTCACATGGACAACAAACATAGAATTTATATTAGTCTTTATTCGGGAAGCACACTCTAAATCGGGCTCTAAATCGGCGGAAATAACTTTGTGGTGATATCGGTTCAAATTTACGGCTTGAACAAGGATTTGAATGGAGCAATAATATGATGACTCATAGACCCACTATCATCTACAACGGTTTCATTATTAATATCATCAAGATGAGAAAAATCAGAGCTTGATAGATCAGACAATGGCTTAAGGGTCAAGGTCGGAGCTTTCTCGACTGATGTAACTAGTCGAGACTCGGGCAAAACTAGAGATTCTAGTTTGGGTTTCCATTTATTAGTTTCTAGCAGCGGTGTGGAGTCTAACAAAGCATTGACTTCACAAATAACACTATCATCATCAAAATCATACCCAAAATGAGTTAAGCAAACCTCTAATGGATCTTCCGAGTCACTCTTGCGAAAGATTTGCGAGTGCATACTTTCTTTGCGCCCCCTCTTTGGTTTCAATTTCGGCACTTCAGACTAAGGTACCTAAAAATAAATCAAACAAACTGCATAAAAAGAACTAAAAAAAAAATCTAAAAGAAAAATAAATTATATACAAAAAATAAAAATAAGCTATATACAATGATATCAACTAGTGAGTATTTTGCCATCACTCCCCGGCAGCGGCGCCAAAAACTTGGTAGGCTCGGAAACCTACAATAAAATACTGAGGGTGCACAGCGTCTAACTAGTAGAACAATGGCAAGTACAGGTCGTTCCCACAGGGAGTGTGAAATACTCTACCAACTAATACCAAAAATTAAGTAACCAAATAGAAATGTTTCAAAGATTTTCAGAAATTCGAAGAAAACAAAATAACAAATAATCGTGACAATAAACAAGATGGAATGAGTTGCTAGGGTTTTCGGTTTCCACCAATTAATTATGCAAACTCTACTAAACATTAAATATATATTCCATGTTTTTTTAAATACTGTTTCTCCGATGTAATTTCCTTCGCTTCTTATGTAGTGATCCTAAAGCATTACCTATCTATCCTTGCATACCACGTCTAGGGATTTAACCGAAGCACGAAATATCAATTCAAAAGCATAAATAATCAAGAGAATCACATGATCAATTAAATACCAAGCTATATGAAGAAAAACTACTAATCAATCAACTCATTATTAAGCATATAAATGTAGAGTTTTCATAATAAAATTGGGTTCAACCTAAACCCTAACATGGCTCTAGCTAGCCATGGCTTTCTCAAAAGCCATAAAAAGATTCAAATCAAAATCAGAACTAACTAGGCAAAAACGAAAAAGAGAGAAATAATCTTCAAACCCTACTCTTCTCTACTCTGTAGCTGCGGCGTCGACCTCCCCCTCTTCTGTCTCTCGATTGTCTTCATATAAGTGTTGTTGGAGACGTCCACAACAAGACCTAAGAAATGATTTCAAGCCCAGTCCAGGCCCACTTCAAATACCACACTGTCTTCCATTGCAGCAGCACTTTCCCTTTGTGAGTCCTGGACCGTCGAGTCTTGGCAATAGCTACCATTACTGTCAGGCGTTTGGCTCCTTCCGGACTCCCCACAAACCGATTTCTTTTCATCCAAACAAGGGCAGCACCTATCATCAACGACAACTCTAGTTAACGCAGCCATACTTCGACTCCCACATCATCACCAACGCCTTCCTTATTCTCCGACCCACTGAATCGTCACCTGCACTTCTTCACGGCAGCAAACCTAACAGCTTCAACCCATATTCATTCGCCTGGACACGTCAACCACTTCTTTTCCAGACCTTCTATAATGGTAGCACACCCACCATTCTCTGTCCAGGCTAACTTCAGCCACGACATTACTTCCTCCCAGTGCATGCACAACCACATTTAATCGAGACCTTCTTGAGACCATCGTTCACAACCGAGAACTTCACACAAATCCCATCCAGCTAACATACGGGCCTTAATCTTCATCTTCTTATTTTCGTCTCAATACCACTACTGATCACCGCTTGCATCTGCACTTCTTTTCTCCATCGACCACTGCTCTTCGTTCAATGATCACACAACACCAATCTCTACTTTTTGTCCATCTAGGTTTAGCTCCATTGAATCACAACAGCAAATCCCACCTTCTTTCTCAGCTACAGTGCCTCTTTTCCTTGTGTTCACTGCCATGACTATGGTACCACCAACATCTCTTCTTCCCTAATTTTTGATGCGAGCCAATACTTCCGTTTAACACCTTCCTCCATCACTCAACAGCTTGGCCAACTACTCCTCCTTGACTACTTCATCGAATACACCATTTCCAGCCAACTTCAATTCTTCTTCTCGCTCTCAACAACAGAACCACCGTACCACCATCCACCTAAGAGTATCTCAGGAAAACAATTCGAGTACCACCAGCACCACTGCCTTCTTGAACCCATTATTCTCAGCCATCATGAGATACTCTCTCTCGCTGTTGCTTTTTCATTCTCAGCCATCACTGACTGCACTCTTACATCTCCATTCATGCTAACACGATCTCCATACAGCCACAACAGTGAACTGCCACCACCATCCAGTCCATTTAACATCACCGTTCTTTCTCAGTTCAACTCCAGCCACAAAAAGTGACTAGTCCACCATTTCGACCAGCACCGTATCTCAGCAGAACAGCCGCTCACCGACCTCATAAACAGCCAGCACAATCTCACTTCGCAGGCATCTCGTCCTCGAAATTCTTCATAATCTCTCTTGAAGCAGTAGATCCATTCCAGACCCACCAAACCAGTTGTTACTTCTTACCCATTCTCAGTCCCATTGATCAGTCATGCATCTTCACTTATTTGCAGTTTCGAATACCCAGCACTAACCAATTTCGAATCATTAAGTAACCCCATAGAACCATCGATTCTGCACCATCTTTATTTGATTGTGGAACTGGCAAAGCCACCATTTGATGCCACCTTTGCCTCAACTAATTCAAAGCGATCAAGACTCCATAATACTGACTCAATAATAACATTTTATAAGAGTTACTTGTACTGCCCACTTCCATGAAGCTCAAAACCCTTTGCTTCCAAGAACGCCACCTAGCCGGTTTTGATAATATGAGATGTGGTGGGAAACTAGACATGTCTCCCACTTATTTGTATTGCCTGGGCGACCTTCACTTGCTTGAACCAACAAACCAATTCTTTGTTCCATTAATTATTTTGTTCTCTGGCCAAAAACAGTGAAATGCAAGGTGATGCCTTGACTTGGCGCAGCTCCCTCTTTCTTTCGTGCCGTGGGCTGTACTCGCGAGCGCTATTTACTTCCAATTTGCCATTTATTTTTCGGGTGATCTAATTCAATTGTACTTTCTACAAAAGCACTAAAATAATGTTATTAGTCAAAATGTCGAGTACTAGCTAATATAAATATGGGTATAAAATATAGTATTTATGTGCTTATCATAGCCACAAATTACTTCAGCAAATGGGTAGAAGCCAAGGCTCTATCTATAATCCGCGACTCAGACGTATTCACATTTATATTCCAAATTATCATTTGCAGGTTCGAGATCATGAGAGATTGTATCTGACAACGGCAAACAGCTGCAGGGAAAGAACATAAACATGCTTTTTGATACCTTCAAAATCATGAAGAATAAATCAACCCCCATCTATCCTCAAAGCAACGGCCAGGCCGAGGCTACCAATAAGACCCTCGCTCTTATCCTCAAAAAGCAGCTGGATGAACACAAAGGGCGGTGGTGTGAACAACTACACAACGTGTTATGGGCATATCGAACAACTCGAAGGTCCGCTATAGGAGAATCACCGTTCCTCCTCATTTACGGAGCCGAAGCAGTTATCCCAACAGAAATCATCATGCCAACCACAAAGACCGAAGCATGGGAGAATAACCTCACAACGGACATGATGTTGGAAAGACTCGATGATCTGGAAGAAAGGAGGGAGACAGCGCTACAGAGGATGGAGAATTACCAACGAAGATTATAAAGGGAATACAACAAGAAGGTTAAACTTAGAAACTTTGTAAAAGGACAGTATGTGCTGAGAACTATACCCCAATACCAGCGAGAGAAAAAGTAGGGCAAATTATCACCAACATGGGGAGGACCATTTGTGATACATGACATCGCAGGAAATGGATCATATTACCTGCGTAACCTGAAAGGAGAAGTCCTCAGACACCCGTGGAATGCGAAATATCTCAAGCCATACTATCCGTAAAAGCAACGCAGTTCTGCATCTGCGTGAAGAGCACCAGAAGAAGAAGACAGCGTACCCGCTCGACATGTTTCTATCTCTGGACAAGGAATAGCAGACCTCACCTGATCAATCAAATAAACTTTTTGCAAAATTTCTATTGGGGAAAGTAACCATATACAATCTCTCGGAACTCCCCTGTCAGCGTCTATGAGTGTAGGACCATGGGGAAGGCTTCCAGATAAAAGAGATACCCAACCAATCAAAAAGGCAATGGTCAGCGGAATGAATGCATGTAAATATTTTAATAACGCATTACATATCAAGTGCATATCTTGTTATTGTAATCAAACACTTTCCATTACTTAATTTATTTTTAGATTTACTTGCTATCTAAAGTAAACACCTGAATTGACCATGCAAATAAATCAGAATTGTACATATCCAAACAAACGATGATCCATTCCATAAAAAGTTGATTACAAGTTCAGAAACTAAAAGAAACGCAAAATACACCAAAAAAGGGTCTGAAGCCAAATAATCAACAAAGATCAACTTTCTATAACAAGTATGGTGATCTAATTCCCTTTGGAAGAACCGACGTGATCAGCTGGAGGCTTCTTCTAAGACGAAGGGACACTCCCTCCCGAAGAAGGACCGGAAGAGTAATTTAAGGGCTCCGGGAATAGGACAGCAGGGTAATTCTTGACAATGCCATGATCCTTATGAAGACCTGATCGATCTGGTCGAGTTTTGTTAACTTCTTCGGAAAGCATCAACGCAGCTTTATATGCAATCACGGGTGGCCTTGAGTTCAGACTGCGACAACGAAGATGTCAGTCGGGCTACCTCCTTGGCTGCCTCCTTCGCTGCTTTCGTCCCGAGACCCGGCCCAAACTACTCGATAATACTTGCTTTGACCCTCTTTTCGCTTCACTAGGGGAAGAATGATCCTTTTCAAGCTTTTCATTTGCAAGGTTAAGCTGTCCCTCGAGCTCTGAAAAGAAAAAAAGAAAGAAAAGAAGAACACGAATGGGTTAGAAAACTAGAATTATAAGACCACCCACGACCAAACAAATGTATTCCTTGACATTAGTCAAGCTATCTCATGTTCATTAACTACAACATCCCGGGCTTCATCAAGAAAATTATACTCATCCGAAATTTTCTTATAATCCAAACGTAGATTTGTGAGAGCAAATCGACACTCATCCAACTCTACTCGCTTCATGGAGTCTAGATGATGAAGGCGGTTAACTTCATTACTAATTTCTTATATCCCCTTAGTAAGCCTATACAACTAAACGAGCCACATCGGCCCGAGAAGCACTCAAGGCGTTACTAAGAGCATGAGCCTCAGCTCTGGCATCGTCTCTTTCCCGAACAAGTCGTTGTATATAACCCTTGACTTCAGGGTCGTGAGATGAACGAGCTTGGCGCAGCTCTTCTTCCAAACTTGTTAATTTAGCCTCTAAATGGGAAATATCCTCACGCGCCTCACGCAGATTATCACGAGTCCACAAAAGTAAGGCACCGTAAATGGCGACAATCCGCATTATAACTATTGCATATCAACCATCTCGGTTGCCTTCTCTCGCCATTCAGCCTACTCGGGACATTATACTCATCGGCCTCGGGCATTCCATTTATCAGCTTCATCCTTAATTTTCTTGCACCAACTCTCTAATTCGA
>JAJJWW010009931.1:0-29848 GCA_023531295.1 Papaver armeniacum
TTTGTGGGTGAAAACGGTTTCTGTTTTTTTTGTTTTGGTAATTTCGTGTGTGTGGATGAGAAACAAGTCTAAACCCTAAACAATGTACTCCACATGAGTAATTTTGATTCGAGAGATCAATCTGTACAATCCTGGTCTAAACCAAGAAATGGTCGTTCCAGGCTTGCTTCGGTCACAAAGTGAATGAGAAGGGTTGGACTTAGGGTGGGAAGCGAAGAAAGTGTTGAGACCAGAATAGTTGATTCTAGAAGTGAGGGTGTTTCGTGACTTGTATCATAAAATTAAACTAGCTAGCTGAATGAAAAGCTATCAGATGATTTCTGGATGTTGTATTCTTCTCCTGACCAAAAATTGTTGTTTGGTGGAAAATAGGTGAGACCTATTTATACAAGTCGCAACAAAACATACCCTGGTCTCGTAGGAAGTGGAAACGATTGAGTGGTGGAAGAAGGGAGTAACGAGTAACGCCTGGAATTTATGTTTCCATAATGAAGGATACGTTTACACCATTACTTCTTGCCATTACTAACCGCCCCGCTTTATGACACTTTCCTGTAACGGGCGTATTGCACGCCGCACGATGTAAACCTCCAGACTAATACCTTGATGAGTATCCCCCAATTTGTGACATGTTTTGATGTCTCGAATGTTTTCGTGGAAAACATGTAGCACTTTGCTACGTGTGGAAAGTTAAAATTGAGAGGCTTGTCGTAGGTAAATAGCATATGTGATGCTAGGCTCGTTTTGGCTAGTCTCCTAAAACTTGTCACGAGATGAACGACTCGGTGGCGAATTTCAATGGATGAGATCGCATCTTTTGAATAAGGGTAGTCGTTGATTGTGGCTACCTTGTGTTGGCGCCTGATAATGCCGCAGTGCCGTTTTGTCGTATGCTAATGGCAATGTGACATGGCTGGCATGGATCGTGCATGCCAGTGGCACGTTGATGCAAGTGGCACCTGGCGTAGCCATGGCCACTAGATTTAGGAAGCTGGTTGCCTGAAACTCTCCACAAGTCTGTCAGTTGGCGCCATTAACATAGTGGCGCCTGGTGGAGCCATGACATAGCGGCATGCTAGTTGCATGCCAGTGGCGTAGCCGTGGCATAGAAGCATGTCAATGGCATAGTCATGGCGTAGCCGTGGAGTGGCGGTGTGCTAGTAGCCGTGGCATAGCAGTATGCCAGTGGCATTGTGGCATGGCCACGCCTGTAGCGTTGTAGCATGGCCAAAGTTAAGATTGGGCTCCGTGACTAAGGCTTGGCGGCATGGCCAAGGTCAGGGCTTGGAGACGTGGCCAAGGCTAGGGCTTGGCGGCATGTTCAAGGCTAGAGCTTGGTGTCGTGGCCAAGGCTAGGGCTTGGCGGCTTGGCCAAGGTCAGGGATTTGCGCCGTGGCCGATTTAGGGTTTGGCACTGTGGCAGAAATCAGGCGTCGTGGCCAAACTGGGATTTGGTGTCGTGGCCAAAGTTTAGGGTTTGGCGGTATGGTCGCTCAAAATTTGCCACAAGCATGTTAGTTTGGTGGCAAACTTGGATGGATGAGGTTGCATCTCAGGAGGAAAGGTAGCTGTCGATCATGGCTACCTTTAGTTGGCAGTGGCGCCTTTAACTCGCGCTAGCGGCATGGCTGGCATGGCTCATGTATGCCTTTGGAACGTTTGCGTGCATAGCCATAGCCACTGAAATTTTGGCACGTTGGTGTAGAAATCTTGCCTAAATTAGGGTTTGGCTTGTCGAAACCCTAATTAGCCTATATGGCACGTCGCACGGGGTGAGTGGCCATGTTTGGCGCGTTTGGAATGTGCATCTAGCATGTGTGCCTGGTATGTGTTGGCATGCTGGAGCGTTTTTGGGAAGCCAATTGGCTTTACGGCCATCTGGCGCGGTTTTCTTCTTTTCAACACTGTGGTGAGTTTAAAGCAACCTGATTGGTTAATGTAAGAGGGACGGCGAAGCATGGGCGTGGCTACACTTCTGTGTAAGCGTGGCGGTTTTAGAGCGACCTGATTGGTCGATGGGAAGTGGGGCAGGCAAGCTAGGGTGTGGCCACACTTACAGTGCGCTGTGGCGGATTTAAAGCGACCTGATTGGTCGATGGGAAGTGGGTCCGACAAGCTAGGGCATGGCCACACTTCCAGTGCGCTGTGGCGGATTTAAAGCGCCTAGTTTGGCTAAGCATAGTTTTTCGACCAACGGGTCTAGTGTACTGCGTGGGGCGCAAAACCCTAATTTTGCAAATTAGTCGGGTTTATGAGTTTTTTGTGAGTTATCACAATAATTGGCTGGATTTTGTATGCTGCCAAAAAAATCTTTATCTACAGAATGTAGTATGCTTTCTGTCTGAGCATTTCGTGTGATGGCCTTAACTTTGGTACTTGGAGGTTCATGCTACTCCGCTACGATTGAACATAAATCCGTCATGCCATACCGATATTAAGGGTTCCGCCGGGAAACATAACACATGAAAGTACTCAGTGAGTCTTGTATTGGCGAGGTGCCGAAATTTACAGAGTGTTTGGGATGGTTGGTACATTCGCCAGTCTAGATAAATTTCATGTAAATATATTGAATGGCTCAATAAATATGCCGGTGGAGAGGTTAGCACGCACGACACCGTTTCCTTGCAGAGTGACGTCACATCAGATGCAAGGTTTTACGATTTTAACCCTAAGCTAAAAACCACTATCAACATTAAGTCCCCTGCTTAGCACGTAACAGTGGCATTGTTGTTGGGTAAGCATGAGATGGTGACAGACAAGAGTAAAATCGAAAGAGCAATACGTGAAGAAATTTCCAAGGAAATTCAACTAACCTTTGGTGGAAGGCATGAGGAATCTGTGATCCTTGTGTTGACGGCTTTGCATAAATTCGTCTTGGCCATTGGATGTTAGCACCAGTGCGGCATCTTTGGCTACTGGTTGAGGAATGGTTTATGGAGCTGCTGGCTAGGGCATTGGTTAGCACGCGGTTGGAGTTGGCTTGGGCTGCGGGTGGCACTTGTCAGGAGCGGAAAAGTTGGCGATGGGAAGGATGCAGGTGCATCGTCTATCGAGCAAAGAAGCTAGCGCTGTTAGGATGCAAGTTGTTGGTGATGGATAGACGTGGAGCCATTGGCTCGGCTCAGGACGCGCGCTTGGAGTGGAAGGATGGCGCTGGCTAAGTCATAGAATGGTAAGGACGGCTGCTGACTTGGATGCCAAACCCTAATTATCTTGTATAAACAAATATCTAATCCAGCTGGTATCATGCATTTGAAGCCTTAATTCACGACTGGTAAAAGGGTTTTCCTTCTCAGGCTTCATCAATCCGCTGAATATAAGAGGTGATCTTGAACCCTTCATTCATACAGATCATCGTAAAATCGCGTCCACCCTCTTCACAGGTACTGTCTTGTGTTTCTTCTCCTAGTTCCCATTTTGTATTCTTCATCATGTAGATTGCCGGTGCAGACATGGTAAAAAAAAATTTGTTTTTTTTTTGTAGCATATAATGGGATCTTCCAGTGACGATCGTACCTCTGACTCTTCGGAGAGAAATTTTGAAGTCGACAAAACCCAGTTTTCTTCTCATGAGGAGGTATTAGACATAATTGATTTTTTACTCTGTGAGGCTGACGAGATTATACAAGGCATGTCTCTTTCCCATCTATGCAGAGTGCGGATGTGTGTTCAGACTCTCATGGCTTTGATGGATATGGAGGAAAAGTGGAGACATGATGAAGCATCTCAACGGGTCGGGAGATCTCAGAATAATGAAGCTTCTCTACAACCCAGTGCTAGGGATAAACGATTCGCCTCTCGGTTGAAACGGCGGAAGACTGAGTCCATGAAACATTTAGGTGAGAGCTAGTTTAATTACCATGTTCATGATGGTATCGTAATCCTTGACTTTAATGCGGATGAGCCGGGACATCCTCAAGAAGATGCTAGAAATTCTCCCGAGGAAGATGTCGACATGGTTTATAAAACTGAAGCAGCTTCTGGAGTAGACGCCGAAACTGCTGTCAGGGACATTGAAGCGTCCGTTGAGGATGCCGTCAAGGCGGACGAGGAGGCGGAAGAAACATATGTTGGATCCATTGGAGAAGCCATGGAAACATACGCTGGGACTGATGTTGAAACAAATGCCGTATAGGATATGGAAGTTGCAGCTGAGGCGGTTTCTGGATGGGATGCTGAGGTCGCTGCTGCTGAGGCGGCTTTTGGATGGAATGCTGAGGTCGCTGCTGCTGAGGCGGCTTCTGGATGGAATGTTTGGTGCCAGAGAAGGTGCTGGGGAAAGTGCTTGAAAAAGCTTTGAAAGAGGCGTTATCGATCCAAGCGTCTGCCATTGACGACCAATTTTTTCCACTTTTGCTATTTCTCCTCGGCATGTAGCCGCTTTTGATATTTCAAGGATTTATTTTCACTTTCTTGTTTTCATGGCGGAGTTAGGGTTTCGCCAAGTAACATTCCGTTATTCATCTTTTATGATTTCACATCTCTGAATGAATTAATAAAACCTTCATACTAAAAAGATCCAAAAACCTTTTATGCGAAAATAAGTTGCTCGCCCCTCCTGGCCATCTAGTAGATGGTCAGACACCGTACACAAATAGCGTGGATGGAATTTTCCACAGGTACTAGCCAGCCTGCTGTTTTCGCAGCTAATGCCTCCGAACGCCGACATCACTCATAGTAACTCAAAACAGGGGAAATAACAACAATGGTTAAAGGTTCAACCGACCTGTTTCTTGGCTCTCCCTTGTAGCAGCATTATTGTCACACATCCCGAAAAACAGAGGAGCGTCGGGTGAGATTTGAAGCTAGATATTTTTGAAGAAAATACATGTTCTGCCGCCTGACGATCATATTCCTTGCATATTCCCTTCTTCAGTATTTTTGAATAGATATTTTTTGTGGTGGTTTGGTTTCTCTGGTTTTCAATCAACGGATAATGACTCTGTGAGAGTTTGGGTTTACTTGGTATTTTTCCTTTAAGATGGTTTGGGAAAGATGTTCTTTAATTGAAATTGAAAACTCTACTCATGAATGCAAGCGGTGCAATCATTTTAGAGAAGTTACAAACATTGCATGAAAAGGCAAAATGCCAAAGGAAATGCTGAAAGGGGAACGCTGGAAGTGAATGTAGCACAACATTTTAGGTATTGAAGGGTTTGAGCCATCTCGAGTGGATCGTCACACCTTCCAATTTGTCGGCATTGATGATTTTGCAGTAACCACCCAAGATAACACCTGCGTCCAGATATGTCTCGTCTTCCATTTCTTTAGGAGGACCGGGTCGAGCGGCTATCTTCACCGTTACATCTCCAACTTGGAATGAGGTCGTCTTAACTACCACATCTCCAATTTGAAATGGGTTTGGGCGTTGCGCAACCACTTGGTTTTTGAGCTCGTCATCTTTGGCTGTGATAGCTTCCAAATTTTTGACAAAGCACTTGAAAGGCCCAACGTCCCATTCACATCTCATAATGATGCCCAGGTTGATAATCAGACCGAGTTCCCATGCCTGGCCGAGAGGAGAGATGACTGGGTGTAGCAAGGGTTGTTTAACCAGACTTACTTGTGTTCAGAATCTGCGGATGAACGTCGACGGGCTCTTTCTAGGTAATTGGGTTACATTGGTCAGTTGTTGATACGACAACATGTAATATTCAAAGTCGGAAGGTTTGTTGGAAATCCTTGCGGGTATCGATACCGGCATAGGGGATACTCCTAACTTCGCTTTGTTGTCGTGTACCCATGAGCGCCCCAGAATCATGTCATAATTTGAGCGTTCTTTGACAATGTAGAATTTGTCATGTGTTAGAGCGTCTCCCACCTTAATTTCAAGGTTGATGTAGCCATATGTGTCTATTGCATCTCTTTCCAAATTTTTAACCATGGTAGGGGAACGGGTAGCCTCCTGCTTCTAAATTCCCGCAGCTCTCAGAGTTTTGATGGTAACGATGTTGAAGTCAGAGGCTGCGTCGATCAATGTGTTGTCGATCTCGGTGTCCCTCAGATAAACTGTGGTCAGCAGTCCCCAGTTGCATTTTCCAGCACCGCTTCCCGAGAGAGTTTGGGGTTATGGCGTGGTTTCTTCGGTAGGAAAGAGTCGCTTGCCCAATACAACACTATTAAGGGCTGTGAAGATATCTTGACGCTGTGTCTTAGAGAGATAGATAATTTCGCACACATGCAGCATCATGGATTGCACAGTCTCATGTACAGAGTCCCCAGAGACCATGCAACTCCTGACTGGAAGTGGATCTCTGTGAACTCCCTCATTGCCCAGTTGAAGCTCCCTTGCTTCTATCTTTTCTTTGAAGATACGCTTTAGCCTATTGCAGTCACTGGTCGGGTGGTGGACAAATCTGTGGTAGCGGAAATATTTGGGGTTTGCCATTTCCGCTTCGGTTGGTGGGCGCCTGGTAGGAGGCAGCCTGATGGAGTCGTCTTGGATCCATGCTTCCAAGAGTTCAATCACTTCCTCGATTGGGAACGGGAAATCCAAGACATTTTTTCCAGCTTCTTGATGTCGCATGGAAGCTTTGGCGGCGGTCTTCCGTGGCGGAGCCGCCTGTCGTGATGGCGTTGCGCGCTTGGATTGTTGTTCTGCCGCTGGAGCCTTCCTTTTTCCTCCTTCGTCTACCACGCTCACAGAGGAGGGACCAGTGTTATATTTCTTATTGATGAGGCGTCTATTTGCTCGAGTTTCACGTGCGTCCTCGCCTCTGATTGGCCTGGTTCTTTCCAACAACGATGGTGCTGTTGTATCCGACCGTTTTGCATCTTCATGAAGTTTAAAGAATGTCTGGAATCGCAGATTCTCTAGTAAGGCGCGGTAGATGGGAACCATGCCATTGATGCAAGAATCCACCAATTGCTGTTCGGTCACGTTTGGGTCATGACAATCCAGTGCTTGAATTCTGAATCTTTTGACAAAATCATTCAAATGTTCGTTATTTCGTTGGAACATCCTTCCAAGATCTGAGAAGGTAATTTGCCCAGACACAAAGAAGTACTTCTTGTAGAAAGCCGTAACCATGTCAGACCAGTTGGAGATGCTGCCTGGCGTAATGGTGTTGTACCATGTGTATGCTCTTCCAGTAAGTGACTTCGAAAATTCCCTCAAACGGAGAACGTGATTGTATTCGTGCTACCCCAGGGACTCCAAGAATCCAGAGACATGTTCAAGCGCATTACCGGTGCCGTCCCTTGGAAGAGGAATTCTTTATACTTCGGGAGGATACGGGGGTTGATGCTGATGCATGCCATGGAATCACTTTTGTCTCGGTTTTGGAGGGGTCGTTCCAAATCTTCTCGTGTGACAAAATTAGGCGGTTACTTTCTCTCTGCTGGAGTTCCTGGGCGAGTCTCTTCGTCTACAAAGGTGCACCCTGTTGAGGTGCTGGCTCCAAAGTAATCGAAATCTTTCCTCGGTCCTACTTGGTTGGGGAGCTTGGATTTTGCGAGGAGCAATAACTTCGGATTTGGAAATTGCTAAAACTCGGCCTAATACTCGTAACCTTTTTATTAGAGACTTATGTATTGTTGTTCATGAGTCATATAATCAAGTGTAATATTGTATTACTGAACCTATTTATAACGTTTTTAGAGGTTTTTCCGTTTAATAACTCTCATTCGAGGGGTTACAAATTTTTTGTTTTATAATTTTGGTGCATGAAAGGCCAACTCGGAAAAATCGCCAACTTGTTTTGCTGAAAAATCGGTACAAATCGGCATATCGGCCGATTTAATTTCTAAAAATCGGAAATAATTTGGAATCAGAAATCGCTTCGGTCATATAGCTTATAGCGATTACTCGGAGAGTACTCGGCCTTGGAGAGCGATTTTAACTACACTGGCTAGCGCCAGGGGTATTGGAGGTGTTCCTCATTGGCTCTGGCTGGTGTGATTCTTGTGGTAGCCGCTCCGTTAGTGTCTTGAGAAAAATAAGTACCTCATTCTGAGTCGAGGCCATGTCCGTTTGGGCTCTAGCGAGAACCTCATGTCTTTCCATCAAATTAGCAATAGTAATATAGGATCGGCTTTCTCTGGCTCCTCTAGTTTCTCGTCCTGACGGCGGAGTAGCTGCGGCTCTGGTAATGGTTGGAGGTGTCATACTTGACGAAATGTTGGGAGCGGCGGCAGCGGCTCTGGCTCTGGTGATTGGCGGTGTAACACCTGAAGGAGCATTTTCTGCGGCAAAGGCTCTGGCTCTGGTAATTGAAGGTGTAATGCCTGAAGGAACATTCTCCGCGCTGCTGACGTTGATAGGTGGCGTATTAACGCTTTTGGAAGGAACGCTGGTACCGAGAATAATTTCAACGCTAGTGTTTTCAGGGTTTGTTGCTGACCCGGACCTGAGCTATACCATCTTGAAATTGGGATTGAAAAAATGAATTTGGAATTTGAAATTGGTATTGCAACCGAGAGATTAATCTCCCACTGTGGTCGCCAATTTTTTATGGGTGAAAATGGTTTCTGCTTTTTTTGGTAATTTCGTGTGTGTGGATGAGAAACGAGTCTAAAACCTAAACAATGTACTGCACGGGAGTACTTTTGATTCGAGAGATCAATCTGTACAATCCTGGCCTAAACCAAGAAATGGCCATTCCAAGGTTGCTTCGGTCACAAAGTGAATGAGAAGGGTTGGTCTTAGGGAGGGAAGCGAAGAAAGTGTTGAGACCAGAATAGTTGATTCTGGAAGTGTGGGTGTTTCGTGACTTGTATAAGAAAATTGAAATGGCTAGCTGAATGAAAAACTATCAGATGATTTCTGGATGTTGTATTCTTCTCCTGACCAAAACTTGTTGTTTGGTGGAAAATAGGTGAGACCTATTTATACAATTCGCAACAAAACGTACCCTGGTCTCGTAGGAAGTGGAAATGATTGAATGGTGGAAGAAGGGAGTAACGGGTAACGCCTGGAATTTATGTTTCCATAATGAAGGATACGTTTACACCATTACTTCTTGTCATTACTAACCGCACCGCTTTATGACACTTCTCTGTAACGGGCGTATTGCACGCCGCACGCTGTAAATCGCCAGACCAATACCTTGATGAGTATGCCCCAGTTTGTGACATGTTTTGATGTCTCGAGAGTTTTCGTGGAAAACATGTAGCACTTTGCTATGTGTGGAAAGTTAAAATTGAGAGGCTTGTGATAGACACATTTTTGTGTCTGAATTGTCCTCATTGCCTCTATTGTTGGTCTCGATTTCTGTACTAATTTTGGTGTTTTTATGTGTGTGTAGGTGTTTTTGGAGAAATACACTTGTGCGGAAAAAGTTGCTCAAAAAGTGTTATTTGGACCCCGGGAGAAAAGTGATAAAGGCACCCTCAATTTGGATAAGGGGCACCTCAGTTGGGCCCCTGCTATTCGCACCCCCTGTATGTTAGGGGGAGGTCATCCCTAACCTTTCAAACTTAAGTTTTTGGCGGGAAAAGACAAAAAGAGCTGCGGCAGATTTTTGGTTCACGTTTTGGACGTGATTTCATGAGATTCAACAGCTAATTTTTGTTGGATAGGCTCAATTCAGCAAGACAGGGATGGTACGGGCTTTTGAATACGGTTAAATTGGCTGGATAACCCATTCGGAGCAAGACAGGGGAGGTATTTTTATTCTCGGGATTTCTGGTAAGTAAACACGAGTTTGGACTCACTCTACTACGAGCATTCAGCGTGTTGGGGTGAAACATGACTGCAGAAGACGCGTATAAGAGTTAAACATGGAATAAAATCCTGGTACTTATAGCTACAGACATGGAAAATATTTCCGAGAATATTATCATTACTGCGAGAAGATTTTTGAGTTAATATTGTGATATCTTGGCACTGATGGGTATATAAAGCGTGCTAGAGGTCATAGAAGGGATATGGAGAGTTTGGGGATAGTTTGAGCGACCACAGAGCTTAGAAAATCGATTTGCAGAGAATGCATTGCTGCTGCTGAAGAACCTCAAGAACGTGAAGAACAGACTCTCAAGGACAGTCGTTCTTCAACAGTAACAAAGACTCACAAGCGTGGGTCGTAGTTTATAGGGCAGACTTAAAAGAACAACAGCATTTCATCTTTATCATTCTTTGTAACAGTGTTTGCAACATCTATAACTGTTGCAAACCCGATTTTCATCTTATTCTCCTTTGTTCATCATTTGTAAGCACCTTTTGAGCAATAAAATCATACTTTGAGCGTGTTTCCAACATGATAAGCTAGACCCCCATCACTGAGACAACGGAGGAAGCAACTTTTCATGATTGTGGTAAATGAATTAATTCTTTTATTGACTTTTTGCATAAATTTAATTGCTTTATGATTTCTATTAATTACTTGTTATTTTGTTTGATGTCGCATGCTTAGTTTAAATTACTTTTGATGCGTCATGCTTACGACTTACAAATAATGTTTTATGAAATCTATTTTTGGCAAAGAATTAGAGTCACAACTTATTTTGTTTGAGCTATATTGTCTAGAGTTAATGATTGAACCACAAGAATAAGAAAAGTAGTGAAATCCTGCGTCTCGGTGCCTCTTCATCCTGTGACAATTTTTGTATATATTTTTCTTTTATTTTCTTTTATTAAAACTTAAAATCAATCCCATCAAGTCCGAGTGAACGACAACCCTACTACCCTTTTATTACTACAACATCATTGAAAATAAACCATCAATTTTTGGCGCCGCCGACGGGGACTTGTGTATAGATTTGTTTTTAGGTTTTATTTTTATTTTTATTATTTTTGTTCTTTTTTACGCCTTTTGGTATTTCTTGTTTGTTTTCAGATTTGGAACTGAGCTCAAGAAAAAGGGAGAAAGCGCTGAAAACAAAAGCGAAGCTAAAGAAAAAAAAAAAAAAAAAAAAAAAAAGGAATCCAAAAGGAGTGAAGAAGAAAATTTTGTATTTAGTGTAATTAATTTTTTTTTATTTATTTTTAGAAACTGTAATTAGGTAATTTTTTTTTTTTTTTTTTTTTTTTTTTTTTTTTTTTTTTTTGGACTTCTTAATTTTGGACTTTTGGACATTTTTTTAAAACCCTAAGGAAGGGTTATTTAAATATAAACTGCACAGGGAAGGACGACGATTACGATATCGTCTCGGCCCCTCGGGTTCGTACATGACATAGGAGTCGTGGCCCGAGTCGACTTCAACGGTTCATCCCCCCGTCCTGGAACGGAGGTAAGAATTCTAAACACCCGCGAATCCCCAGCCGGTCGGGTTTCTTTGGATGATTTCGTGTGAATATATGTTGAGGTAATGAAAACGGCTGCTTTAATTTCCTAGTAAAGGGCAAGGACAGGCCATACAAGATAAGAGTTCGGATTTCATCACCGTTCTCTTCTTGCCCGCCTTAGGAAAACAAAACCAAACGCGAACCTAAGCTTAAAATACTGACTAGAACGAGACCGATAGGGTAACGAGCTTAATAGGAAAGTCATTCGAAAAATATTGGTTACTCTTTTAGCATACTTTGAAGTTCATGATGGTTTATGTGAAGTTGAATGCGTGACTGCGCCGCCTTGTAATAGCGGTGAGGCCTTGGGTATCAAAGCTCCACCGAGCTTCCTCGCCTTGATTCAACTTACTTAAACTCGGATTGATTCGAGAGGGGTTTGCTCGAGATTGTAACGAATTCCCTTTCGAAGGATTAGAAGTCTGGTCTAGAAAACAATCTAAGTGGAGCCATCATGCTTTTTGTTTGCTAGAAATCGGTGAGGTTTCTTTGTGGTCGAGTCGGCCTTGTTTGTGTTTGTGTAGAATTCCCTTGCGGTTAGGATGTCAACTGGTATTATAATAGCCATCACAATGAATATGATTATCCAACTGAGCATTATGGACATCACTCTTTTTATGACCATAGTGTGAATAGTGGTTGGGAACGCCAACCTTTGGAAGGTTATGGGTCATACCATGGTGAGCCCAATTACTATCCACACGTGCATCGGTCTTATGAGCAAAACAATTCATCTATTTCTCTAGAAGAGGCTTTCAAGAGTCATTCCTTATTTGTGAAGGAAACCTTAAATATTCGAGATGAGTCCCTAGAGCAAATCAACTAGGATGTCTTTAGAAGAGACTCTTAAGCAATTTCTTGAAAGTACAAATAGGATTGTCGAAAAACTTGCTCGAAATAATCTTAATTCCCAATACAAGTGTTTCCAATAATACCCATGAAAATGAAGATATTTATAATCAAGATGACGAGGTTAGATTTGGTAACACTACTTGTTTAGATGAGGTTCAACCATTTTCATGTTATTATAATAATGATTATGATGAGGATAGTGTTGATGAAGGATTTGAAATAAATAGGCATAGTGATCAGGAACTTGCTACTCCGATTGAGCTTTGTAATAATTGGGTTATTTCTGGTTCAGATCCTAATAATTTTAAAAATTATTCACCTATTCAAGAGGACAAGGATTTGCCTAGAGATACTTTGTTTTAGACGATGTAGTATTTCCGTTTACGAAGTCGATAATGGTTTAGAGGAACGGGTTTATCATGAGAATATTATTTTAGAGTCTAACGATTTAAAAACAATAGTCTTAGACGAAGAAGATGAACTCGTAGAGCTTTTAAATATGAGTGAGGATGCATCACCCGCGTATAATTTACATGAAGCAATTGACCATTTTCAGGATTTTGATGATCTAGAAATTAGGAAATTGTAGCCAGTCTATCTAGAGACACCCAAAATTCTAAGTTTGGGGGTGATTATCATTCTCCTTGTGCCTTACCTTTAGCTCTTACAGAGATCCCTCACTTGGGACTTAATATTTATGCCTCAACCATTGTGCCAGATTACCTTCATGCTAGCTCTCCCGAACCTAATTATGTCCAGGAAAGAAGTTCGGTTGTTAGAAACCCATCCCTACGGTTGATGTGGTTAATCCAGGGCTATGATACCAAAATTGACTTTGTTTTCCCACCAAAAACTTTTCTTTCAATTGTGGGAACTTATGAGTTACAAATGTGTCGATTATTAAGTTTTGAGACTAAACCTAATTACTTTAGGAGATTAGGGTCAACACATTTGTTTAAGGAAGACTACCACTCTCTTTGTGGTGGTTTGTGTGAGTCAAATCTCGATTGACTTAGAGGATCCCCAACTATTCGGAGTTATTGTTATGTGCGTCTAAGTTCCTATTTGAGTTTTTTCGGACTCTAGAACCCGAACATTCGGATCTAACTTTTGAGGAAATGCAACCCATGAAAATATGTTATCTAGACCCGGTTATAGAACCGAACTCGAACCACAACTAGATGTAGTTGTCTTAAACAGAAACTAGACAAGGGTGTGCTTTATTTGTTAACTTTCTTGGCAAGTTGCGGTTTCCTTTTACTTGTGATAGCCCTTTTTGGTTTTGGTGATCCGCAGATTATTAGGCTATTACTCTATGATTCTATAAGGTGACTAATCCTTTCTTACGGGTGAAGACTTTAAACTTAGCACTTCTTGGGAGGTAACCCATGCTCATGCAACACGGTAATATCTTTCCTTACTCTTCTCTTCAATTGGTAAAAGTTTCTCATTGTTCATGCTTTTAATTTCATCTTTAGAACATTGAGGACAATGTTAGATTTAAGTTTGGGGGTATGGGAGAAACTTTTTAGTTGCAATAAATTAACTCCATAGCCTAGAAATTTATGCTTATTAAGGATAGCACTAACCAATCTAAGTGGATGGAAGCTTTTTGGTTGTAGGAGTTGAGGAACCAATCGATTAGATGGCAACATCTAAAGAGTCTATTCATAAAAGCACGAGCTCGGGTGTTAGAAATAACATGATAGTTTCACCAATCTCGTTGAGTCCTTTTCACTTCTTTTTTTATTTTATTTTGTTTTTAAACTATGTTTCTCTAAGTGATTAGGTGGGTCCCACGATTCAAGTTGTTACCAATGCTAGGGTGAATTAGAGTGATTGAGATGCCAAAAAAAAAAAAAAAAAAAAAAAAGAGAGAGAAGAAAAAGAAATTGAGACCAGACCATCAGACCAACCGGAATAAATTCAATAAAGTCGACCACCGGAACCCTTGTATATGCCGGTTGCGTTGACCTAGAGTTAGGATTATCGACCATTGGTTCCCTTGTATATGCCGGTGTGTTGATATTAGTCGACTAGTATCTCAGTCCATTAGGATAGGTTCATTTTAGCGGAGGCCTTGAGACAGAGATATGGGAAACACCAATCACTTAGTAAACATCAAAACCATCTATGTTTTTCTCTATATCCATCTTCTTGATCTATCCATGTGATTAGTTTTGACTCCGGGTATTGATGTCCATAGTGCGACTATCCGAGTAGAGCTCGTGACTTATATATGAATTTTAGTATGCTTGAGTGCAAACTCGTGTACAAAACAATTGGAATTTCGCATCGGGGTACTTCCTCCTGTAGTCAATAAGTATGCCAACCAAGGAGATTCTTTAGTGCCTTCCAAGGTTCTGTTTAGATAGCTAGGGTCTGGAGTAAAGGTTTTGTGGGTACACCTCTGGTAAACCCTCCGGAGACAACACTCCGCCACTAGGGCCACCTAGGGGTTCAAATGAATTTTATTTTCGAGAATAAATTTGCTCGGGACTAGCAAATAATAAGTTTGGGGGTACCCTGGTCTCGTAGGAAGTGGAAATGATTGAATGGTGGAAGAAGGGAGTAACGGGTAACGCCTGGAATTTATGTTTCCATAATGAAGGATACGTTTACACCATTACTTCTTGTCATTACTAACCGCACCGCTTTATGACACTTCTCTGTAACGGGCGTATTGCACGCCGCACGCTGTAAATCGCCAGACCAATACCTTGATGAGTATGCCCCAGTTTGTGACATGTTTTGATGTCTCGAGAGTTTTCGTGGAAAACATGTAGCACTTTGCTATGTGTGGAAAGTTAAAATTGAGAGGCTTGCCGTAGGTAAATAGCATATGTTTCCATAATGATCGTTTTGGCTAGTCGCCTAAAACTTGTCACGAGCTGAACGGCTCGGTGACGAATTTCGATGGCTGAGATCGCATGTTTTGAATAAGGGTAGCCGTTGATTATGGCTACCTTGCGTTGGCGCCTGATAATGGTGTAGTGGCGTTTTGTCGTACTCTAATGGCAATGTGACATGGTTGGCATGGATCGAGCATGCCAGTGGCACGTTGATGCAAGTGGCGCCTGGCGTAGCCATGGCCACTAGATTTAGGCAGCTGGTCGCCTGAAACTCGCCACAAGTCTGTCAATTTGGTGGCGAACTTGGATGGCCGAGATTGCATCTCATGAGGAAGGATGACCATTGATTATGGCCGCATCTTGTTGTATAACGGAGTGGCGCCATTGGCATAGTGGTGCCTGGTGGAGTCATGGCATAGCGGCATTCTAGTTGCATGCTAGTGTCGTAGTCGTGGCATAGCAGCATGCCAATGGCGTAGCCGTGGCGTGGCGGTGTGCTAGTAGCCGTAACATAGCAGTATTCCAGTGGCGTTATGGCATGGCCACGCCTGTAGTGTTGTAGCATGTCCAAATTTAACATTTGGCTCCGTGACTAAAGTTAAGGCTTGGCGCCGAGGCCAAGGCTAAGGCTTGGCGGCATGGCCAAGGTTAGGGCTTGGCGCCGAGGCCAAGTATAGGGCTTGGCGCCGTGGCCAAGGTCATGGCTTGGCGTTGTGGCCAAGGTTAGGTCTTGGCGTCATGGCCAAGGCTAGGGCTTGGAGGCATGGCCAAGGTCATGGCTTGGCGCCGTGGACGATTTAGGGTTTGCCACTGTGTCCGAAATTAGGCGCCGTGGACAAACTGGGATTTGATGTCGTGGCCAAAGTTTAGGTTTTGGCGGTATGGTCGCTCAAAAGTTGCCACACGCCTGTTAGTTTGGTGGCGAACTTGGATGGCTGAGATTGCATCTCAGGAGGAGAGGTATTCGTCGATCATAGCTACCTTTAGTTGGCAGTGGCGCCTTTAACTCGCGCTAGAGGCATTGCGGCATGGCTGGCATGGCTCGTGCATGCCTTTGGCACGGTTACGTGCGTAGCTATAGCCATTGAAATTTTGGCACGTTGGTGTAGAAATCTTGCCTAAATTATGGTTTGGCTTGTCGAAACCCTAATTAGCCTGTATGGCACGTCGCATGGGTTGAGTGGCCATGTTTGGCGCGTTTGGCATGTGCATATGGCATGTGTGCTTGGTATGTGCGTTTGGCATGTTTGGCTTGCCGCTTGGCATGCTGTCGCGTTTTTTGGGACGCCAATTGGCATTGCGGCCATCTGGCGCGATTTCCTTCTTTTCAACACTCTGGTGAGTTTAAAGCAACCTGATTGGTTAATGTAAGAGGGCCGGTCAAGCATGGGCGTGGCTACACTTTTGTGTGAGCGTGGCGGTTTTAGAGTGACCTGATTGGTCGATGGGAAGTGGGGCCGTCAAGCTAGGGCGTGGCCACACTTCCAGTGCGCTGTGGCGGATTTAAAGCGACCTGATTGGTCGATGGGAAGTGTGTCTGTCAAGCTAGGGCGTGGCCACACTTTCAGTGCGCTGAGGCGGATTTAAAGCGACCTGATTGGTCGATGGGAAGTGGGGCCAGCAAGCTAGGGCATGGTCATACTTCCAGTGCGTTGTGGCGGATTTAAAGCGCCTAGTTTGGCTAAGCATAGTTTTTCGACCAACTAGTCTAGTGTATGCGCGGGGCGTGAAACCCTAATTTTGCAAATTAGCCGGGTTATGAGTTTTTTTTTTGAGTTATCACAATAATTGGCTGGATTTTGTATGCTTCCACAAAAATCCTCATCTACAGACTGCAGTTTGCTTTCCGTCTGAGCATTTCGTGCGATGGCCTTAACTTTGGTACTTGGAGGTTCATGCTACTCTTTGCGAGTGAACATAAATCCGTCATTCCATACCGATATTAAGGGTTACGAGGGGAACATAGCATAGGAAAGTACTCGGTGAGTCTTGTATTGGCGAGGTGCCGAAATTTACAGAGTGTTTGGGATGGTTGTTACATTCGCCGGTCTGGATAAATTTTATGTAAATATATTGAATGGCTCAATAAGTATGCCGGTGGAGAGGTTATCAATCACGGCACCGTTTCCTTGCACAGTGATGTCACATCAGATGCAAGGTTTTTCAATTATAACCCTAAGCTAAAAACAACCATCAACACCTTTATTCCTCCTGTTTTCTTTTGTTCGTCTTATATAGATATAATCATCCAAAATGAGCGAAAAGAGTAGTGAAATGTGCATAGAAGTGAGCATGGTCTAAGAACTAAATCTTACTCGACCAAATTCAGGAGTGTTCAACTCTATGTTTTAGAAAAAGAAGAGACAAAAAGAACGCAAAAAGAATGAGGTCATTTCGAGTTCGTATGCAAACGTTATGGGCAAACATCTTAAGGGAGTTATGGGAAAAATATCTTAAGGGTTCCTAGTGAGGATCTATGACAGAACCGATCCCTACCACCAAAAAGTTGCGAAAAAAATTTACAAATATGAAAAACTTAGTTCCGAAGCATGCCCAAAGGATTATTAGGGGTATTTAAGTTTAGACTTCTTTAGAGTTTATGAAGATTTGATCGCCAAAAGATAAAGGAGAGGTGATCAGGTATTAATTCTTTATTCTATGGTTTAACCGTTTGGGGGAACCATGAGATTCTTTTTTTCCTTTCAGGGGGAGGGGTAGTCAAATGAGATTTCTATAGACTTTCATAGACTTTTTATTTGAGTGACTTTGGGAGATTCTCTGTAAATCTAGATATTTCAAGTGATTCTCTGAGAGTATTTTAGAAAGATTCTATGACTTGTTGAGACAAAAAAATGATTTATAAATAGTCTTTGTGATTTCTAAAAACAAAAAAAATGTATATAAAAGTTCAAAACGTCTACTGGTTTTTCTTATTATGTACATTATAATGTTAATAAAAGTACCATGAATACCTAAATAGTAAAATACGTGATCATTGAAAAAATAAATCTCATTGTTGTCCTATGCCTAAGTTTTCATTCTTTTTATTCTATTCATCCCAAAGTTTATTGCTATGCTATCTCGCCACTGGTTTGCATCTTTTCGTTGATGCCTCTGAGCTTGATTTTGGGAAAGATGGAACGTTCATTGGTCATCATCTCAAACAAACATAAAAAGATTAAAAAAAAATGGTCCTACTCCCCAAAAAAAATATTCCCCAAATTTCCATGTCTCGGAAAATATCACCTCTTGAGGAGAGATTTCTACAATGCCTATTTTCCTAAAAAAGTCTCTCTAAATCTCTGAAAACAAAAAATCAACGAATTTCAATTCTCTTTCGAATAACAAGGGTGTTAAAGTGACTATTATGAACTCTTAATCCAATAACATGGAGTTTCAGAGAATTCAAATGACTTAAAAAGAAGTGTCTAACCAATAACAAGAGACACTAGGGACTCTCCAAAAATCTCTGTGAACTAATTGTAGATTTTGAAACTCTCTGAAAGTCATTTGAAATCTCATTTGACTACCTTGATGTTTGTAACATGAGTATCTAAACCTTTGTTTGATTACAGATGAATGCAATATGTTCTAAGCAATAAGCTTTTTTAGTTATACAAGTTTATTTGGTGTTTTAATTCATCTTATCGTTTGTCTTCACTATACATAATATTTATGATTGATTTCTAAATTATTTTGATGCGCAACCAAATTAATTTATTGATCAATCTAATGCTAATACAGATTTGAGTGATTCGTAATTGTCAAGCATCTCCCATACAAGTAGAAAACGTGAGACTTTGCAGAGGGATTCTGTAGAGCAATTGTGTGTGAAGATAACATTAGCACGTGAACTAAGCATACTGAGTTTAACTACTGGGATCAACCTAAATTTACAAACCCTAATGCGTTACATTGAGTTACATCTTATAAGTATACCTTCAGGTGGCTCAGTTGAATAGAACCCGGTGACTAAGCATACATGTTATCCAGTGATACAACGAGTTTTTGGGATAGCTAACGACAGGTAAACAAGTATGTTAATTGAGTTAATGTTTGTCAACGACGAATGAATCCTTAATCATCTCTTTCTTCTTATTACCTTAATCAATCAATCCAATCCCCAATTTCTGTATTTATTTATTTTAGGGCTATTTTGCGTTTCCTCCCCTCCCAAGATCGCTAATTAGTGTATCCTCCCCATAAAGATTAAAATTAATGTTTCCTCCCATCGTTAGTTTTTCCATCCAAAACTCAGTTAGATGAGTTGGCAAACGTATAGACGTGGAAAAATTTTTACACGTGTCGCATGAATTATCCAAAATACCCCTTCTTCTTCTTCTTCTTCTTCAATTATATTAATTAAACCCAAATCCCATTTTTTCCTGAACCCAATTCTCCCGTGAAATCCTATCGTCTAGTGCAGAGGAGGTGAACTCCTTATCAATGATCACCAATCTATGAAATATAAATTACCCATTCGAATTGGTTAAGCAAGAAACAATTTCATGGAAAACCTCTTCCTTAACACCTCTAATTGAATGCCAAATTACAGAAATTGGATGGGTTTTCAAAATCCATTTACTACCAACAACTCCCACAAGATCACCATCAATACTTTTAATTTAAATTCATTCAAAATAGTAACATTGCAATCATCGAACGACAACAGACGCAAATGAAGAGGATGCGCAAGTAATAGTAATAACATATCTTCGCAAGTGTGTTTTCCAAACTCGGGTCAGGCAAAATTCCAAACCTAATTACTCCAGAGAATCCATTAGAGATATAAGAACATTACCACTTTGTGTAAGATCAATTGCCGATGATGAATAACAAATCCATGTTTGATTGTTATTAAATTTACCGGATCTGTTTTTGTGAATAAACCATTTGAATGTGATCAGGAACCCTTTGAATAAGATCAGGAACTGGATCTGTTTGATTCTATTGGTCATGCTTTCATGGTTGATACAGATTTTTCATTGCATTGGAATTTGGCAAGTTTGCCAAACTTTTTGTTCTGTTATTCGTGTAGGGTTTGAACATAAAAAGGATAGAACATCACGATTCGAAAAGGAAAAACCTTTTTTTTGTTATCCCATCCTAGCATGAAAATCGTGAATTAGTCTGGTCAACCTTGAATGCGAAATGGAATCGGTGAATTTTCATGATCCGGGGGAGTCGAGCTTTTGTTTAGTTAATTGGAGAAGATAAGGGTATTTTGGGAATGTGGTTTGACATGTGTATCATTTTGCCACGTGTATAATAGTGCTGACTCAACTAACTGGAAATTGGATGGAAAAACTAACGATGGGAGGAAACACTATTTTTAATCTTTTTGAGGAGAAAACACTAATTAGGGATCTTGAGAGGGGAGGAAACGCAAAATAGCCCTTTATTTTAGTTTGCTAATCTAAATAACCTATCATTACACACATCTCTCTGTAGGAACGATCCTTACTGCCGCTATATTTTAGTGGGAAATATCTTGATTTGTTATGCCTAAGACAGTCCATCACATATACTTCTGGAAAATTCCTGGACATAGATTCCGGCTCTGATGAAGAAGTTTTCCACGAAGATCATCCAGTAGTTAACTTCTTAAGGAATTATTCGAATGTCATAAGAAACTTTATGAAACTTAAAAATTATTACTCAGTAAGAAAATTAAATATAATAGATGATCAGTTGGAATAAAGACTTGCAAAATAAACTTAAGCGATTATCTCAAACAAATACGAAGTCTTAAAGAAGAAATCTCCGAATGAAGTGATCGAGAGAAGCTACTTCAAGCAAAACTAGATAATTTGGAGAATAATGAGATGAACTTGTTATTTGATTCAGGACAAGATGATCTAAAATTTCAATTTGAATCATCTAAGAATGATCTAGTTAATGCGTTTTAAAATATCAAAAGGAAGAAAAAAATATGATCTTAAAAGAATGTTTAACTCTCAGTAATAGCTCAAATAAACAAACCTCGATATTGGGAACATGTAGAAATCATTGTGAGACTCGAAGATTGGTCTATGAAGGAATAGACACACCCAATACTTGCAAATAGGAAATTTAATAAAGCAACAAGTGTCAACGAAGGATCTCCAAGAAAAGAGCACAACAAGGTTCAACATCTTAATGAGGTACGAAAAAGTTGTTGAAAGTTTCAAGGAAGTTGTAAAATTCATATAGAGACTTTAAGTGACTTTGTCTCAACTACCCGTGGTAAACTAAATGATGTTCACCCCAAAACAACTTGATTGTGTTGAAAGTGCATCCCCACTAAGGAAGACCCTAATTGACGCATAGTGAGAAAGGCACATGAGCTAGGTTGCACATATTATGTTGGGAAAGATGTTGAATATCTGGTATAGCCGCAAGGTGCGTGATTGGATTCTTCTGAAAAGGTATTTCTATAAACTTGAGCAAGCTTTATGTTATATGCTTGATGTCATGATCTATTAATACCAAAAGTACTTTTTTTTTATCCCTTATGTATCGTTAAGTGATTCGGTGGAAATCCAATTATCATGATTAATTGATTAAACTTTAAACATACACTTGAAGTTAAATACCCAATATTTCTGAAATCGATAATTTACATCTCTTATACATGTTGAGCCATTGCTCCATAAAGATGAATCCATGCTAAGAGGTTAAGTAACCTACTTTTGAGAATGGTTATGAATGTAACTCTTTGAAATGGTTGTCACATCGTCTTCTATGCACCTATAAATTGCAAAGAGTTACTATATTTGTATTGGACTCAAGGTGTTAACACATGTCTCACAGTGAATCCGAAATGTAATGACTCGATGTGGGTATCAACACTTATTATGCTATTATGTAAAGTTCTCCCCGCCTATCTGAGAGACAAGAACATGATCCGTGGGAATAGCTACATAACAAGCTAAAAAAGACATACTCTTAGACAATCTATCTGATCATAATGTTGATATTTTAACTTAGTTTACGATTTTATGGGTAGAGCTCTAGATAATCATACAAATTGCGGGTACATCATTCACCATTAGTTAAGAGATAATGGATCAAAGATGAAATACTTATGATAGACAAACCAATACGGATAATGGTTCATATACCTTGAGTATGATTCATGATTACCCAACTTAATTTATGTTTAAGTTCTTAAATGTACAGGTTGAACGAAATAGACAAAGTTGATGAATTTTGGATTTTGGTATTTGTTGCAGAGAAGAAATTTAGAGTGCAAGCTTGTGTTACTCTCGAAATATAATTCAAGCAATTCATGTTCATAGATCCTTAACAATCTTGGTTAAAAATTATGGTTCATGAATTATTTTTGTTTCAAGTAGATTATTTGGAAATTGCCCAAGAAATGATATTTTTATGGTGATTGAGAATGTTTCAAATTATTTAAAGAGAGTTTTCAGAACATTCTGAATTCTAGAAACATGGTGTATAAGCCAGTACACGTACCTTGTTCATCTGAGTTCGAGAATGAGGGGGATGTACGCATACCCAATATGCGTACCCATACGATTTGAGTTTGCGAACTGGCCAATGTATGTATGCCTGATACACGTACCCTTGGATCATGAGTTTGCGAACTTTCCGTAGGTATGTATATATATCTACACAGTTATGAATTAAACGGAAGCTCATGAACTGTTTATAAAAATGTTTAGCTTTGCTACAACTCCCCTAAAAACTTCTAAGACAACTTTTTCACTAGATTACTCTGTATTTGTGGATCATGGTTTAAGTCTTGAATGTTATTGAATACCATTATTGTCTGAACGATCACAACATTCTTGATTCATATGTGAACTTACGAGTGCATGGTCCTTAATGATTTATATATGTATCCATCTTATTCTTTATCAATAAAATCTTTTGATACACATATGGTGGCCATTCTTGGCATAATTTCTTGTGGAAAAGGTTAATTCTCCCTCTAAGAGTAAATCAAATATTGTTTTCACGAGTTTGTATCTCTTATAAAAGATGATTACAATACTTGGTCTTTATGATTGCATATTGTGCATTGATTACCATGACATAGTTTTAAATTGATTAGAAACGGGATCTCATGGGAAACTTTTAGTGATTTATTCTTAGCTCATATCTCCTTGTAAGGGATTGCTAAAATCCAATATAAAAATCATTTTCTTTCAGGGAAAGGTCGCTTTTATTGTTCTCGTGGGAGTGCCATGAAACAGGGAGAGTTCGATTTGAATTTGTGCATGCTTAATTACTTTATCTTAATGGGGAATACGAATGTGGAATTATATAAGCACAAAATTGGTTAAAAAGACTAAAATCAACAAATCCTGGGTGAAAAAGACATCTAGATTTTGATACTGTTTAAATGGACAAAAATACAAAAATAGCTAGGATATAAACAGTTTCATCCTACCCATTTTCAAATACTTTTTCTTTTTTTTTAATTTACATCAAGATACATCCAGTTTCATCCTTGCTATTTTTTAAGTTTAAGTCAGGATGAATCCAGTTTCATCATTGCTATTTTTTTTTGTCCATTTCACCAATATTAATTTTTACTCATCCATTTGAACCAGGTTTTAAAAATATTTGGACAAATGACTCATTTTCCGTTATACAAGAATAGTGTATCTTTGTCTCTCCTTGATGAACACGCTAAGTTTACTAGTTGATCAATCGTCTAAATATTAAGTTGGTATGTTGTCTTTAATCTCGATAACTCTCTTGTGTAGTTCATTACGATCTCTTATTTTTCACCTTTGCCAATTTTTTTTTTTTGACAAAAAGAATAATTAATAGGGGAAAGCCACTTTTACTTGTGGGAAAGTTGATTCAATCTAGGATATATGACTTCGGGTCAATATTGGGTGGATTTTGTAATAAGCCCTCCCCTTATTATTGTTGTCGTTCTAATTATGCAACACTTGACTGCTGCCGAGTATTATCTCCTTTTGACTGGATTGGATATATTTGTGATAAAACTAAAAAAAATTCCAACAATAGGTGTAATGCTTAATTAATCAACACCAACACAGTAGTTATACTTCAATATCTTCGGCTCTCCTGAAAGTATTAGATTCTAAGGAACTCATTGTTTGGTGTAAAAGAAGTTCACGATCGATTTAAATGAAAATTTATCAGGAACCAACATTTTTAAGCTGCAACTTGACTCAATCCTCCAAACAACTTTGTACACAGTCCCGTAGTTGATTCTCATTATCCTTGCAGTCGCACACCACAAATCATCCTACTTAAAAAATAACGGACCTTCAAAAAGTAACACAAAAAAAAAAATATTATGTAAGAAACATCGAAAGAACTGAGCTTATAAGTGTGGGTAATATGTATTTGCACTTATAAGGGAAAATGATGATCTCCAACAGTGAATCCTTCCTTGGATTAGCAAGGTACAGTGCGATAACATGTAAATTTCGAACAAGTTTGTATATAGAAGAAGCGACAAATGTTCATAGTTATTTCCTAATACGGAATGAAAATGAGAAGAACCAACATTATTATCTTTTCTTGGTTTTCCTTTTTCATAAACTTTTAGCCTAGATCGGTAATTTATCTTTTAACGGGTGTACTGTTTTGGCCAAGTTTTTTTCAACCTACAACCGCCATCCATACACTTTCATCCAAATTAATCGTTCCCATTCTTATACTCCCTCCGTCCCACCATTAGATGACCTACTTGGTCTAAGATCTTGTCCCATCATTAGTTGACCTATTTCACTAATCAAGGGGATATCTCTAAAACTACCCTTTTGATTGACTATCAGTATCATAAGAAATATATATAATTTGATATTCATGTTTATACTCGTTACGTAGGTGTTTTAAAATGATTTTCAACGGTACAAAATTTACAAAAATCTATGGTATAGTTTGAGAGATAAATGATTTCTAAATTTTACAAATTATTATCCATAAGGGTATAGTTGTAAAAAATACTTAAAAACACTCATTTCATTCATTGCCTAAAGAATTGTGCAAATTTCAACTAGGTCATCTAATAGTGGGACGGAGGTAGTATATTAGAACGACAAAGATAAGTTACTAACACGCCAAAGGAGAGTGAATGATACATGAAGTTAAACTCCAAAAAAAAAAAAAAAAAAAAAATTCTTTATGGACAACCAAAAAAACAACTCTAAAACAATCACTCACATGTTTTCTTGTTTATTGGGTCCCATGACATTCATCAAGGGACCCACTTCTCCCAGTGGGTTCATCATCACCCTCCATTGGGGTATATTGTTTTAGGGTTGTTTTTTGTGTTGTATGTCTAGAACCATTGAAAAAAAAAAAGCAAAAAGAAAAAAAAAGAAGAAAGTTTATTACCAAATCCATCTAACATTGACCCGAAATCAAATATCCTAGACCCAGTCAGCTTTCCCTCTAGTAAAACTAGCTTTCCCCCATTAATTATCACACAAAAAGGGATAATTATCTAGTAGTATTATACTATAACATCTGGCTTTTCGGAATATTATGCAACGGGGAGTGAATTGCAAGCGTTGGTTTCACTTAAATAAGGACCAAGGGGTAGAACACATCACCATAGTGTTGCTTCAAAGTTTCTGGGTACACATCACCGTAATATTGAGTAGGTTTGAGTTTCATAAGAAAAATGGTGTGAAATGTCAACCAATTGCATTCAAACCATGTCATTAGAACCTTACCCTTGAAAAATCTCATTAACCAAGGCAACGTTGCAGTGTTTATGATAGGACTCGTAGAACCATTGACTAACAGTATCTCGGTAAATAATGTGTTAATCTAAATCAGTTTGTAATGTAAAGTAACACTTATAAATGAATTTGGATATGTTAAATTATAACAAAACACCATGAAATAAAGATAACCAACCTTCAAATGATGTTTATTCTACCCTTGGAACAAGGAAGATACAAGATTTGAGGTTCTTCTTTAATAATCTTCAAATTTCTACCTAATTCTAAGATTGGAAACTAGAAGATAATAGATGCATCTCTTACAAATTGAAATTTCTAGCCAATTACAAATTGGAAATAACAAAGTGTTGGAGGCTCTTCCCTTAGGAAGGATTTAGGGTTCTTACACCACTTTTCTAAACAAAACCAAACTTGAAACTAGTAGAACTAGGGTTTCAACAATAAATAGTAAACATAAAGGATAGACTAGGAAAGAAACCAAATAAAGGGGGTAAGAAGGAGAACAAGGATAAAGAGGATAGGAATGGTATTTTATAAATACCACTATGCATCATCCTCCCCTTCTTAAAAGAAATTCGCCCTCGAATTGTCATATTCTTCATCCCAATGATTTTTGCCCCAATGAAACCAAGTGAATTGATGCACATAAGAAACCCAATTATCATGCCTAGTAGAAAACTTGTCTTGAGAATTGATGTGCTTCAATGCTATGTAGTCCAAAACTAAAATGAACTCATTAATGATTGCACTCAGGGCCGGCCCTGAGATTTGGCTGCCCCGAAGCCATCGTAAAATTGTTGCCCCATCCATCCTGGTACCCGTACACACTTGAGTTGATGAGTGAGCAAGCACAGTTTCTTTGTCAGCAATTTCCACGACCACAAAGGCACAAACTGTAATGTGATTATTAGGAAATTAATTATAAGAGGCCTGTAAGATATGCAATAACCCTTTCGTGCACACAATCGAGACAACAATAATTCTTCTCTGTTAGATATGCTAATTGTGTGCAACAAGGCAACATCGAGCACAATAAAACTTAACCAAACTAAGCAACCAATAGGCAGTTGAGCAAACAATTTAAGTGCCTTCCCAGACAGTGAAGTTATTGATTGAAGATTCGAAATAATTTTGAGCAAATACAAAATAAGCAACCAACAAACAATGGAAAGTTTATGTTCAACTGAATTGAGCATTTGAAGTTTCTGCCCTGAAATATTAAATCGCGGTTTTTTTTTAGAAAAATCAAAAAAATAAATTCAATTTGTACCATGATGAATCTGTGTAATAAATAATCTTACATGAGTAATAGTTTAACTCACCATTAATGGTGGTCGACGACAGTAACAGAAAAGGAGAAAGAGGATTTTAGAACTGTAGTCTGTAGAGAACGATTGAGGCTAAATATATTTTTATAGTGGGACCACTAAGCAAAAAAAAATATTTGTAATTTGCCCCTTCTTTTCTTACGGATTCGTCCCAATTTTTATTTCTAATCACATCTTATACCAGTTTTGCGTTTTCTTAAACCTCACACCCCTTGCAAATATCCTAATTTTGATGCCCCTTTTCTGTGATGCCCCAAAGTCAACCTTCGTTGACTTTGCCTCAGGGCCGGCCCTGATTGCACTACTTCGCTTCTTGAAAACTACTCGACCACGATTTCTTCCTTTATAATTACTCACCAAGTCTAACCTCTTGTGGTGATAGTCAAGTGCACACTTAAGAAGCAAAGAAACACCAAGTAGTTTTTCCAACTTTGAATGGTGACTTGCGTTATTATACTTGTCTTCAAAGGAAGCCCAAGTTGGATCAACATAAGTTAGTTTCTCATTTTCTTTGCTAATACTTTGATAAAGAGCTTGGTGTAGGGTGAATTTTTCTCTCAAATTTCATCTCTTGGATGACATTTTTGGATATGGCATAAACATAACTATTAGAATCATTAACAAGCTTGCTTACCTTTCTTCTCATGGTACAAGTGGTATGGAATGCGTCATGCCTTGTCCCTCGATCATCGTCGTCAAGTTCAAGCATGGAGTATTTGTTTATGACACCCAATCTTTGTATTTGATAACCGGTGATAAACTCTTCTTCCATTTCTTCATTAGGTTCTGCATCAAATATGGGTGGCGACGTAGGATCAAAGTAAACATCATTACCAATCTCACCTTCCTCAAAACTTGAAAAACTATCAAATTTTGGTGGAGACATTGTATCAAATACCATGTGGGCAACATCATTATCAATCTCAACTTCCCCATAATTTGAAAAACTATCAAACTTTGGTGGAGACATTTTATCAAATACCATTTGGGCAACATCATTACCAATCTCACATTCCCCACAACTTGAGAAACTATCAAACTTTGGTGGAGACAATTTATCAAACATCTTGTGGGCAACTTCTTGATGCTCATACCCACCAATTGAAGTTGAACTCTTTAGCTTCACTTCATCTTCATAGTCATTAGGAAGGTCAAATGAATCCACATAAAGACATTCCAACTTCTTAAATTTCTCTTCTACTATTTGATGCATTTCATCAAACATCTCATATCTCATTTTATTCAATAATCTCATCACTTGAACATTACTTACTTTTACTTCCCCATCCATTTTCATTCTTCTTTTTGATATCATAATAAAACACCATAAGATTGAAATACCCAATTTAAGAAACTACCAAAAAAAAGAAACACAACCCAAAATACTTGATGATGATATTAGTATCTTTACCAAACCTTCCCCAAAAAATCAAACCAAAGCTCTTGATACCAACTAATGTAAAGTAACACTTGTAAATGAATTTGGATGTTAAATTATAACAAAACACCATGAAATAAAGATGATCAACCTTCAAATGATGCTTCTTCTACCCTTGGAACAAGGAAGATACAAGATTTGAGGTTCTTCTCTAATAATCTTCAAATTTCTACCCAATTCTAAGATTGGAAACTAGAAGATAATAGATGCATCTCTTACAAATTGAAATTTCTAGCCAATTACAAATTGGAAATAACAAAGTGTTGGAGGCTCTTCTCTTAGGAAGGATTTAAGGTTCTTACACCACTTTTCTAAACAAAACCAAACTTGAAACTAGTAGAACTAGGGTTTCAACAATAAATAGTAAACATAAAGGATAGACTAGGAAAGAAACCAAATAAAGGGGTAAGAAGGAGAACAAAGATAAAGAGGATAGGAATGGTATTTTATAAATACCACTATGCATCAGGTTGTTTCCGAAGCGCAAATTGCGGAAGGAGAAAATCAAAGAGAAATTGCAGAGAGAAACTAAAGAATGAAAAGGAGAGGAAAAGAAAACTATATATAGGGGAAAAAGATCCTCGAGAAAAACGAGGTCATTTAATGCGAGAAGAGACATGAACGGGTCAAGAATAAACGGTTGAAAGAGACGTGTCAAGAAAAGATATTAATAATCAAAATCCGTGTAAAAGTACAAAATCAAACAGATAAAGATAAACAACATAAAGAAATCAAAAGGATCGCTCTCATGATACTCTTCCTTCGCAGAGAAATATGAGGAAAGGCAAGAATTGATACTAAATGTACATCTCAAAGAAACTTCGAACTTCACAAAAGAATAGAGGCAAGTACGTACTTTTCAAGAAAAAGTATTCTTCCGCGTTTGTTCCTTCATCGGCGAAGACCAAAGATTATTACAACAACAGATTTTTCCTTAAAGATCGCTCTTCAAGCAATATTCAAGGAAAAAGAGGCAAGATGTAGGACCATAATATCGCAACGTACGGGGCTCAGGGTTAATAAACAACGATGACGCGAGGCGATCGCAGAGAGCTAAAATAAGCGACGCAAAGAATAACGATGTGCAAGACATAAAAAAGACGTGAGATCCGGCGAGGGTTAAGAAGTGTCGCAGAGTGAATGTTTGTGCATCTCGCGACACTTCGCGAGACATTCCCGAAAATAAAGGGTAGCTTAGCTGTCATCCACTATGTATTACCCTATATAAAGGGCTAAGTGAGTCTGTAAAAGGGGAGAGATCTTTTTGGGAGTTGTTGGGCAAGTCATTAGGAGAGAGAAAGTTTAAGAGTGTTTAATTTCTAAGTGTAATTCTATTCTCTTGTGTAAACAATTCATGGATTCAATCAATAAATATTCTTGATCTTACATCTTTCAATGGACTAATTAAGCAAAATCGAGTAAGGGGTGTAGTGTGGGAAAACCTGCAACTACAGCTGGCATTCCATCTG
>JAJJWW010009932.1:0-96925 GCA_023531295.1 Papaver armeniacum
TCATTACACCACCCCTCTTGAGAGCAACCTCAATTATGGTCCCATGACCAGGGTTTCGGGAGTGATGTTTCTGGTCGACGAAACAAGATGGCTGCAAGCACCATGCTCATGTATCAATCAAGGGTTCCTTATCTCAAATGAATCAATGGCATTGAAATCCATCACCAACCCTTCAAAACACAAGCGAATGGTCCAATGACACAACATGGGTGTTTTACAACGAGCTCGTCGAAGACAATTTTACACTGTCCCGTACAAAGCAGCGAGCTGGGAGAAGTTGGTGAAGAATCCAGGGATTGGTCATATACCATTCTCTTCATATAGATGTCCTCCACAACATATCCAAAATTCACAACAATAGGAGAAACGAGCGAAGAGTTATGGCCAAAACATTGGACCACATAGCAGCTGAAAATTTTCTGAAGGTCTCCTGGAAGTTTACTGTTTCGTCGATTTCGACCCCTACACGTGCTCAAAACTTAAAAATCTTCTTTTCTAAAGCTTGGAAGTTTCCTGGGGATAAGGATACATGGGTATATCGCGAAAAACTGATATCGGATGAAGATTTTACGGCGTTTTTGCTAAAAGGCTGAGTTCTGAATTTTCTGGTGACGTATTTCGGTAAAGCTTTTCACTTATTCATGAGAATCTTCATTCATTCATCAACAAATCAACAATTTCATACTTCTATGAATAAAATATACAATGGGTACTTGCTGGAGTAGTCCCTAAAGTGCTCAAGGGACCGGAATTGCCAACATCACCATTGGAAACATCATTGCTTTCACTCGGTTTCGAAATCTGGGGTTCTCTTCTTCACCATCCTCCGAAGACGAATGGGAATCATCAGTACTCCCATGTTCCATGGAAATCTCCTCCTGAATACATCAACAACAATTAGTGGTATTTCATTCAAGGAGTGTCATGAACGATTATACGAAGAGGTACTTACATCGAATTCTTCTTTGACGCTCGATTCAGAAATTGTTTGTTCAGCAGCAATGAATTGAAGACTGTCAAGGCTCGATGGAGCAAAGTTTTGAAATGAAGTAACAAACATTAGTTTCATGATCCTAATTGCACGGACAAGAAAAAGTCATGATATAAGGAGCGCTAACAACTCACCAAAGAGACAGCCGGGACCTTACATAGTTCGATATCATTTTATGATCCTTATTTATGGATTCTCCACTCCGAAGACTTACTGCTATTTCTGAGTAATCCACATCAATCGAACAAGGGCCCATTTGTCGAGCTGCTTTATTGATGTTATATTCCTCCATCGGAGACTTCCCGTGCATTACTGATGCTAAGTAATCAGGAATACAACTCAGTATGAAGGATCTCTCACCATCATTCAGAGGTCCCAGAAGCACCATTTCTTGAAGCTGCATCTGTAGAGATATCATATTTGGAAGTATCATTATGGGAACCAGTCATTCTTGCAAAGTTGCTGTGACGTCCATACAACATTCCTACCTCAGTATATCATCCGTAGATGCAGATTTCATCAAAGCATTGGAATTAAAGCACAACAAAAATAATTAGGATGCTCACATCAGCGTCTACAAAATGGTAACTCTCAACTCTTTCCTATTTATGGTTTCACGAACTTAGTGATAATAACGTAAAATTTCGAAAATCTTGCTCGCTCAATCAAACCTGCAAACATGAGAAACACCCATTACTTAAAAGTCTGACACCTGACTTTTCGCGAAATTATGAATAATTCACATAACCCTTCATGTGAACATTCACTGATTTTCTACCGTATGTGCATACACTATGAAATCATGAAATTCACGAAAACATTATTGTTTGCTTTTAACAATTGTTTAAAATCATTTTGCAAAATTTTTCATAAAATCGTGAACAACCCACGTAAATCTTTACTGTGTGAACGGTTTTTCAAAATTTGGACAGACGTCCATTCTATAATTGTGAAAACTCACATACAGACATTATTTCACCATGTACAATTGTCTACTTTCAATAGTTGTTCAAAATCAAAACATTGATTTTACAAAAAAATATATATTTTAATGCGAAACTCACGTAACTTTGAAAATATATGTATATTTTTGCTCCCTCTCGCGAGCATCCGTCTTTGAAACGAGAGTTTATTCCATTTTGTGAAATCTCACAAATTAAAAAAAAAAAAATTCTACTTTTGCTCAAACGAGCGTTCTTCTATGAAACGAGGGTCTTTTATACTTTTGTAAAGGTCCACATATTCCAAATAAATTTTATCATGAGGTGCAGGTCTTTTCAAAAATTCCTTTAACTCTAAGGATCATTCTTTATCACTTTTACTAAGAACCTACGTTCATAAAAGTATTTGTGAAAGTTCATGCTTTGAAAATAAATTTTGGTTTTCATGAAACCTCATCAACAAAATTTTCTCTACTGCAACTAGACCATGTCTACTCAAGAATTCATGTATCTATTTCATATTAGGGATTATTGCTCGTTTCTTAAACTAACGAACGAACGAGCGTTTTTTTTTTTAAAACAAATTTTCATGAAACTTACGCATACATGCACACATGGAATTTTATTTTGAACAACTCATGAACAACTGAACTTTTAAAGAATTTAGGGCTTCTCTCCCTTTTATATTAATTTTATTTCCAAAACCTAATAAAAAATGGGTTTCTTTTTGGGCTCGGGCCCGTAAATCCTAAATCGACCAAAACTGGACTTTTGACTTACCAAATCAGCGATGCTTCATCTCTCCGTGCTCACGGAATCACGCTCTATCGCACTATCAGGGTCCTCACCTGAACGTTTGCTCGTACATGACACCATTGGATCAAATCGAGGATTCTGAATATACCTTTGTAGACTGAGTTCAACCACCGATCTCATCGACTAAAAATCACCATTCAATGCATTACTGCGAAACATGACTGTTCCCCACTAAGCAGGGGACTTAATGTTGATGGTGGATTTTCAACAAAGGACAAAACCGTAAAATCATTATTCATGTTTCGACACGACTTTCAGGCATGCAACGATTCATATTTTACGAAGCCATGATGAATATGTTTTCGAAAAGCCCCACTAGCTGAGCGATTCGATCCCTGGCATTTCATCATGACCTCTATGCAGAATAACATAATTGGGCGGTTCTCCGTAGATTGAGAGCTTAACGCCTTCAGGACGTCGGTGACACTCACTGTTCCCTCACTGCAGGAGAGAGACCCCCCCTCCACATAAAAGAATAGTTGGGCGGCGGACGCCTTCAGAACGTCGGTGACACTCACCGTTCCCTGACTATGTGGAGAGACCGTGCATAGATTCAGGCGGTTCTCCGCAGATTGAGAAACGATAACGCCTTGGTCGTAAACAACACCCGTGATTCGACTATGCACCATTCGAGAATGGATGTGACGCTTTAACGGCTAATATCTTTTTACGTAATAGATTAATTCTTAGTGACATTCACCCTTTGAATTCCCAGAATGATCTATTATTGCTCCTATTCCATGGTCGAATCCACGACATGATCCCATGGAATGGCAATAACAATTTCTCCTATTCCATGGTCGAATCCACGACCTGATCCCATGGAATGGCAATAACAATTGCTCTTATTCCATGGTCGAATCCACGGCCCGATCCCATGGAATGGCAATAACAATTGTTCTGATTCCATGATCGAATCTACGACTTGATCTCACAGAATGGCAATAAACTACTATATTATCTCATTATTCCAATTTCATGATCGAATTCACTGCTAATCTCATGGAATTGTAATAGATAATTTTATTACTCCGATTCTATGGTCGAATCCACGATCCCATGGAATGGTAATGCCTGCTTTATTATTCCAAGTTCATGGTCGAATCCATAGCTGATCCTATGAATTGATCATAAATGACTACTCATTTTATTGTTCCATTTAATGAACTATTCTATACTGAATTTCATGAATTAGCAATAAATACCCAACCAACAGGCATCTGGATCATCACTGAGTAAGCCCCACAAAAATGGTGTAAGTGTACTCGACAATGATGCACGACTAAGCACCCGGATGCACAAACGAACATCCAAAAATATGGACAGATGAGGAATCCTACGCAAAATAGGAGAAAGCAACAAATAATAATAAAATAATAAGAGGCGCCCAGGGCCCGGGCCAACCAGCCGGCCGGCCATGCCCTAGCCGTGGCCGGTCCCATGCCTCTTCCATTATTTTGCCCTATTTTGTTATTTTCATGAACTCATGGAAAACTCCTTCAATTTAGCAACTTTCCTTGTTTGTGCAAAATTCATGAATTCCCCATAACTTCATGGATTCATGAAATAATATTATAAAATAGGGAAAGATGTGCGGGACCGAGCAACCTAGCCAGCCGGCCATTCCTAAGCCATGGCCGGTCCCACACCTTACAATCCCTAGATTTTTATAATTCCCTAAACTCATGAAACTCCTCCGTTTCAACAAAAACTCATGGATTCTCCATAGCTTCATAGATTCATGAAAAAATAATAATATAAAATTAGGAAAAGGTGTGCGGGACTGGGCAACATAGCCGGCCGGCCATGCCCTAGCCATGGCCGGTCCCACACCTTGCAATCCCTAGTCTTTTATAATTATTATTTTCCTAAATTCATGAAACTACTTGGTTTGAGCGAAAATCATGATTTCGTGATAACTTCTCAAACTTTGCTCAAATCATGAAAAACTAAAAGCCAACAGGTCACACGACCGGCTAGCCTCTCACGGCAATTTTAAATGTTAAAATACTCTTATTTTAATATTTACAAAATATTGATCAATTGAGCATACATGCTCATTCCAACAAAAATCAAGAATTTCAGTCAAGATAAAACTCTTCTGAAAATTCATAATGTTGCTCGAACGCACATCAGAAAATACTGAAACTCTCAGTACGGAGACACGGATACCACGGCAACACGTGCATGCCTTCATGACCGACCAGAGTCATTCCTAGGGCTTGCACAAAGCCGGTCCCACGCGTTTTCATAATTCTGACCTAATTTGCTCAATTGCTCATATTGGGCCCAAACTCACTTCAACCAACCTGGGGATTGCTCAAACGACCAACAACCGGTCCCGTGACTACCAAGATCCGGTCCCATGCTCTCTTGGTCGGTCCCCATCTTTCATACCTAGGTTTTATCACCTAATGCTGAACCCAGCAATATTTCAATAAATGATGAAACCGACATTTAATCATCATTCTATCACCAACAGTTCAACTCGAAACCCTGGTGCATGCTCACTCGAGCACTGGGCACCACGTGGACGCCCATCATCCCATGTGGTCATTCCCTCTATCACTCATGACCTATTTTCAGCGATTCATCAACTATGATATGAAATTAGGGTTTTGAATAAATGTTCTACGAATCATCATTCTGAGCAAGATTCAAACACTAATGAATTTATGTTGATTCAGCAACCAGCATGTGAATTAATCATATAATATTTGGTAATCTACTAATATTTTAATATTTTATTAGGTCACGTTACCAATAAATATTTCGTCGAATTGAGCAACACTTGCTCAGTTGCTCAAATATTGATCCAGCTATCAATATTCAGTAATTTATCAGTAATTTGTCGAATTGAGCAATACTTGCTCAATTGCTCAAATATTGATCCAGCTATCAATATTCAGTAATTTATCAGTAATTTGTCGAATTGAGCAATACTTGCTCAATTGCTCGACAAATTATCAATATTCAGTATTTAGTGAAATTGAGCAACACTTGCTTAGTTGCTCGTCAAATTCTCGATATTCAGTAATTCGTCGGATTGAGCAATACTTGCTCAGTTGCTCGAATATTGATCCAACTATCAATATTCAGTAATTTATGTTATTTCGTCGAATCGAGCAATACTTGCTCGATTGCTCGAATAATCCACATATATTGGTAACTCATCAATATTCAACAACTCGTTGAATTTACAATATTTGCTCAGACGAGCAACATTAACATTCATGAATCGCTGAGCATTTGTCAAACATGCTCGATTCAACAAAACCTAGACTCATTGTCTAATCAGTCAGCAACTGACAAACTAAATACACGTCTGTCATGTAGAATACACGATTCGTGAGACATCAATCACGTCAAATTGTGGGATAACAACTAGGGTTTTGGTCTGGCGGCCTACAGCACGTGGATATCATCCACGACGAGAAATGTGCGTAAGTTGTGTAAACGGTTGAAGGAGTTAGCAAAGTAGTGGGTGAACGTTCCGTCAAGTCTCCACACGACATGGAACTGACTTTACCACGATCTTCCACTTGCCCACTCTTCCACTCATGAAACCGTCACACTTACAAGGATCAAGGTGTTCACAACTCTGACAATATAAATAAGTCTCTGAATCTATGATTGAGGACAACGAATGATCACTAGCTATCAGCAATCATCCAGACAGAATTTCTCGAGTAACTACTCTCAAGAATTCATCAATCTATCAGAACTTATTCGAACTCAACAATTCACCAATTATTGCAGAAACCTTCAACATATCCACAATCCTTGATTATCATTGATTCCACACAATTCTCGGCTTCCCTCCTACAGATCAACCAATCTCCCTCTTTGCGGCCGAATTGACTCTAGAACGGCCATTGACTTGGTTTAGGCCGAAGTCATACAGATTGATCTCTCGAATCTAAGTACTCCCTTTGCAGTGCATCTGTGTGAGGTTGAGAAGTTTGCTCGGTTCGAGGAGTCTCGACATGCTCGTCTCTTCATTTCCCCAAAAAACCAGCAAACCGTTTTTTCCCCATCCACAGATTGGAGACCACAGTGGGAGATTAATCTCTCGGTTGCAATATCAAACTCTCACAAAATGGTTGATCTTGGGTCAGGTTCAGTCACCAATCCCAACACAAACAATGCTAGCACTAGCAACAATGGTGGTACTCCAGAAACTACTCCTGCTTCCAACATCGGTGCTGGTGATACCGCTCCTCTGCAAACCAATATTGGAGACAATCCTCTCTTCGGCCGGTCTCCCGAAGAAATTAGAGAAAACCCACCTACCATAGGTGATCTCATGAAGGTGCAAGAAACTCTTGCCAAGAATCAGATTGACATGGCTAACACATGGAAAGAGCTGTGCAATTATCTCAAAACTCTCACTGACAAGATGTCAAAGAAAGCTCAGAAGAAAGGAAAATCCAAAGAAACATATCCGGCTGCTGATCCTGAAGTAACTCCGATCCATGTAGTAGATGATGATGAGGTGCACAAAGCTGCAGATAATCCACCAACAAAGGAACCTGCAGGCTTCATCACTCGTGAGGACCTGGAACGCTTCATGGAGGATCGAGGAAAAGAGAAAGCATAATTTGTTCATCGTCATCAACCTTTGTATCCTGCTTCTACAAAGAATTCCCCTCCCGAAAGGCTGTACCTCCCCAACATTCACACTGTACAATGGAACAGGGAACGCTTGAGAACACATCTCTCGATTCCTGAAGGCACTAGGAGAGCACGAACAAAATCATGTCTTCCGTATAAAAGAATTATCGAAATCTCTGACAGGCCGAGCATACACCTGGTACAACAACATTGCACCTAGGAGCATCGATAGTTGGGGAGAAATGGTTAATGCCTTCTACAGGAAATACTTCTTTGTCTCATAGCATATTACTCTCTCCGACTTAAGAAGAATGTCTCAGAAGAGCAATGAACATCCGAATGATTATGTGAAGAGGTTCAGAGTCCAAGCTTTGGATTGTCATGACCCGAATGTCACTGAACAACAACTGGTGGACTTTTGCATCAACGGAATGATCCCAGTCTACAGAGCCTTGCTGGAAAATCTCCGGTTCCATACTTTCTCTTAGCTTCATGAAGCAGCCAAACGATCGCCGAATCGCACCGCCATCAGTAAAGAGCAAAGTCTGCAAGGTGGAGGAACCTCGAAGCAGCCGACACCTAGTCAATAATCAATACAATCTACAGCCTTCAACAAACTTTGTTACCAGAAGGAATGAAAGGAAAGCTGAAACACGGTATCAGAGCGCTTCTCCAAACATCTCAGGCTCCTCTGAAGGCGCGAAGAAAAGATAACCAATCCTGAAATGCACAAACCTCGACCCGGCATCAACGAACGGGGAAATGATCATACAGACTCAAACTTCTCTCTTCTCATGAAGGAGTGATCGAGTTATTGGAAGTCTGGTTCAAGATGGTGCAATCAAATTGTCAGGAGAGAGCCAACTGAAGAAGAAATGGAGAATCCCAGGTACCGTCGCCTTCATAGGTTCATCGATCATCCAACAAGTAACTGCAATATTTGAAGCACATCTTCAAAGAGAAGGTTGATCCATAATAGCTTCAACTAAGGACTGAAGGAGTACACAAGAATCCTCTCCTAATCAGAAATTTTGCAGTCTCTGAACAACCGGTCAAAGAAGCAGTTCAATCGTTGATCGAGCGTATCTGTGAAATTGCTCTATCTGTCTAAGACACAAAGGAAGGACATGTTCACAACACCAAATTACATTGTGTAAGACATCTGTCCATCCCAAAAATATTCCTTGAACCTTCATCCACAGACAAGGAGATGCACGACTGGGGACTGCTTACCACAGTCCATCTCAGAGGAAATGAATTTGGAAGAATGTTGATCGATGCTGACACCGCCATCAACAACATTCCACTGAAAACCCTTAGAGTCGCATGCATCATTCAACTAAGCTGCTATTCCTGTCTTATCTCAATCAAAGACCATAAAGGAACGCTCAGAGATGCATGCGGTTGCATCACTCTCAAAATGAAAGTTGGCTCAACCTGGACGAAACCAAGTTTCATATAATTAGGGAAGATCCCGGATACGACATGATTCTTGGATGGACGTGGATTTATGCCGAGAAGATGACTACTGACAAAGCATCTTTGGTTGCACATCTCTCCAACGAAGAAAGTTCTGATCCAGAAGATTTGACGGACGTTCCATCATCAGAGCACTTGGAGGAATTTCGAACTTTGACGAGGTTGAAATAAGAACCTGCAAAAAATGCATAGACATTCATCAAAAAGTCCTGCACTCAGGCAAGTCTCGTTCCTCCCATGTCTATGTCATTTATTTCCTCACATGCTATTCTAGCATGGGGACTCAATTATGCTAGCATCTCTGCTATTGCAAGATGCTATAAGTTGGTAATCTTACTTCAGTAGTACTTTACCAAGTGGTTGAATCTGACATTTCTCTGAATCGAGCATTGAGACATTCATTACTGAGATAATGTCCAACCATGGCAAGGAACACTTTGGGCGTTTCTCCGTAGCCTTGCATGAGTGTCCATATGTCCCACAAAATCAGAAAGCTCTGATGTCTGCACAAGTGTTGAATCCCACCACCGCAGGGAAAGGAATGCTGAATCAACAGAAGATACTCGGGGCCGATACGATCAAGACTAAGACATTCGAAGCTTAAATAATACTACGCTTCAACGCTCAAGTATCTAAAAAGTCTTCAAATTGTACTCCCAATCAAAGAGTACACCTTCGATAATGGCGCCTATGGCTTCAGCACAAACATCTCAACGATGACACACTGATTCACCACCGACACGATCAAAGTGAAACTGAACTACAATCGCTGAGTCTTTACTATCTCCATGACAAGACTTCTGAAGCAGATGCAACATCATTCATCCATCGATGGCACGAATTCCTTCAACATGCACTGGGGATTTGATCTTATTGGACAAGATTCAAGACATAGCAAGTCATTGCAACCTGATGCGATTCCATGAAAACTTTATCAACGAAATATCTTTACATCACGAACTTTGCACAACTAAGGAACTTCTCTCTTCATCGATCACACCCAGAATGGAGACTGCTGATGGAATTTGCCGCAACAACGTCGACTCATTGATGAAGCCAGTTCACGGTAAAGTCATACCTGATCAGGATAATTCGGGTTGTACTCCCAGTACACCTACATCTTAGGGATTCTCAACCCAATAACTAGTTCGTGAACGTGAAGGTTCACAGAGTGGAGGAACTCCACCCAGTATCGGCATCAACAAGGATATGTGGAGGAACTCTATTCATGGTCTCAGCATCAACAAGAATTTCTGGAGAGAATTCAATCGTGATCTCAGCATCAATAACAGTCTCAGGTGCAACATCAGTCTTCATCAACTAACCATTCTCTGAAGCATTGATCGATGAAGCAGACTTCTCCAAGCATTAATGATTCGTGTCAAGATGCGTAGACATGAAAATATGTTCCCATGAAAGTCTTCCCAAAGCTTGCATGACTGGTGGGCACAAGCCAAAGACTTCTACAAGATGTTCTCATCACCTCTGCAAATGAGATACAACACACTTCAGGCCATGGGTTTACAAAAACGTACCAATGGGTGAGGAATGAGACAATGCTTCCTCAACGAAAGATATTTTTCTATGTCTCTACTACAACATACCATAAGGTACATCAATCGGACATACGAGCTGAAAGATACGGCCTTTACCGTCAGGTCAATGAAATCTGAAAAGTTTGTACGGGATTACAAATTACAAATGTGCATGCTTTGTTGGCTGACCTCTACAACTCCAAATTGAGTGATTCTTCTCTCATGTGATAAGTCAGTCTCTTAGATTCAAAAGTTGGGGTCAAGCATCGAATTCCGATGTCGTATGAGGTTCCTACAGCTTCCAGAGCGTACAACATGCAAGCAACAATTCTTAGACGGGATTCATAACTTCCGCAGTCGATCAGTGTCCACCGGGTCTTTCCACTAAGTACTTCATCAAGGTACCTTCAACTTCGACCACCTAGGTCTTTACATCAATTTTTCTACCTGGGTCCTCTATCCAAGTTTTGCCAGAAGAAGAGAAAACGAAAGGAAAGATTTAACAAACTGTGGACTGACAGTCCACTGATCATGACGATCAGTTTCACAGTCCAAGACCCGTGGCATCAGACTCTCATCATAAAAGGAATGCTACCTCTGGGACATGAAACCATGGTCATTACACCACCCTCTCTTGAGAGCAACCTCAGTTATGGTCCCGTAATCAGGGTTTCAGAAGTGATGTTTCTATGACTGACAGAAACAAGATGGCTGCAAGCACCATGCTCATGTATCAATCAAGGGTTCCTGATCTAAAATGAATCAATGGCATTGAAATCCGTCACCAACCCTTCAAAACACAAGCGAATGGTTTAATGACACAACAGGGGTGTTTTACAACGAGCTCGTCGGAGACAATTTTACACTGTCCCGTACAAAGCAGCGATCTGGGCGAAGTTGGTGAAGAATCCAGGGACGGGTCATATACCATTCTCTTCATACGGATGTCCTCTACAACATATCCAAAATTCACAACAATAGGAGAAACGAGCGAAGAGTTATGGCCAAAGCATTGGACCACATGCCAGCTGAAAATTTTCTGAAGGTCTCCTGGAAGTTTACTGTTTCGTCGATGTCGACCCCTACACTTGCTCAGAACTTAAAAATCTTCTTTTCAAAAGCTTAGAAATTTCCTGGGCATAAGGATACATGGGTAGATCGTGAAGAACTGATATCGGATGAAGATTTTACGGCATTTTTGCTAAAAGGCTGAGTTCTGAATTTTCTGGTGACGTATTTCGGTAAAGCTTAACTTATTCATGACAATCTTCATTCATTCATCAACAAATCAGAAATTTCATACTTCTATGAAGAAAATATACAATGGGTACTTACTGGAGTAGTCCCTAAAGTGCTCAAGGGATCGGAATTGCCAACATCGCCATTGGAAACATCATTGCTTTCACTCGGTTTCGAACTGGGGTTTTCTTCTTCGCCATCCTCCGAAGACGAATGGGAATCATCAGTACTCCCTTTTTCCATGGAAATCTCCTCCTGAATACAACAAAAACAATTTGTGGTATTTCATTCAAGGAGTGTCATGAACGATTATACGAAGAGGTACTTACATCGAATTCTTCTTTGACGCTCGATTCAGAAATTGTTTGTTCAGCAGCAATGAATTGAAGACCGTCAAGGCTCGATGGAGCAATGTTCTGAAACGAAGTAACAAACATTGGTTTCATGATCCTAATTGCACGGATAAGAAAAATTCATGATATAAGGAGCGCTAAGAACTCAGCAAAGAGACAGCCGGGGACCTTACATTGTTCGATATCATTCTATGATCCTTATTTCTGGATTCTCCACTCCGAAGACTTACTGCTATTTGTGAGTAATCCATATCAATCGAACAAGGGCCCATTTGTCGAGCTGCTTTATCAATGTTATATTCCTCCATCGGAGACTTCCGATGCATTACTGATACTAAGTAATCATGAGTACAACTCAGTATGAAGGATCTCTCACCATCACTCAGAGGTCCCATAAGCACCATTTCTTGAAGCTGCATCTGTAGAGATATCATCTTTGGAAGTATCATTATGGGAACCACTCATTCTTGCAAAGTTGCTGTGACGTCCATACAACATTCCTACCTCAGTATATCATCCGTAGATGCAGATTTCATCAAAGCAGTGGAATTAAAGCACAACAAAAATAATTAGGATGCTCACATCAGCGTCTACGAAATGGTAACTCTCAACTCTTGCCTATTTACGGTTTCACGAACTTAGTGATAATAACGTAAAATTTCGAAAATCTTGCTCGCTCCATCAAACCTGCAAACACGAGCAACACCCATTACTTAAAAGTCTGACACCTGACTTTTCGCGAAATTATGAATAATTCACATAACCCTTCATGTGAACATTCACTGATTTTCTACCGTATGTGCATACACTATGAAATCACGAAATTCACGAAAACATTATTGTTTGCTTTCAACAATTGTTTAAAATCATTTTGCAAAATTTTTCATAAAATCGTGAACAACCCACGTAAATCTTTACTGTGTGAACGGTTTTTCAAAATTTGGACAGACGTCCATTCTACAATTGTGAAAACTCACATACAGACATTATTTCACCATGTACAATTGTCTACTTTCAACAGTTGTTCAAAATCAAAGCATTGATTTTACAAATTAATATATATTTTAATGTGAAACTCACGTAACTTTGAAAATATATGTATATTTTTGCTCCCTCTCGCGAGCATCCGTCTTTGAAACGAGAGTTTATTCCATTTTGTGAAATCTCACAAATTAAAAAAAAATAAAATTCTACTTTTGCTCAAACGAGCGTTCGTCTATGAAACGAGGGTCTTTTATACTTTTGTAAAGGTCCACATATTCCAAATAAATTTTATCATGAGGTGCAGGTCTTTTCAAAAATTCCTTTAACTCTAAGGATCATTATTTATCACTTTTACTACGAACCTACGTTCCTAAAAGTATTTGTGAAAGTTCATGCTTTGAAAATAAATTTTGGTTTTCATGAAACCTCATCAACAAAATTTTCTAACTTCAACTAGACCATGTCTACTCAAGAATTCATGTATCTCTTTCATATTAGGGATTATTACTCTTTTCTTAAACTAACGAACGAACGGTCATATGTTTTCTAAAACAAATTTTTATGAAACTTACGCATACATGCACACATGGAATTTTATTTTGAAAAACTCATGAACAACTGAACTTTTAAAAAATTTAGGGCTTCTCTCCCTTTTATATTAATTTTATTTCCAAAACTTAATAAAACATGGGTTCCTTTTTGGGCTCGGGCCCGTAAATCCTAAATCGACCAAAACTGGATTTTTGACAGACCAAATCAGCGATGCTTCATCTCTCTGTGCTCACGGAATCACGCTCTATCGCACTATCAGGGTCCTCACCTGAACGTTTGCTCATATATGACACCATTGGAGCAAATCGAGGATTCTGAATATACCTTTGTAGACTGAGTTCAACCACCGATCTCATCGACTGAAAATCACCATTCAATGCATTATTGCGGAACAAGACTGTTCCCCACTAAGCAGGGGACTTAATGTTGATGGCGGATTTTCAACAAAGGGCAAAATCGTAAAATCATTATGCATGTTTCGACACGGCTTTCAGGCATGCAACGATTCATAATTTACGAAGCCAAGATGAATATGTTTTCGAAAAGCCCCACTAGCTGAGCGATTCGATCCCTGGCATTTCATCATGACATCTATGCAGAATAACATAATTGGGTGGTTCTCCGTAGATTGAGAGCTTAACGCCTTCAGGACGTCGGTTACACTAACTGTTCCCTGACTGCAGGAGAGAGACCCCCCACCCTCCACATAGAAGAATAGTTGGGCGGCGGACGCCTTCAAGACGTCGGTGACACTCACCGTTCCCTGACTATGTGGAGAGACCGTGCATAGATTCAGGCGGTTCTCCATTGATTGAGAAAGATAACGCCTTCAGTCGTAAACAACACCCGTGATTCACGACTATGCACCATTCAGAATGGATGTGACGCTTTAACTGGCTAATATATTTTCTGTAATAGATTAATTCTGTTGTGACATTCACTACTGAATTCCCAGAATGATCTATTATTGCTCCTATTCCATGGTCGAATCCACGGCCTGATCCCATGGAATGGCAATAAAAATTGCTCATATTCCATGGTCGAATCCACGGCCTGATCCCATGGAATGGCAATAACAATTGTTCCGATTCCATGATCGAATCTACGACTTGATCTCACAGAATGGCAATAAACTACTATATTATCTCATTATTCCAATTTCATGATCGAATTCACTGCTAATCTCTTGGAATGGTAATAGATAATTTTATTACTCCAATTCTATGGTCGAATCCATGATCCCATGGAATGGTAATGCCTGCTTTATTATTCCAAGTTCATGGTCGAATCCACAGCTGATCATATGAATTGATAATAAATGACTACTCATTTTATTGTTCCGTTTCATGAACTATTCTACACTGAATTTCATGAATTAACAATAAATACCCAACCAACGGGCATCTGGATCATCACTGAGTAAGCCCCACAAAAATGATGTAAGTGTACTCGACAATGATGCACGACTGAGCACCCGGATACACAAACGAACATCCAAAAATATGGACAGATGAGGAATCCTACGCAAAATAGGAGAAAGCAACAAATAATAATAAAATAATAAGAGGCGCCCAGTGGCCGGGCCCACTAGCCGGCCGGCCATGCCCTAGCTATGGCCGGTCCCATGCCTCTTCCATTATTTTGCCCTAGTTTGTTATTTTCATGAACTCATGAAAAACTCCTTCAATTTAGCAACTTTCCTTGTTTGTGCAAAACTCATGAATTCCCCATAACTTCATGGATTCATGAAATAATATTATAAAATAGGGAAAGATGTGCGGGAACGAGCAACCTAGCCGGCCGGCCATGCCTAAGCCGTGGCCGGTCCCACACCTCACAATCCCTAGCTTTTTATAATTCCCTAAACTCATGAAACTCCTCCGTTTCAACAAAAACTCATGGATTCTCCATAACTTCATAGATTCATGAAAAAATAATAATATAAAATTAGGGAAAGGTGTGCGGGACCGGGCAACATAGCCGGCCGGCCATGCCCTAGCCGTGGCCGGTCCCACACCTTGCAATCCCTAGTCTTTTATAATTATTATTTTCCTAAATTCATGAAACTCCTTGGTTTGAGCAAAAATCATGATTTCGTCATAACTTCTCAAATTTTGCTCAAATCATGAAAAACCAAAATCCAACAGGTCACACGACCGGCTAGCCTCTCACGGCAATTTTAAATGTTAAAATACTCTTATTTTAATATTTACAAAATATTGATCAATTGAGCATACATGCTCATTCCAACAAAAATCAAGAATTTTTTGTCAAGATGAAACTCTTCTGAAAATTCATAATTGTAGTTGCAGGAAATCCCACACTACACCCCTCACTATATTTTGTAGATCTAAATCATATTAATCACCTAAATTTTAAATATAAGTGCTAGAAATTTAAATAGACACATAAGATTTTTTACGTGGTTCGATCAATGTGATCTACATCCACGATTCTTCACTATGATTGTTGAGGTTACATTTGAATTACATTGAGAATCTCCATTAATGGATATTTTCTAGAGCTCTAGATCTAATTATTTGGGGAAGAAGATGATAAAGAAAATAAATCTCTCTCTAAAAATATCTCTCTCCTCCTAAAAGTGTCCTCCCAAAATTATTCCTCCGCTTTCTCTCTCCTGCTCTCCTCTTTATATAGGTGTTTACATAATGGATGACAGCTCACATACAGCTCATATTCTCGCGAGCCCTTTAATGATTTCGCAGGCTCTTGCTACCTTCTCTCGAGACATTCTCTCGAGTCTTGCTACCTTCTCTCGAGACACTCTCTCGAGCCTTGCTACCTTCTCTCGAGACACTCTCGCGAGTCTTGCTACCTTCTCTCGAGACACTCTCGCGAGTTAAGAAAATAATTGAATCTCACACGCTAAGAGAATATGTTGTGCGATATTTGAATCCTACAATAATGTTGCTCGAACGCACATCAGAAAATACTGAAACTCTCAGTACGGAGACATGGATACCACGGCAACACGTGCATGCCTTCATGACCAACCAGAGTCGTTCCTAGGGCTTGCACAAAGCCGGTCTCACGCGTTTACATAATTCTGACCTAATTTGCTCAATTGCTCATATTGGGCCCAAACTCTCTTCAACCAACCAGGGGATTGCTCAAACAACCAACAACCGATCTCGTGACTACCAAGAGCCGATTCCATGCTCTCTTGGTTGGTCCCCATCTTTCATACCTAGGTTTTATCACCTAATGCTGAAACCAGCAATATTTCAATAAATGATGAAACCGACATTTAATCATCATTCTATCACCAACTGTTCAACTCAGAACCCTGGTGCATGCTCACTCGAGCACTGGGCACCACGTGGATACCCATAATCCCATGTGGTCGGTCCCTCTATCACTCATGACCTATTTTCAGCGATTCATCAACTATGATCTGAAATTAGGGGTTTGAATAAATGTTCTACGAATCATCATTCGAGTAAGATTCAAACACGGAATGAATTTATATTGATTCAAAGAACCAAGCATATGAATTAATCATATAATATTTGGTAATCTACCAATATTTTAATATTTTATTAGGTCACGTTACCAATAAATATTTCGTCGAATTGAGCAACACTTGCTCAGTTGCTAAAATATTGATCCATCTATCAATATTCAATAATTTGTCGAATTGAGAAATACTTGCTGAATTGCACGTCAAATTATCAATATTCAGTATTTTGTCAAATTGAGCAATACTTGCTTAGTTGCTCGTCAAATTCTCGATATTCAGTAATTCGTCGGATTGAGCAATACTTGCTCAATTGCTCAAATATTGATCCAACTATCAATATTCAGTAATTTATAAGTATTTCGTCGAATCGAGCAATACTTGCTCAGTTGCTCGAATAATCCACATATATTCAGTAACTCATCAATATTCAACAACTCGTTGAATTTACAATATTTGCTCAGATGAGCAACATTAACATTCATGAATCGCTGAGCATTTTGTAGTTGCAGGATTTCCCACAACACACCCCATGTAATATTTCATAGATCTAAATCTATTTCATAATCAAAATAAAGATTAAAGTGCTAAAATATAAATGGGGACACAAGATTTACGTGGTTCGATCAATGTGATCTACATCCACGGGGTTAGGGTTCTTCACCATGATTATTGAAATTACATTTGGGTTACATTGGGAATCTCCATTAATGGATATTTTTAGAGCTCTAGATCTAGTTTTAAGGGAAGTAGATGATAAAGAAAATAAAATCTCTCTCTAAAAATATCTCTCCCTAAAATAATATCTCTCTCTTACTAAATCTGTCCCCTCTCTCTCTTACAAAATTGTCCCCACCCCCCTTTCTCTCTCTCCTGCTCTCCTCTTTATATAGGTGTTCACATAGTGGATGATAGCTAAGTTGTCCTTTAATTTCGGATATGGCTTGCGGTAACCTCGCGAGCTTGTAAATGTTAATTTCGCAAATATCTTTAATTTCGCTAAATTACCACACTTTACTCCTGTTTACGCTGTTGTCATTTGTCATGTCATTCCTGTAATTATTTTACGACGTCCTCGCAATCGTTGTTGATGAGATTTCGCTGGTGTGTCGTTGTTGCGATATTTGGATCCTACATCTTGCCTCTTTTTTCTTGAATATTGCTTGAAGAGCGATCTTTAAGAAAAAATCCGTTGTTGTAGTAGTCTTTGATCTTTGTTGATGAAGGGACGAGCGAAAGAATACTGGACTTGAAAAGTATGTACTTGCCTCTATTCTTTTGCGAAGTTCCGAAGCTTTACGAAATAAATAAGAAGTATCAACCATTGAAGTATAAGAAGTATGAAGCATCCTTGAAGTATACGAAGTATGAAGTATCCTTGAAGTATACGAAGTATTCAATCTTAGAAATATAAGAAGTATCCGTCCTTGAATGTGAATAAGAAATATTGCCTCTATTCATGCGAAATTCCATTTTTGTTGAGGATTCTTGTTATTCATCAGTGAACGTCTGTTTTGGAAATGATTCTTGCCGAGAAGATAAAGAATATAAAATGTTTTTTCTTGGTGATCCATAGTTGCCTCTGTTCTTTATCTATGAGGGTAGAATCGTTGAGAAAATGCTGAATGAGCGAGTTATTTCTTCACTCTTATCTTGCCTCTGTCTCTTATTTTGTGCTCATGCGATAGTATAATCTCTTCGAGTTGCTTTTAATTTTGCGAAATAATTGTGCAAAATAACCACATTTAGCGAAATAATCACATTCTGAGAAATTCTGACTCATTCTGCGAAATTATGAATAGTTCTGCGAAATTATGAATACTTCTGCGAAATTCTGAATACCTCTGCGAAATTATGAATACCTCTGCGAAATTTTGAATAATACCCTGAGAGATTCTGAATAATACTCCTGAGAGATTCTAAATAATACTGCTGAGAGGTTCTGAATAACACTTCTGAGAGATTTTGAATAATACTTCTGAATAATACTTCTTTGTTATTTTCGCTGTCTCAGACTCATTTCCATGTATATATTCGTAAACTTATTTGTTTACATATAATCATTTTCGCAAGCTTATTTGCTTACTCATTTTCTTATGTGGTCTTATTTTGCCTTCCTAGTTAAAGGTCTTACTGTGCCACCTATTTTCATTGTGACAAAATCGCAGGACGTCGTTACACTTTCATGTAACGACCCCTTGATCTTGTCTTATCATTTCTCTAGTATTGTTGCCTCTGCAGGATATTTTTCTTGCGACAATATGACAGGCCTAAATATCCTTGCGAACGTAAAGCCCCATGACATTGCCGTATTTGCGACGAAATCGCATGACGTCTTTACATTTGCATGTAAGGACCCATTGATCTCGTCTTAGCCACTCTTTTGTATTTTTGCCTCTTCAGGATTGTTGCACAAATATGACAAGCCTAAATATTCTTGCGAATATAAAGTCTCATGACATTTGCATCTTTTTTGACACTATCAGCTCCCTAATGGAGGGTGCCGCCCTTATCTTCCCCCTGGTTGCCCCTTCAAGGAGGCGTACTTCTGCCATACAAGGCTAGCTCCTCCCATCCGGTCTTAACAACAACCAGTTGTTTTCGCAGCCTCTTAACCCTTTTGCCTATAGGGATTATGGTTACGAGACTGCACCCTAAGTGGAGTTTCTTCGGGCCGAGTGCAACATAAGCCAAGACTTGCCAAGAATGACCGAGACACTTCAACTTCCCCAGGCACTCTTGGCTCAACCGTGTACCTCGGCGCCTTGATCATATGTTGACTCCTTAGAAGAGACCCTCGGTCATCCAACCAGGGTATAACCTTATATATATAGTTGGAAATCCAAGGTATCTCTCCTGGATGGGTGTTATTACCCCCAATCTCCATGACTCAGGTTCCAGGGGCGGTGTAACCTTTTCCATGAGCCACGTTATAGATACCCCCTTACATGACGCACTTTAGGTACTTTGCCTCTTACGAAATTTTATTCGCGAATTTGGGTGTACGCCATGAAGGTTCGTCCCATTCTAATATCTCTGCGAAATTTTATTCGCGCTTCTGCGAAATTTTTGCGTTTCTTTATTCATTCAATTTTTGATTCTCTTTTGTAATATTCATAAATTCTGCGAAATTATCGCATGTCTTCATTTTATTCTATTTTGATAAGTAGAATTTCTGCGAATTTATCGCATGTTTCCATTCTTCATTCTTTCATTTCTGTACTCTTGCACTAGACCAATTGTGCTAACCCTCTCTTGCGAGATAATCGTCAACTCTTTTCTTTATTTCTGCGAAACATTTATTGAAATTTGTCTTTCTCTTTGCGAAATAAGGAGACCTACGAAATGGGCTTGGCAAAGTTCTTCTTTTCTTGTTCTCGCACGTATTTGCAAAGATGACTTCACGGGAAGAAAATTTGTGTGAAGCAAATATTTGCGAAGTGTATGTTCGTGCAGCAAATGTTCGCAAACTTATTTATTTGTTCGCAAAGTAAATGCCATCCTACCACTTCGCAGAAATAAATGAATTTCTTCATTATGAGACAATACTATATCTTCATCCGTATCTTTGCTCTTCTGGAAAAAATCTTCTTGTGAAAAAATACTAATGAGCAGATATTTGAACACGCGACTTGAAACTTGTTCTCTTCGCCACTGACCAATGGTTCAAGCTTCCTGTTCGCGACAAATCTGCCTCATTTTCTGCGAAATTCTCTTCTTGAGGTGAAGGGAATTGTCTTAGTTAAATTTGGTTCCGATTTCTGTCATAGGCGAAGTAAGCTTCGCATAACTTCTTCTTCCTTCGTTGTTTGTTTCTGTAACTAGCTGGATTTGTTTACTGTATGAAGAAATTATATGGTTATCTGCGAGACTCAATTGCTCTCTTGTATCATACGGTAAAGTGGATTGCCTGTTGTTCTTTCTTGTTGAGAGTCTCTGTTAGGGATGAATTCAATCCATTATTCGTTAATCTGTTGATAATATTAGATTCTTCACTGGTTTGCTTGAGTTCATGAATTTTTAGTGATTTTTTCTCGAAATCATTACTGCTGTCCTGCTTTCTTCCTTTGTTATGAACTAGATGATGCCTCATCGCCATTATTATATTTGAGAATGATGGTGATGGTCTGTCAGCTTCTTTATTCTTCATTTACATTTATGAACGCTCCGAGAAACAACTTCCTTATTTTGTTCTTCTTTGAACGGCTGATTTTATTTCCCAGTTTAACTTTGAAGTTTCTGAAAGTCGCTTGCTTTGCGAGTTTTTGAAGTCTTTGAACTTCGCTGCAAAATAATTTGAATCGAGTTTCATAGTTGTGGTTGTTGTGTTCGCATGGTGCAAATTATTTCTCATTTGCTGCGGTTATTCCTTTTAGAAAAATTCTCATCATTCGCGCTGGAAAGCTTCTACGAACTAAAATCAAACAGAAAAGTTAGTTAATCTCAAACAGAAAAGTTAGAAGAATCCTAAACAAATTCTTTGCGCTGTAATGATGTTCTTCTGGCCATTAGGTATGTTTTCATCACGTGTTGACGATAGTGATGAGCTGTATGAAGATTCGCAGACTTCGTTCTTCATCTGCGACTATTCATCTGTGACTACTCTTTTGTTCCAATCATCACCTGTTTATCAATCTTAAATCTTTGAGTCTTTGTGTACGTCTATTTGTGTACGTCTCTGCGAATTTTTCGCTCCCTTCATCGCCTTCTGAGTTTCCTTTTCTAAGAAGTAACTTCTCCCGGGTACTTCATCGGTTTATTTTCATACATACTTTGCATGAGATACTGATGACATAGGCTTGATCGCAATATCTCTTCTCTTTTAACCTTGGCTGAAAGTTATGAATTATTTTGCTTCACATATCCTCATGGGTAGCAATTTATATGCTCAATTCTACGAAGTTGTTTGATTCCTCCCTTGCTTTATATACTTCTTGCATTTAAAAAATACTTCGCCCAGTGACAGCTCCTAATACTTGTTCTCTGCGATATGTACTTCAAGATTTTGATATGCTTGTTGATGGTGGATTTTCGTTTAAGGTTAAATTTGTAAAAACCAAAAAAAATTATGCGCTGACATCTTGTAAAAGATAAAGCCATTTATAAGTGTTGGATACTCCCTCACTTAATTCACCAAGAATGGAGCATGTGGCAACAATCCCATTCTCGTGAATACATGAAATTCCTCCGAGGTTGGAGCATGTAGCAACAATCCCTTCCGTGAATTTCATATCAGCCTTGTATTTCCAGTACTCATTATCGGTGTGGCATGACGATCGAGTGTTACTCTTACGAGTAACACGAACCTCCAAGCACTATAATGAAACCATGTACTAAATACCCGTATGGTGACTCTCGGTGTGTCATACTAGCCCGATTGAGCCCCTCTCGGTGTGTTATACTAGCCCGATTGAGCATATACTAGACCGACCAGTATCGGTCAGGATATGATTCGATCGCAGATCATCCAACTCCATAAGCATGATTGGATGACCCCAGATCAATTCCATCACCCCCAAGCAGGTATGAAATACCCACGGCCGACCCCGCATGGTCGGTCATTGGCCTAGCTTGCCAAGAAACCGTTCATACCAAGCATTATCGACGGAAAACCCTAAATTAGGGTTTGCGGCATATTACATGTGTTGCAAAGCAGTCTCAACCATCCATCTTCGCAGGTATAGATGGAGGGTGTAGATGTAGATTCAAAGGGCCCAGAGCATGTCAACACGATCACCGTGGGCCCGCCTACACACTTGACCAATCGGTCAAAACCAACCATGTTTGGTCGTGACAAAATTGTCGCCCAAACAAGAGATGGCGCACGGCTTTGAAACCCAAAATTAGGGTTTTGAGCATCATGAGCGTCCATCTTCTCCGGCACGAATGGAGGGTCCCAGATTAGATTAAACAGGTCCGGTCATACCAGCATGACCATTGTGGGCCCATCTACCTCCTCATGTGTTCGGCCAAGGCATATCATGCCTGGTTAATCCAAAACGTGCGCCCAAACTAGCGTGGCCACGCCTCCCAAACCACAACCGATCTCGACCGCTCAACTTCATTTGGACGATTTGGGTGGCTCGGATCACGTTTTAATGGGATATTCAGGTATATGCGTGAACACCAGCCTACCATCTTCACGTCAAACCAATCGGCCAAGACCGACCAAGTTAGGTCGTCTTGGAACGCGCGTCGGAAAAGAGCATGGTGCGCGGCCTTTTGCGGCATCAAACTCCTATTGCAAAATTGATCTCAACCACTCCTCTTTGCCGGTCAAATTGAGTGGCCTAGATCGCACCTTCATGGGACAGTGAGACATGGACGTGTACACCGGCATGCTATCTACATGCACGCCCGGTCGGTCCTCTCCGAAATCCTTCCCATGCTTGGTTTCGACCAAGTTGAAGAGTGATGCTTGCGCGCCTCTTCAAAACCCTAATTTCATTAACGGTCGCAGAGATGAGTGTCTCAAAGATCATCTCATCCGTCCAACTTCACCCGCCTGGTTATACAACCCTGGTCAGGAGTTAATTGGTCAGTGAGGCGTCATTACCCATCACTTTACCACACCATGATGCAGTACCTGCATAAAATACACACGATACTTCACAAGTATCGACTTCCTGAATAACGCAGTTATTCAATTCAACATTACATGCTATCTTTCATGGATCCACAATCCACACATTCAGGACATCAATCATGTCACAAGGCGGGGGATACATACTGGGGTATTGGTCTGGCGGTTTACATCATGCAACGCGCCATCACAAGAACATGTTAGGAAGTCATGGACGGTTAGAGATGAACAGGAGAAGTGGGCAAGGCTGGTCGTGTATCACCAACGCACAACTCCACTACTCCATCACTCCACTTCCTCCACTTTCCACGTGAGACGTGAATAAGGCTCAGTGACTTGTATAAATAGGTTCTCCACCCTATTTCAAACACAACAAGAGAGGAAAACAGAGAAAAACAACAAGAAAACACCGCAGCCTCGCTTACACCAATCGTAAGCTTGTTCACTTTCTGTTGCAAGTCATAAGCAAGTCTACACCTTCACAATCTCAACACCTTCTTCGCTTCCCTCCCTAAGATCAACCCCATCTCCTTCACTTTGTGACCGAAACAAGTCTGGAACGGCCATTTCTTGGTTAGGCCGGACTTGCACAGATTGATCTCTCGAATCTACAAGCACTCACCGCACAGTGCATTTGTTTAAGGTTTAAATTCATTCCTCATCCACACCCCAAATTACCAAATTCTGCAGGAGTAGTTTTCACCCATAAACAATTGGAGACCACAGTGGGAGGTTGATCTCTCGGTTGTAAAGTCAATCTCTTCAATACCGTTCAATCAATTCTGAGATGGTTGGTCTTAGGACCGCTTCGACAGTCTCAAATCCTGATGGCTCCTCCAACGGAGATACCCCCCTCCTAACGGTGTATCCGACGGCATAATCAGAAGACTTCCAACATTAAGCGAACTAGCATGGGTACATGAGATTCACACGAAGAACATGGAGCTAATCAAAGAAGCGGTAAACGGCTTACTTGATCTCCTCATCAAGATGACGTCAGAAATGAGCATTCAGGAGATTTCTACACCGGGGACTAATTCCCCTCAGATCAACAGTTTTACTACGAACCGAGAGACCCGGTGGATCAGAAGCGGCATCTCTAGTAGAAAGCTTGTGTGAACTCTTGCACCTCTCGAGGAATCAACGGGCGAGACGTTTCATCGCAATTAATAAAATAGCTCGGATGCACACCGACTCCTTCTCGTCCATAAGTCCTAGGCTGCGTCGAAATATCTCGTAAACAATGTCACATTTACGGAAGACGACATGATGGCAGATGAGGGTCACAACCGGGCCCTACATGTTACCGCACACATCAAGGGTTCGGAGTTCAGAAGGGCCCTCGTCGACACAGGAGCATCTTCGAATGTAATTACTCTCAAGAATCTCAAGACAGCCAAGGTTAGCCTATGCGAGATTGTACGACAGCCCACCACGATGACGGACTTCGAAGGAAATCAGACTTGCACATACGGGTATGTCAATCTGAACTTATCAGTAGGACCCGTTCAATCAAGAGCAAAGTTTGAGGTCATAGAAAAAGAGCCGGACTACCATATGATACTGGGGAGACCATGGCTTCACGACAACAAGGTCATTCCCTCGACGTATCACCAGTGCCTGAAGACCATGCTAAACGAGAAAGTCATCCGCATTCCTGCATCATTGTCTCCGTATGCACCAATATGCGGAGTAGGGCTGTTCGAGCCAAAAGGTACCACACAGGGGGGATCAGACAAAGTCCTGTGCACCCCACTACCCACGTGGGCTTCAATCAAGGAAGGAGACCGACTTACACTACTGGAGGCCAAACACTACAGAGACACGTTCGTAACGAGGCATCCATCTCTATCCGGTGAGACTCCAACTCATGCTCACACCAAAAGGGGACGCACTTTCGAGGTGAAACGTGATCAGAAGGGGAGAACAATATACCGGCGCATTTGTTAGCCATTAGCAGGAGAGACCGGAACCCGGCCTCTCCGCCCAATTGAATCGCAAGAATGATGAAACACAAGATGAGGTACCGACGGACGCCCGCATCAACTACAAGATGGAACCAATTCCACAATTGACGAGCTCGAGACCGTTAACATCGGGAATGAAGAATCTCCTGTGCCGGTCTCTATCGGTTCGACTGGCCATCCACGCATTTAACGTACGAGTCTTTTTCAACTACTCAAGGAGTACCAAGATGTGTTCGCTGGACATACGAGGAAATGCCTCGGTCCGGATAAAAAATTGGTCACCCATCACTTACATGTCATACCCGGATCCAAGCCAATCAAGCAATCTCCGAGGCAATTCGGACATGAAGTAGAGGAACAAATAAAGAACGAAATTCGAAGTCGTTAGCTATTGGCTTCATCGAGCCTATTCATCATCCAACCTGGTTAGCCAATGTGGTCCCAAAAAAGAAGAAAAAGCGGACAGATCCGGTGCTGCGTATATTTCAGAGACTTGAACAAGTGCTGCCCCAAGGACGACTTTCCTCTACCTAACATCGAGATGTTAGTAGACGCCACCAACGGACACGGCATGTTCTCCTTCATGGATGGTTACAGCGGATACAATCAAATAAGGATGTATGAGCACGATACGAGTAAGACAGCTTTCCGAACCCCTCTTGGCAATTTTACTATACTGTTATGCCATTCGGTTTAAAGAACGCCGGCGCAACGTACCAACGTGCTATGACGACAATATTCCACGACATGATACATAAACAAGTAGAAGACTATGTAGACGATATTGTGGTCAAGTCAAAGGCTCGAGCAGATCACACCAACGTCTTACGTCAAGTATTTGAGAGGTGTCGGGAATACAAGTTAAAGATGAATCCTTTGAAATGCGCTTTCGGTGTCTCCTCAGGTAAATTTCTAGGATTCCAAGTGACTGCAGAAGGAATAAAGGTAGACCCGTCCAAGACTCAGGCTATCCTCACAATGCCGCCTCCTCGAACTATGAAGGAGCTTTAGAGTTTCATGGGCAAGGTGAACTACATTCGACGTTTCATACCTGGTTTAGCCCAACTTACCGCCTCGTTCACCCCCTTACTGAAGAAAGGAGCCAGCTTCGTTTGGACCGCAACCCAGCAGGAAGCTTTTAGAAAGATCCAACGAATACTATCATCTCCAGCCATCATGAAATCTCCTATACAAGGGAAGCCGCTGTGTCTCTACACTGCCTTCAGCGACACTGCGGTGGGGGCTCTACTCGCTCAGGAAGACGATGAGGGAATCGAACGCCCCATATACTATTTCAGCCGAATATTGAGGGACGCTAAACTCAGATACCCCAGAGCGGAAAATGCGTGTTTAGCCTTGATCCATTCCATTCAGAAGTTTATGCATTACCTGCTGTCTAACAGGGTGATACTCGTGTCTAAATCCGATCCCGCAAAGTTTTTACTTTCAAAGCCGGTCCTGACTGGAAGGACAGGAAAATGACTTCTCCAAATGTCAGAGTTGGACATAACATGTGCGTCACCTAGAGCTATCAAGGGTCAAGCAGTTGCAGACTTACTAGCAGCATTCCCTGGAGAAGGCACTACGGAACTACATGAAGACCTCCCTGGAGAATTTCCAGATGTCTCTGTTTTGGAAGAAGGAGTGTGGCTCCTGTATTTTGATGGCTCTGCTACCCCTAGCGATATCTTTGGAGGAGCAGGCGTGGTGTTAGTCTCTCCAACCGGAGAAGTATTTTCACATTCCTTCAAATTAGACTTGAATGCACCAACAACTCAGATTACGAAGCTTTCCTTATAGGGCTTTCAATAGCTAAACAAGCAGGAGTCACACGTCTGGAGATAAGAGGTGACTCCAAACTACTGGTAAATCAGATGAACGGAGTGTACGCATTGAAGGAAGCAACACTAGCCCCATACCGGTCAGAAGCACAAAAGTTATTAAACTATTTCGTGAGACGCAACCATAATCCATGTTGGTCGCAGCAACAATAAACATGCCGATTGTCTGGCAACATTGGCTTCCAAACTGAAATTCGAAGGAGCGGAAGAAACTCTAACAGTAAAAAGGAGAACCATACAGTCAACATGGCTGTCACAATACAAAGACACCAGGACTGATGATTGGCGAACTCCGATCATTCAGGAACTCAACAACCCACTCTCTCAAGGAAAGGTCGGTCTCAAAACCCTGCAGAACTTCTTCATGCTCCATGGTATGTTGTACTATCGAAACCCGGATGGTTCTCTGTCAAGATGTCTTGGAGATGACGAATCACAACTGCAGCTAAACCGTGTTCACGATGAAGTCTGTGGACAATCATTGGTGGTAACGCTTTACCGGCGACTCCAACGTCTGGGCTATTACTGGCCGGAGATGGAGACTCAGTCCAGGCTACTTCAGAAGTCATGTTCAAATTGCCAAGCACCGCCACACCAATCGGAAATTTTTAGTGTGAACCACGCTGGGGACTGGATGGGGCCATACATCAACTATCTTCGTGATGGAGCAACTTCCGCCGATCAAAAGGATGCCATCAAGATAAAGCAAAAAGCTGCGGTTCGTATACCACGAAGGGATCTGTCACGCAAGAGTTTCGGAGGTAATCTATTAAGATGCCTGGTTGGGTTAGAAATTCCAATCATCTTGAAGGAAACACACGAAGGGGAACATCAAGGGAAGAGGAAACTGTTCCTCCGGATACACGAGAAATATTCTTGGCCGACCATGGAGGATGACGCGCCGCTTTTGTTCAAAGCTGCCACAATTGTCAAATTCATGGAGACCTTGTTCGTGCACCTTCCACCCCCTTGCACTCGATAAGTAGTCCGTGGCCATTCTACGGTGGGGACTAGACATCATCGGGAAAATCAACCCGCCCTCATCGAAGCAAAGACGAGTACGTCATAATCGCAACGGAATACTTCACCAAATGGGTAGAAGCCATCCCACTGCGAGGAACTACGGGAGCAACCATTGCGGCTTTCATTAAAGAACACATCATTTGTCGTTTCGGTATACCTAAGCATATTATCACCGATAACGGCACTCCTTCGCCAATAAACAGTACGAGAGTTACTTGAGAGGTATGGCATTAAACAGGTTTTCTCCACCATCTACTATCCTCGGGGGAATGGGACAGTGAAAGTACCAACAAGACGTTGATCCGGATCATCGGTCGAATCGTACATGACAATCCTAGATAATGGCATGACCGGTTACCAATGGCGTTGTGGGCATACCGTAGGTCACCTAGAAGCTCCATTGGGGTCTCCCCATATTCACTTGTTTACGGAGCGAGACGCAATTTTCCCAAAGAGAAATCAAAATCCCATCACCGGGATTATAGCGATGACCAGGATCCATTGGGACGAGGATGAAGCCTCTAACTCTCGAATAGCGGAGTTAGACACTTTGGATTCCAGGAGAAACAAAGCGGAAGAACGTACTCGGATATACGGGAACAAAATTTCCAGGGGCATATAACAAGACTGTGAGACCACGTATTTTCAAAGTGGGAGATTTGGTCTGAAAACGGCCAAGCATATCCAAAGAAGATATGTCCGCACCGAAATTCTCACCAAAATGGGAAGGTCCCTACACGGTCACCAAGGCCTACAATACGAGTTACTACAAGATCATTAAGGTGGACGGAGGCGGCCGGAAGCGATCATCAATGGAAAGTGGCTCAAGGCATATCATGCACGACCACTATCCGTGTGTCAACAATACGGGCATTTATTTTCATTACATGTTTGAATCCTCAATTATATTCAAAGATGTGTCAATGAAAAAACCTGTTTCACCAATCAAAAACCAATGCAGTTTATTTCGCAAAGACGTTCAAAAAACTCTTGACATAAACATCATTAACAATAAGGGAGTGCAGTTTAGAAGAGGCCGTCTAGAAGATTATAGTTCCTTGAGAGCATCATCTCCGAGTCTAGCGTGATATCTTTCTGTTCTTTTCTTCAAGTCCCGCACAGCCTGCTATACCTTTCTCGATTACGCAGCAGAGCCTTCTCCTCTTCCAAAATAGCCTTCGCAGCGGGAACAACATTTACAAGGATACCAGCTCGATCAACCTTGATGATATCAAGACGCTTCCGCAACCAGCCCACGTTGAACTCCATGGATTCACAGGTAGATACCATATTCTCCCACTTTTCGAGGCTTGATTCATCAACGTTGCGGATAGAAATACTCTCCATCTCAGCAATCATGGGAAGAAGGCAGTTTACCACGGTGACCAAAGCAGAGGAACAGTGTCGAACCACGTTTCTGGTTGCGATATGGCCGTACTTCCTCCATAACTTTGTGTACAAAGGCACAAACTCCTTCCGCACCAGGAATCCACCGACATCTCGGTAGCTGGAGGATAAACATTTCATGCGAACATCGAATGAAAGACCCGCATTTGGATATTCATAAGATGAGATACCCAAGTAAGCGTCTTCAAGGTTCACAGGGGTGAATGTGTTTGAGTTTGAAGGAAGAGGACTGGTTAAGTCATCATCATCGATAACCGTGACACATGTTCCGGTAGGGTATCTCTGCAAGAATGAAGGGATTATTTACTTGATCATTACGACGAACAAGCAATGGTTCAGAAAAGGAAAAAGAGACAAACCGGTATGATCTTCTTGACTCGGAGAACACGAGAAGGGGATTGATCATGAAGCTCAGATGCAGGTCGTACACGTTTAACGGAAGATCCTGGATGGTATGAAGAAGACGATCCACTGTTGTTCGACATGATGAGGAAACGGAGTTTCTGTGGGAAAGCCCTATTGAAAAATCGCAAAAATGGTTCAAAACCTCTACACCTGCATATATGCTGAGAAAACCCTAAAACGATTACGGCGCCCGATATATGAGAATTCAACATCGACCAAGTCAGGCTTTCTGTTGAACCCTAATCAAGAATCAGAAGAGTACTTGGATACGAGCGATTCAACCAGCAGTGTGCAAGCACCCATGCCCAGGATCCCAATAGAAGAAGAATCCTATCTCTGACTCCAACACCTAAGGGAGAAAGCCGGCTCATCAAGGCCTGTGGTCACACACGCATGGAGGATTGCCCACGGCCAGAATCCCTCCAGGTAGACTTCCTTTATTTTGTCTCCTTACATTTGTATATGTCACCATCTCATGCCTACCCCACAATAGTGTAACCATTATGTGCTAGGCAGGGGACTTAATGTTGATGGTGGATTTTCGTTTAAGGTTAAATTTGTAAAAACCGAAAAAAAATTATGCTACCGACATCTTGTAAAAGATAAAGCCATTTATAAGTGTTGGATACTCCCTCACTTAATTCACCAAGAATGGAGCATGTGGCAACAATCCCATTCTCGTGAATACATGAAATTCCTCCAGGTTGGAGCATGTAGCAACAATCCCTTCTTGTGTATTTCATATCGGCCTTGTATTTCAAAGTACTCATTATCGGTGTGGCATGGCGATCGAGTGTTACTCTTACAGAGTAACACGAACCTCCAAGCACTATAATGAAACCATGTACGAAATACCCGTACAGCCGACTCTCGGTGTGTTATACTAGCCCGATTGAGCCCCTCTCGGTGTGTTATACTAGCCCGATTGAGCATCCGGACCGACCGTATCGGTCAGGATATGATTCGATCGCAGATCATCCAACTCCATAAGCATGATTGGATGACCCCAGATCAATTCCATCACCCCCAAGCAGGTATGGAATACCCACGGCCGACCCCGCATGGTCGGTCATTGGCCTAGCTTGCCAAGAAACCGTTCATACCAAGCATTATGGACGGAAAACCCTAAATTAGGGTTTGCGGCATATTACATGTGTTGCAAAGCGGTCTCAACCATCCATCTTCGCAGGTATAGATGGAGGGTGTAGATGTAGATTCAAAGGGCCCAGAGCATGTCAACACGATCACCGTGGGCCCGCCTACACACTTGACCAATCGGTCAAAACCAACCATGTTTGGTCGTGACAAAATTGTCGCCCAAACAAGAGATGGCGCACGGCTTTGAAACCCAAAATTAGGGTTTTGAGCATCATGAGCGTCCATCTTCTCCGCACGAATGGAGGGTCCCAGATTAGATTAACAGTCCGGTCATGCTGGTATGACCACTGTGGTCCCATCTACCTCCTCATGTGTTCGGCCAAGGCATATCATGCCTGGTTAATCCAAAACGTGCGCCCAAACTAGCGTGGCCACGCCTCCCAAACCACAAACTGATCTCGACCGCTCAACTTCGCCGGACGATTTGGTTGGCTCGGATCACGTTTTAATGGGATATTCAGGTATAGGCGTGAACACCAGCCTACCATCTTCACGTCAAACCAATCGGCCAAGACCGACCAAGTTAGGTCGTCTTGGAACGCGCGTCGGAAAAGAGAATGGTGCGCGGCCTTTTGCGGCATCAAACTCCTATTGCAAAATCGATCTCAACCACTCCTCTTTGCCGGTCAAATTGAGTGGCCTAGATCGCACCTTCATGGGACAGTGAGACATGGACGTGTACACCGGCATGCTATCTACATGCATGCCCGGTCGGTCCTCTCCGAAATCCTTCCCATGCTTGGTTTCGACCAAGCTGAAGAGTGATGCTTGCGCGCCTCTTCAAAACCCTAATTTCATTAACGGTCGCAGATGAGTGTCTCAAAGATCATCTCATCCGTCCAACTTCACCACCTGGTTATACAACCACGGTTAGGAGTTAATTGGTCGGTGAGGCGTCATTACCCATCACTTTACCACACCATGATGCAAGACTCAGCATAAAATACACACGATACTTCACAAGTATCGACTTCCTGAATAACGCAGTTATTCAATTCAGCATTACATGCTATCTTTCGTGGATCCACAATCCACACATTCCAGACATCAATCATGTCACAAACTGGGGGGATACATACTGGGGTATTAGTCTGGCGGTTTACAGCGTGCAGCGTGCAACGCGCCATCACAAGAACATGTTAGGAAGTCATGGACGGTTAGAGATGAACAGGAGAAGTGGGCAAGGCTGGTCGTGTATCACCAACGCACAACTCCACTACTCCATCACTCCACTTCCCACGAGAGACGTGAATAAGGCTCAGTGACTTGTATAAATAGGTTCTCCGCCCTATTTCAAACACAACAAGAGAGAAAAACAGAGAAAAACAACAAGAAAACACCAGAGCCTGCTTACACCAATCGTAAGCTTGTTCACTTTCCTGTTGCAAGTCATAAGAAAGTCTACACCTTCACAATCTCAACACCTTCTTCGCTTCCCTCCCTAAGATCAACCCCATCTCCTTCACTTTGTGACCGAAACAAGTCTGGAACGGCCATTTCTTGGTTTAGGCCGGACTTGCACAGATTGATCTCTCGAATCTACAAGCACTCACCGCGCAGTGTATTTGTTTAAGGTTTAAATTCATTCCTCATCCACACCCCAAATTACCAAATTCTGCAGGAGTAGTTTTCACCCATAAACAATGTTGTTCCATGAAAACTGTCTGATTTTTCCTTTGCCAAAATTATGACGAGATGGACATGACCACTGCGTCTTTCTTCTTTACTGAAACTGCTGGCTGTGTAGTTTCTTCCTTCATATATCTTCTCAATGATCGTCCTGCGAGTTTTATAGCTAATTGGTTTCTTTTTTCGTGGTTTCTGTGGCTGAGCTCGTTTATTTGTTCTTTGTTCGTTAATGTTTTGAAGAAAGGAACCTGATTTGAATTGTCTCGTCATATGTTAACTTTGGAGAATTTTTTCTCCTTTTTCCCTGGACAACCCTTGTATGATATTTGGTAGTCTTTCAGCTGTACGTGCTTTCTCCTTTTGCGAAGATGTGGACTTTGTTGCGAAAGTGTAGACTTTCCATTATAAATCATTAGTCTTCTTCCCTTATCCACTGTGCTGTCTTTGTCCTTTGTGCTTTCTCCTCCGTTGGAATCTTAATTTTCTGTTAAAATGTTGGTGTTGGTTTGAATCCATTTATTCGCTGACGTTGTGTATTGATAAGTTCGTGAGTGCATTTTATCGCAAAAGAGAAATTTCACTGGAGCTTTTGATTCCTTCGTCTTTGATAGTCTTGTTTGAACAATTAATTGATGCAGATTCATTAGATTTCTTCCTTGTTGCACTTTCTTGGTCTATAATCTTTGATGTGGCACTAATATCTGTCTGTGACTGTGGTTGTTGTTCTCTCATTGGAATTTCAGTTTTCGCCCTTGTAGTTTGTAGATCCAGTTGAACTCGTCATTAACCGTAGCTAATTTCTTTGAATCTTCTTGGAACCAGCAAGTAGGTAGTGTTTCTAGCGCCAAATGTAGTTGCATGATTTCCCACAACACACCCCATGTAATATTTCATAGATCTAAATCTATTTCATAATCAAAATAAAGATTAAAGTGCTAAAATATAAATGGAGACACAAGATTTACGTGGTTCGATCAATGTGATCTACATCCACGGGGTTAGGGTTCTTCACTATGATTATTGAAATTACATTTGGGTTACATTGGGAATCTCCATTAATGGATATTTTTAGAGCTCTAGATCTAGTTTTAAGGGAAGAAGATGATAAAGAAAATAAAATCTCTCTCTAAAAATCTCTCTCCCTAAAATAATATCTCTCTCTTACTAAATCTGTCCCCTCTCTCTCTCACAAAATTGTCCCCCCCTTTCTCTCTCTCCTACTCTCCTCTTTATGTAGGTGTTCACATAGTGGATGACAGCTAAGCTGTCCTTTAATTTCGGATATGGCTTGCGGTAACCTCGCGAGCTTGTAAATGTTAATTTCGTAAATATCTTTAATTTCGCTAAATTACCACACTTTACTCCTGTTTACGCTGTTGTCATTTGTCATGTCATTCCTGTAATTATTTTACGACGTCCTCGCAATCGTTGTTGATGAGATTTTCGCTGGTGTGTCGTTGTTGCGATATTTGGATCCTACACATTTGTCAAACATGCTCGATTCAACAAAACCTAGACTCATTGTCTAATCATGCAACAACTGACAAACTAAATACACGTCTGTCATGCAAACTCCACGATTCGTGAGACATCAATCACGTCAAATTGGGGGATAACAACTAGGGTTTTGGTCTGGCGGCCTACAGCACGTGGATTTCATCCACGACGAGAAATGTGCGTAAGTTGTGTAAACGGTTGAAGGAGTTAGCAAAGTAGTGGGTGCACAATCCGTCAAGTCTCCACACGACATGGAACTGACTTTACCACGATCTTCCACTTGCCCACTCTTCCACTCATGAAACCGTCACACTTACAGGGATCAAGGTGTTCACAACTCTGCCAATATAAATAAGTCTCTGAATCCATGATGAGGACAACGAATGATCACTAGCTATCAGCAATCGTCCAAACAGAATTTCTCGAGTAACTACTCTCAAGAATTCATCAATCTATCAGAACTTATTCGAACTCAACAGTTCACCAATTATTGCAGAAACCTTCAACACATCCACAATCCTTGATCATCATTGATTCCACACAATTCTCAGCTTCCCTCCTACAGATCAACCCATCTCCCTCTTTGCGGCCAAATTGACTCTGGAACGGCCGTTGACTTGGTTTAGGCCGGAGTCCTACAGATTGATCTCTCGAATCTAATCACTCCCTTTGCAGTGCATCTGTGTAAGGTTGAGCAGTTTGCTCGGTTCGAGGAGTCTCCACACGCTCGTCTCTTCATTTCCCCCAAAAACCAGCAAACCATTTTTTCCCCATCCACACCTAGGAAACAATGTTTTACATGTGTTTTAAGTAAGTAAATTCATGAACTTGTTTTGTGAATCGAAAAGGAAATCGCCAGGCGTTATTGGTATTGTTATTCATTGCATATCTTGTGAACAACCAATATGTGTGATTAATATAACCTCTCATGACTTGTTTGTGTTCTTGGTAAAACTATTCACAAAGGCCTGATTTTTGTATTGGTATGACTTTTATTAGTGAAACCGATCTTAAGTAATCACCTGAGATGGTATGATCGAGTTTGTGATTTTGTGTAAGATCGACTCTGGGTAAAGGGGAACCGATCCTAATAAGAGGTGCAACACATCACAAAGGGGAATCGATCCTTGTATGAGGTGCAACATGTTTTAGCAGAAAGGGGAACCGATCCTATGGACATGTGCAACACGTTTTTAGGCAAAGGGGAACCGATCCTATGGACATGTGCAACACATTCAAGTTAGATACCATATATATGTTGGGAACCGATCCTAGTACCTAGTCAACCGAATTTTGGAAAGCTAGTGTGACTATGCATAGTACTCACATGGAGGTAGAACCAAAACTTGTTTTGGTAGAACCGTTAAACCCATGATTGGTGATTGAGTGTTCATGATCAATCACATAGTTCTTGAAAGTCAGATGAACCAATTCTAAACTTGTTTGGAAGTGTGGAAAATCAGTTTGTAAGTATGAAAGAGGACTTACAGAGTAAGGATGTCGACATACTTTGAACATGTGCAGTAACACTTATCTTTAATTGTTCAAAGTTATTCCGTAATAGCTAAAGGAAGAAAATCCCATGATCAAAACATAAATAAGTTAAGAATCATTTATTTAAGGTTTTTAATTTTATTTTATGAAAATGAGAATTAGTAATGTGCATTTACTAGTTGAAGATTTTCCAAAGAGATTTTCGGTCAATATTTTGGACAGAGCATTTCCAGGAATTATGGAAACCGAATTTGGAATATATTGCATATCTTGAGAATATTTTCGTTTTTGGAAATTCCATGGTGTCCAAACATCCTTGTCTATAAATACTTCAAGTTTGCATTTCTAGCAAACTAATCCTTCATGACAGCAAACTTCCTCGGTTGTGTTGTTACTGGTGAAGCCGCCTATTCGGAGAGGAGAGTAACCTAATTAGGAGAAATCTCTTACGGCCGCTTAGTTTAAAGTCTTCTTTGGGATTGAGAACCTCTATTAGTACCGTTGGTGGGAAACTAGATAATTGTGGTTTATCTTGTGTTTTCGATTGATTTGATTGATTAACGGTGGTTGAACTTTGATTGCACCTAGTTTGTTTATGCTTGAGAATCTTCTCTTCTGATATAAGATTCACTCAAACTAGATCGAAGTTTCGACTGAGGATCTTTAGACTGTTTGTAGATCTAAAGACGTCTTGTGATAATCCATTGTTAACAGACTCCGTTTTGTGCGTGATTGATCACAGGAGATTCAAGTTGTTGTGTGCAGGCGTTTATTGAAGATCTAAGAAGATTTGAAGACAAAGAAGATATTGAAGATTTCTGATTTGGGGTTCATAATCTTTGGTGTGCACAATACTTGTTTCGGTATAGAGGATCCAACTATAATCGGTTTATCCTTGTGGTAGATTAGATTGATTAGTTGTGTAGATTGGCATCGATACAATTCTTTGTGATTAAAAGTATTGATTGCAAAATCTTAACAATTACCGTTGGTAGTTGAGAATAAGATAGATCTAAGAACCCGGCGAAGGAGTTTATTGAGATAAATAGAAGAGCCTTTGTCGAACTCACATCACTTGGTTGAAGAGAGTTGATGTGAGGCCCCAACCTCCTAAACCTTCTTAGATAATAGGATTACAATCTAATTGAAGCATCAAAACTAGATTATCGATTTTAAGAATCATAATTATAGAAAGAGCTAAATAACAAAACCCAAACTCTCTGATATTATATAAATGAAAGTCTTTCAAATTCTATGAATATATAATTATGTTGTTTACAGAATGGGAAAGGACACATATAGAAAAAGATGCACATCAACACTAGATCCAAAAAAACTCCAAGCTACGAAACCGATATCTTGGTATTTGCATTCCTTGATTCTTTGAAAAGGCGATGTGGGAACAAGTGAGCACATCATCCCAAGGGGTGCCCAATGGAAACAAATAACTCTCAAGTAATCACTAACATGCTTCACAGTTCTAAAGATAAAACAATAATTTAAAAGAGACAATGGTGAAAGGAAATATTCAGCAATTCACACATCAAGAAGCAAAGGTTAGTCAAAAAAACATAATATGCACATGAGTGATTTCCCTTAAATAAAATAGTATATATAATATTCTGACGGATGGCGTACCGCCCTACTAATACTATTGCAGACGGATGGCATACCGCCCTACTATCATAATAAGCAGAAATGTAGTACTATTGCCGAAGGATGGCGTACTGCCCTACTAATACTATTGCTGACGGATGGCATTCCGCCCTACTTAACTTAGCAAGGAGCTGTGGGGAGACACAGACACTCCTCGCGAGGGAAAACACATAACGCATATCACACACATACAATTACATTCAAAACAAATATCGTTCAATGCAATCACAATATACATTCATATGGATAATAAAAGCACATCATACTCGCAAAGGAAACTCAATGATTACAAGAAGGTTATAAGGTTCCCACCTCTTTTGATGACAAGCCTCGCATACCTTGAGATCCAAAATCCACTGGTTCATTCTTAGATCGTTCGTTGTTAATAACGACTAACTGTTAATCACACAAGCACTCTTAAGATTAGCCAAAAGGCTCATACAAGGCTCATAACATAATTTCATACAATTCTTTAGTTATAGGCTAAGTGAACTATCTAATGGTTCTAAGCCCATTTATGGTTCTACACCTTTACATTAACCATCTTAATCATATCTAAAGTTTACTAATTCAATTAGGTTGGTTCAATAGTTTATTAGATAAGTATTACAAAGATCTACCACTTTGTAGAAGGAACCAAGAGTCAATTCGGACCATAAGTGGTCCAAAGATACAAAATAAGGTTTCTGGCCCTAAGCCCAAGCCCATGGGTTTAATCCGGCACGACCCACTAGTCCGGCCCATTACACAAGGTTCAGTCCAACAGAGTCAACTAACGGTCACTGATGGTCAAAAGAGTCATCTAACAGTCAACGTCTAATGTCAGGTCAAAGTCCATGGTCAAAGGTCAAGTCCTGGTCAAGTCTAATCAAAGTAGTTAACTCAGTCACTGAGCCTGTTCTGAGTCGAACCGATTCAAATCAGTCAGATACACTGAGTCAGCTGAGCTGACTAACAGGCCAAAGCTACTGCACAGGCCAGAGCCAAAAGCTCACGTCATAACTAATGCACAATCAAACACAAATACAAATACACAAACTCAACAACATTCTAACTAAACTCAGTTCTCTAAGTTACAAACTAACTTCCATCCCCAAAGTCTTGTTTTCATCAAATATTACACATTGATTCCCAACTCTAGATAACATATTATTCACATCTATACATAGCTTCATAATCTAGGCATAACCTACTTGTACTTGCATTTGTTCTCCATTTCAATCTCTTACACAAAATCCTACACTCATAGCCAGCCAGCAAGACTCTTTTATGTAACAGCATTCACTTCTTATCAAACAACCTTGTATAGCATTCATAGACCAGTATCATCACCCGTAGTTCAGTTCCAACACCATCAACTCCAACACTTCATTTATACTATTCTCATTTCGCAAATTCATCCTCAACACTCAAGTACCACCATTTATCACCATTCACCACACCCGCAACTTCAAATATAATTCTTAGTTTCCCTCTTGCATTTGATCTAACTACTTATCATTCCAACCCTTCCACTTTGACACAACAACTTCATCTCGGATTATTCACCATTAGAACACTACCAACACGAGCTCCTCAATAGCTTCAACCGCAACTCAAGTACAATCACCATTTCTATACATACATCCGATTGTCATCATCGGGACTATACTTGCACCAAACCCTAACATAACTGCGCTTTGATCAATTTGAACTAAAACCAATCCCTTTTACAGATTCAAGCCAAGAACACGACCACAGAATTGTAAGCTTCTTTGAATCTCAATTCAAACATCTTTGCAACATCCTAATATACTTCTAACTATTCAATCCAGCTAACACTTCACACTATCAACACCAGCTGCAACTTCAGCATCTCTGCACAATAATCACCATCTCCGAAGTTCTGTAGTTCAAACCACAACAACAACATAAACTCAATTCCATCTTCATCTGTATTGACTAACAACAACATATCAGTAGACACCCTCTTCTTGGCTCACTGTAATCAATTCCTCCACCACCAAACCATTTCCATTAAGATGAACCTTAATTTCTATTTCAATAAATCTTTATCTTCTTCTTGTTAATTCTTAACACCACAATTCCAACTTCAATGACCCTAAATTCGATTTACTAAAATAAACCCTAGTTAGCTAGTTTGGGGGAAGAACGGGGGAAAATCCTAATTCCATGAGAAACCAAAATTAAACCTCCTACACCAATTTCTAACGTAAATACAAAGCAAACCCATCACACAGTTCATCAAACCATACCCAATTTCATCTAAATTTAAAAGAAAGACAATAAGAAATCTTAATTACCTTTTCTTCAATTCATGAGAAACCCTAGCTCTTCATATCATCACTGAATCAACTTCAGAATTTCAATTGAACACCAACCACCCAAATAATCCTTTAGTTAATCAATTCCTCCATATATAGAACTCAAATCGGAAAACCTAACTTTTTATTTCTCTTGATCCATCGTTTCTTCTTCATATAAGTTAAACCAACTTCATCACTGCCTTCTTACCAACTCCTAAGCTTACTTGAACAAGATTCAAGATCAAATTCTCTAATTTGAGATCGACCGAGAGACATAGAGAAAGAACAGAGAAGTAGAAGGAGAGAAAGAAGAAAGAGAAAGAAAGAAAAGAAAAATGGTTCTCTTCGATCTGGTCTAGGAGATAAGACCAAGGAAATCTATGAAGGCACCCATCACATGGATATGGGCAGCCGGGCGGTTAAAGTGCAAGACAATTATTTTGCCTTCCTACAAATCTGATAACATCTTCTTCGTCCGGCATCCGATTGCCACGTTCGAGTAGTCCATCTCGCATAACTTTCGAGATCTATCTAGTGATGCTAATTTCATATCTAGATCGTTGTTAGATTAAATTCTATTAATTAACGTTCGTGTTAATCTAATTGATTCATTTGCGGCCAAATCGTGTCTTGATTGGTCTAATAGCGTTGACGAGCTTGAAGGTCCTTACAGTTGCTACCAAACAGATTTGTTGTTCCTTTACTGTTTGGAATACGAACCAAAGGAATTGTTCCAAGTACGTGACTTATTCATAAGTTGAAGGCGTGGGGATACAGACAGAACTAGGTGAACTATAGGTTTAGTTGCTTGGTCTCAACTATACGAAGTAGGTTTGATTTTGTATAGCGGCTTAATCCTGAGAGTATTCAATTCTGGACAAAGTTCTGAGGTTTTTCTACATTTGCGGTTTCCTCGTTAACAAAATCTTGTTGTGTCTTTTACTTTTCTATTTCCGCAATTATAACTGTTTTTATTATAATTAGAAGTAAAATACACAAACGTTAATTCCTATTTTACTTGATAGTAATCCTATTGTGTTTGATTAAGTCCGAATCTCTTATCAAGTAAACATACTTCGTTGTTGTATTGTATCGATCTCGTATCCATAGACGATCACACGAAGTGTGAAACGATTAGTTGTATTGTATCGACTCAGTCCATAGACAATCACTTTCGGAGAAAGGACTTATAGGTAGGAAAAGTTTTAGCTTGAGGTATATTTGGGTACCCTCACCTTTTCAGATGGTTTACGGGCGATAACCAGAGGGTCAGGCTGAGGACGTTAAAGTAAGCGCTGGATGAGAGGCAACCCATTGGTTTTGTATTTTCTATCCTTTTTTTTTTTAGTTTTCTTCTTTTACATATCATATTAGGATTTCCCACCTTGATTTTACTTAGGACAAGTCAATTACATTGAGGACAACGTAGATTTTAAGTGTGGGGGAGTTATTGGATGCTTTTGCATATAGAGTTTTTAGCCTTTTTGAGTCGATTTTTCAAAATTTTGTACATATTTTCATAAAAAACCTTCAACTTGTAGAGATTTTAGAATCACTAGCATACTTCTAGGTATGCTTACATTGATATTTCTGACCGACATAACTGAACTTGGAAGTGTTAGGGAACTACGTTCGGATTTCATACTTGTTAGAGTGTTAAATAATGAATTTAATTATGCCGGTGGCAAATGAGTTGCAAAGGGAAATGCATTATTAGAGTTGCTGATCAATAATTAGTGGAGACTACCTATTTTCAAATCAACAGAGGCACCAGACCAGATTTCTTTATAAATGACTAAAGAGCTTTCTTTTGAGTATGTGTCACCGTATGTTAATTCTGGGTAAAATGGTGAGTTACCCAACTTCACACCAATTTTCAGCACTAGTTTTGATCTCTTGAGTGCTAATTTTATCAATCACGAGGGTGACATCTATAGATGAAAACCAACTTTTTGTAGTTTGATTTGCAGTTAGCACCATTCTCTCTCTCGCCAATAACAGGTCCATAGAAACACCATCATCATCAACAAGCGGAGCGACATCAATATTTACAAGGAAAGTTAAAGACGTTTAAGGTTTACTAGCAACAATACAAGGAAGAGTGTAAGGATTTGCAAGCTCGTCAATGCTATTTGACCCGTCAAGAGACGATCAAGAGATGTTTAGCCGCTAGTGACACGATTAGTTATATCGAACCTTAGATAATATAAATTAATCAAACAATAATTTAGATACGAAACTAATACCTTTGTATAGGTCACGAAAAGTTACGCAAAATGGGCTACTCGAATGCGTCAATCGGATACCGGACGAAGAGGATATCATCTAATTGTGAAAAGGGTAAAATGATCTTTTCAAGCAAACGTTATTAAGGAAAACAAGTTTTCTTCTCTGGGCACCGTGTGTCTGCCCATATCCTTTGTGCGGGTGTTGGGGTAAAGTCTTGTTTGGTTTATAACCAACTAAATCGAGAAGACTCGACACATCTTCTTCTTTCTTCTATTTCTTTCTCTTCTTTCTTCTTCTCTCCGGTGATACGGAGAGTTAGTTTGTGTTGATAGATTTTCTGAGGGAAGCATGAGATGGATCAATTGAACTGCGAAATGATATATCGAAGATGTTGATGTTGATAAACATAGAAGAACTGATGATGATGAGAGATCGACTGAACCCAGGTAATTCAGGGTTTTAAGTGAATTTGGTTATGTGGAATTGAGTTTGAATTTGTTAAGTCTGAGATGGATTTTTGTTGAAGTTGAAGTTAAATCCTTTTTTATGAGATTAATTTTACTCCCTCCGTTCCTAAATAATAGGCTGGTTTCTATAAATAGAAATGTTTCAAAAAAAATAGGCTGGTTTCCTAATTGGGAAAGTCAAATGTTTCTTTAGTTTTCTGGGACCACTTTTCTCTTAACTTCTTTTGATTACAAGTGTCATGTGGACCATTTCACTTCACTTGTTTTGCTGACAAGCGTCATGGGGACCGCTTTCAATGATTAGTTCTCTTAATTTCCTTAATTTTCTCTAAAAACAAAACTAGCCTATTAATTAGGAACGGAGGGAGTAAGATTTTTGACATAGGGTTTCAGAAATCCCTAATCCTCTGTTCTTCCCCAATTTAGATAATCACGGTCGTTAGGAAAATCAGACATATGGTTCCTGAGTTTCAATGAAAGATGATAATCAAGTTGTAGGAAAAGATTATGAAGAAGATGAGGATTATTATGTTTGTCTATGAAAATTGAGAAGTTATAGTTGAAGGTTGGATTACAGGGAATGAAGATGAATTAGATAGTGGAATTGTAAATAGTAGTATTGAGATTTGAAGAAGCTTGCAGTTCTGTGGGTTGTGGTCTTGGCTTGAGGCTGTGAAGGAGATATGTTATAATTCAGCTGAACTAGTGCTGCTGGTTATGATGATTAAGAGGTGTTTTATCTAGGGTCGATGATGGTGTTGTTTGTACTAGAAGTTGCAGGTGTCTGACTTAAAGTTTAAATGAATGTTTAGACTCCTGCAAATGTGATAGAATTGTTGTGCTGGTGATTTTGATATAGGGAATGAAGCTAGAGTTGCTCAGAATTGTAGGGATGCAGATTAGAAGCATAGGATTCATGAAGCTGAACCTAATAAGGTAGAACTTGGTTGAATGTATTTACAGACACGCTATGGTAGTGGAATGTTTGTCTGAAATGTAAATGGTGATGAAATAGTTTCCAGGTGTAGTAGTCTTTGGTTGTCGTGGTGCTGGTATATGGAGTTAAACTCAAATGGAGATGATATTGTAGTTTGGAGTTTTAAATTTGATAGAATGTATGCAGGACATGGAAGAGACTATGGTGGTGTAACCGCCACTCCTTCCTGCCAAGGATCGTGCCATAGCCGCCACTCCTTCCTTCCAAGGTTCGTGCCCGTAACAGCTACTCCTTCCTTCCAAGGATCGTGCCGTAGCCGCCACTCTTTCCTGCCAAGGTTCGTGCCCGTAACCGCCACTCCTTCCTGCCAAGGATCGTGCCGTAGCCGCCACTCCTTCCCACCAAGGATCGTGTCGTAGTCGCCACACTCCTACCTGTCAAGGATCATAATCGCAGCTAGCCAAGCCAACCTATTTTGTTCCCACGACAATTTAGTCTCTTCTAATCACATCTGCTGCCAAGAACCGTTGCTGCTCGTTTGTTGATACCAGCCAGAGCTTCACCATAGTAACAACCACTACGGACAGAGGTAATCCGAACTTCTGCATATTTTAGTTTCTCATAGAGGAAGTAATAGAGTCACCAGTATGGAGGCAAGATGGTGATACCTTTATCATGGTCAATCCACCGACCATATAAGATAGAACAACGTAAACCACCCCTTGGGAACTGAGGCTCAACACAAGATCCCTTCATTGTCAAGGACCTCTTCAACTCAGAAGAGACGTTTACACAAGAAGTCATAACTGTGAAAAGCTCACCACTATTCCAAGATGAAGCGCAAGGATATCACCACCTCCTTGTTTGGAAGGCGCATGACCAACAAGCAGTATTTGGCTCAGCCATTCATAAGCGTTGTTTTTAGCGAAGAATCAAATAGGAAATTTGCGCCTCAGCAATCCACATGCCAACTACACCATGTCTTCCCCATCACCTACTTAGAACTCAGCATCGCCTACCCAAGGCCTACATGAATCCGCATATCGCCGACAAAGCCAAATTTGGTGTTTTTATATTTCCAATTTCCTATGGAAGGGGTGCATGGGCTGCTAGAAGTTGGATACAATGCAAATCTATCAAGTGAGACTCCCGCCCACTGATCAACAAATGACAAATCCAAAAGCTTGCCGCCTTCATCAATTTGTCAACCACCTTACCAGCAAATGCAAAACAAGAATTTCGCAACATGAAGTCGTACACGTGCGTCAAAGACTCCAAAAGCACGCCGCAGAGGTATTCACATATCCGGCCACGCCATCGCATCTATGAACAGACGGAAGTGTAACAGGGGACTGCTCATCGTATCCTATTCGATACAATAGTCCAAGACTCAGAATATGGTTCGAAGGATGTCGCTTGGAATGAAGTCCTTGGAAACTTGATAGCAGCACGTCGGCAGCGCAATGCCTCTCAGCTTGTCTACTTCACCCAGCGGTTCCGGAAGATTCTGACCATACAAGCATCCACATCATATCATCACCGCAATCACAAATGCAAGAATAAGCCTTCCAGACACCGGCTCAGCAGTCCAGACACCAAATAACTTACAGTCAATGACCGATCAACAATGCACATACACTCTCCAAGATTATCCCTGACATGATCATAGCCGAGCATATATTTCATCCATCCATCCCAGGAGTGCAGTGGAGTTTGGTAAATTTTGAAATCTACTAGAGAGGTTAGATGCTCATTCTTTTGGAGTCAGAACCTTATTACATATTCTGGAGAAGATCGATAGTATTATTGGGTGGATACATGCGCAAAATAGAAAAGAGAACCTACCTTGAGTTCTCCTGGCTCGCCTTGCTGCTGATTATAACTATTGGAGATTGCTTTATTGCCTTTGACGCTCGCTTTACCGCCGCTAACAAATAAAGTCATTCACACCGAGCTAAATGTCCAAGTTTGATCAACTACTCATGGATATTACACCCGGGGCTAAAAATACGAAGACGATTGGCACGCCTATGATCGAGCTGCTGCAAACGAACGCAAGAAGCAGATGAGCGAATAATGAAAGGGGAGGAAGTTAGCACTCCCTTTTATATGCATAGCGCTTTTGGAATTCGAGTATAGGAAGATTTTTCCTTTTGGACCATGCATGGAAGAAGGCAGCTGGGCCTGCAGTGCCAACGCTCCATGGCACCAACCTCCATGACCGAACCAGCAGCGCGCCAGCACGAGGAACACCAGCCGCTCAACCTCCAATACTTTGTAGCCAAGCCAGCCGCTCAACCTACAATGCTCCGCGGCGCCAACACTCAGTAACACCAGTAATCCGTGGCCAAGCCAGAGGCGCGTTGACACAAAGGTCACGGACTGTTCATGCCTCTTGCCAGAGGTCAGTCGGATTTTTTCCTGGTAACCTTTTCATGTCCTGCCCTTTCGATTTGTTATCCTTGTATGTCACCATCTCATGCTTACCCCGCAACAATGCCACTGTTGTAGGATCAGAATATCGCAACACCAAGACCCTTGCGAAATCCATAAACGACACATTGCGAAAATGTCACAGATGGATAATATAAATGACGCAACGGATGACGACAACTTGAACACGAGAAAGATGTGAATACCTAGAGAGATTTAGGAGTGTTGATAGATTTAACATTTATACACTCGCGAGAATATCGCAAGTCAGATCCGAAAATAAAGGACAGCTTAGCTGTCAACCACTATGTAATTTCCTATATAAAGAGCCGAATAGGCTTAAGAGAGGAGAGATCTTTTTCGAGTGTGGAGCAAGTTATCAAGAGAGAGAAAGTTTAGAGCGGTTGTAAATTCTTTAGCTTATTTCCTTTCCATCTTGTAACATTTGTGAGTTTTAATCAATAAAGAATATAATTGTTCATCTTAAAATGACTTGATTGTGTGAATTCTTGTGAGGGGTGTAGTGTGGATTTCCTGCTACTACATATGGCGCCAGAAACAGGGACTGATTGAAGATTGATATTGTGATTTGAAAGAATTTGGAATAATAGGGAAGGAATTTCATATAATTTTCAACAATTCATTAAGATTGAAAAATGGCTAGAAGAAGACATGCATCAAAACAACCAACAACTGTTAGAAGGAGTAGGAGACTTGCTGGAGAAAGGAGAGATGGGGGAATCTTCAAGAATGAATACAAGGCACAATAGAGAAAATCAAATTCAATCGCCAATTCAACGTACACCACCAATACAAAATAGAGCTGTGGATTATGACAGAGTGAGTGTACATACTTGGCGGTTAGATTCTGTAGATGAAATGGGAGAAAAGCAGCAATTAGGAGGAAATGGACAAGATGAGGGAGACCAAGAAGTAATTGGAGGAATAATACATGAAAATGAAGAGATTGCAGCATTAGAGGCATTGAGACAAACAATACATGAAGAAAGGCGGTTAGAAGCAGAAGAACGTGCGAATTTGACAAGGCAAAATCATGAATTGAGGATGGAAAATATGAGATTACAAAATAGAAGGTCAAGAAGCACTACAAGATCAAGTTCAAGATCAGTTAGAGAAGATATAAGACAAAATTTGCCTATAGAAAATGCTAATGAAGAAACTCGAGAGGGAATACAAAATCCAGGCGAAGAATGTCGCGAAGGAAGAAAAATATTGGAAGATCGTTATATTCAGCGTGCTGAAATTCTTCAAAACGGGCAAAATGATAGAATTCAAGGTAATAGACACTGTCAGGGGCGAAATAATCAAGATGGCGAAGAAAATCAGGAAGAAGGAAGGAGAATATTACATGGGAGAGAAATACAAAGAAATGAACGAGCAATTGAAGATGAAATTGAAAGACACTATACTGAACAAACACATTTAGCTCGCGAGAGAGAAATACTAAGAGTAGAAGTGGAAGAACAAGAGCTACAAGAGGCAATTCGACAGAATAACCATGATAATCGAGAAAGGAGGCGTGAGCGAAATCGCAATAATGCTGATATCAATGAAGAATATGATAGAGTACAAAGGAGAACTGAAAGGCGGCAAAGAGGAGAAAATGAGAGATATAACGGTGTGCGAATTAATGAAAGAAGTGAAAGAGAAGATCGCAGAGAAAGACGAGAGGAAAATGATGAACAAGAAAGTAAAAACAGAGATGAACGCAGGAGAAGAGAGGCGGAGTTGAAAAGACCAATGGATCCAAATTCTGGTATAAATGAACAAATTTTGAGAGAGTTAGCGAAAATGAGAGGAATGATAAATAATAAAAGAGGAGGAGGAAAGAGACAATTGGATGAAGCCATAGAGGAAGCTGCGAAAACTCCATTCACACAAGAAGTACAATTAGGAGGAATACCCCCAAAATGCAATTTATCTGCGTTAACCAGCATTTTTGATGGAACAACTTGTGCAGTCCAATACATCAAAGCTTATGTGAGATGTATGCTACAATGGGAGAACCATGATGCAATATTATGCAAGTATTTCGCATCAAGTTTAACAGGAGAGGCGTTAAAATGGTTTGAAGGTTTGCCAAAGAATACTATAACATCTTTCAACCACTTTCAAGCTATATTTTTAGGAGCATATATAAGTAACAATTCCTCGCGACCTGGCATTGGAGATGTATTTGAAATTTGAAGCAAAGGGTTGGCGAAAGTTTGAAGCACCTAACTGTGAGATGGAAGACAATGTGTAGTGATATGGCTGGTCGTGTGGATGAAAGATATCTCATTCTATCATTCATCAATGCTATGTTCGCAACCAACCTGTTATACATTCAAATTTTCAGAATCAAGAATACAATCACAATGACTGAGTTGCGAGAACTTCAGGAGGAATATATTGCTCTTGAGGAAAAGCAAAATGAGATGGAATCATACCCCATTGCGAACAAAAGTTCAAGAGCAGCGAATGCAAGCTTGTTACCCAAGTTAATAAATACAGTGGAGAGCACCTCGCAAGGGCAACAATAGAGGATAATGGGAGACAGTCAGCAAAATCTAGTAGCTATGGGGAGCCGTGATCAAGAAGAATTCGAGAGAGAGAGAAACTTCTATAGCCGTGGTGGAAATAACAAAATCCAAAGACTTGATCAGCCGCAAGAAACTTATGGAGGTCATCAGCCGCAAGGAACTTATGGAGGTCAGAGGCAAAATTATCACAGAGGACATCGAAGTCATAAGATAATATGGGAAGAAATCAAAATGCCACCTTTGAATGCTAGTGTGGAGAAGATATGGGAAGCTATAATCTTAATGGAAAACATACCCGCACCATGGAACATGGGGAGTGAACCACCTCCAAGCTACAGAAGTAATGAATTTCGCTCTTATCATCATTTCCATGGACATACAACAAATGACTGCAGAAATTTAAAGAGAATCATTCTCAGGATGATAGATCAGGAAAAATTAAATCACTTTCTAGTAGGAAAAACGCAAACTCAAGCATTACCACCTCCTCCAGATATTCACAAGCCAAACACAGCAAAAGAAAGAGAAACATTTGTGATTGAAGTTGGCGCAAAGGCAAAGAATCTGTTTTGTAACTCTATCATACACTCATACAAGACGATTGAAGATTTTCACGATAACACTCTCAGCAGGGTTTTCGCAAGAGATGCCGATGATAGAGAAATAATGAACATTGCGAAGACATCGCCACTGGAAGAATGGCAAAAGCAGACTATCTCTTTTACCGCAGAAGAAGTACCTGAGGGTGGAGAAATGCACGACAACCCATTGGTGGTAAGATTGGAGATCAACCCAAAACCTAGCGAGGATGAAGATGATGAAGCTGAGAATTCATGGGCAATCAACATAATTTGATCGATACTGGAAGTTCCGTGAATATTCTTTTTTATCATACTTATAAAACTATGGGAGGAAAAGATGAAGATCTAATACCTTCAACGTACAAAATCTATGGTTTTAACGGTACTGCAAATAAGCCAAAAGGAGAAGTTCATATGCGAATTCCACTGAAAGGATTATCTTCTGAAATTTTATTCTGTGTAGTTGATGTGGAATCACCATACAACGCACTGATTGAACGACCTTGGTTACATGAGATCTTAGGTGTGGCATCGACTTTCCATCAATGTATCAAGTTCCCACATCCCACTGGTGTTGGCATCATAAAGGGAGATTGGGTTGAAGGAAAGAAGTGTTATGAAATTGATATAGAATCTTGCGAAGAAAGAGCTGCGAAGAAGAAGAATTGGAAACACAACATCAAAGAAAAACAAAGAGGTGAAAGATTAATGGTAGATGTAATAGAACAGAGAGAGGAAGAAATGCTGCGAAACCAATATATGATGAAGATAAGAAGTGGCGAAGGCTTCGCAACAGACAAGAAAATGACAGGAAAATTCAAAAATGCAGAGGCAGAAAATAGCAGAAATAAGAGACCTAAAGAATGAATGTACTTGTTGACTACCGAAGAAGAAATTGGGAGGTAAAAGAAAAGTGTATGATGGGTTGGATTAAAAAAAAAAAAAAAAAAAAAATCTTTCTTATGAATAGCAGAGATGAGGTTGCGAAAGGAAGTTGATATGCAGAAGAAGAGAATATATTTTATGAAATATAAAGATATGATTCCGAAATTACAAAAGAATTTATATGCAGAAGAATCAACAAATTAATCAGACAGAGGCGAACCAACTATGGCGTACACCCTAGTTCTCGAAATCAAAATTTCGCAAGAGGCAAATGTAAGACCTAAAGTGCATCATAGAAGGGGGTACCTATTGCATGGCTCAGGGAAAAGGTTACACCGCCCCTGGAACCTGAGTCATGGACAATTGGGGTCAATAAAGCCCATCCAGGGGAGGTACCTTGGATTTTCAATCTAAGCTTATGACTTAGATTGGACGACCGAGGGTCTCTTCTAAGGAGTCAGCATTTGACCAAGGCGCCGAGGTACACGGTTGAGCCAAGAGTGCCAGGGCATTTGAAGTGTCTCGGCCATTCTTGGCAAGTCTTGGCTTATGCTGCACTCGGCCCGAAGAAAACTCCACTTAGGGTGCAGTCTCGTAACCATAAGCCCTATAGGCAAAAGGGATAAGAGGCTGCGAAAACAACTGGTTGTGTCAAGACCGGATGGGAGGAGCTAGCCTTGTATGGCAGAAGTACGTCTCCTTGAAGGGGCAACCAGGGGGAAGATAAGGGCGGCACCCTCCATTAGGGAGCTGATAAGTATCTTAAGACACAAATGTCATGAGGCTTTATTTCCGCAAGGAAATTTAGGCTTGTCATATTTGTGTGACAATCCTGAAGAGGCAATAATACAAAAAATAAAGATAAGACGAGATCAATGGGTCAGTACATGAAAATGTAAGGACGTCCTGCGATTTCGTCGCAAGACGGCAATGTCATGGGTCTTTATGTTCGCAAGAATTTTTAGGCGTGTCATATTGTCGCAACAAAAATATCCTGCAGAGGCAACAATACTAAAGAAATGATAAGACAATATCAATGGGTCATTACATGAAAGTATAAAGATGTCCTGCGATTTTGTCGCAATGACAAGGGGTGGCACAATAAGACCTTTAACTAGGAAGGCAAAATAAGACCACATAAAAAAAAAAAAAAGGTTTCCTTACTTGCGAAAATTCAGCAGCAACGGCTGCGAGATTGAGGCATGAACACATATCATTATTCGAAAGTAACTTGATTAATCTCTCATTTGAATGCAAATAACAGAGGCAAGTATGGGAATGTATAGAATAAAAACATGTTATTTGTAATATGATAGATTTACGCGCTCATAAAATGAAAGGTTGATAATATATTGATTAATTGTATTGAAAAAAAGAATTCTTCTTTTAACATGTGCAGAAGGGAACAACAAAGGTAGAGCTTGTATCTGAAGACCCAAGAAACTCGCAGCAAAAGATTATAAAAATAGAAGATTAAAAGAATGAATATACAGATATTACAAAAAGAGAAAGAAGAAAACAAAATTATTTCTTGTTTGATTCTTCTTCTTCATTTTCTTCATCATCAGATCCTTCTACTTCTTCATCTTCATCAGATCCTTCTACTTCTTCATCTGCGTCAGATTCCTCTTCTTCGCTAGCTTCGCTGTCAGATATATCCAAAGAAAGCACATTCTTAGGGATTTCATCAAGGAGGCAAGGGTAAGAAGAATGAGGAATGCTGTTGTCATCGCAGACCATCTTAATAGTCTGATTGCGAAAAAGAGTAGCATCATTCTTGAAATTCGCAACTGTAATTTGTAGTTGCCTCTTCAATCTAGAATATTTGTCATTTCGAGAAGAAAGATCTTTTGCGAAAGTTGCTCCTTCTCAAATTCAAGTTCTTCAATTCTTTTGCGAAATCTCTCTTCAGCCTCTGCGAACATATGACAATGAATCAGCAACTTAATGAAAACTTCATAAAAAACAAACAATCAAATAAAGAAGAATCACCAACAACCTTCTTTGTCAGAAATCATATCCCTAATCAAGGCCGTATGCTCAGCTTGAAGACTAACGTTAACACCTAAATTATTTCTGGCATCATCTAGAACCTTCGCAGCCCAAGCGAATTCATCGTCATTGTTTATGAGAAGAATGGAGCGAATTCGATTCTCTCTTTCGCTAAGAATAGCATTTTCGCGGATGGATTCATCCAATTCAATTTGAACTTCAAGAAGAGTTTTTTGGAATTTCGCTAATGCTTGAGCACCTTGACTAGTAATGCGATCTTTGTCATCTATGAGATCACTGACTTTCTTTCTTAAAGTATTAATTTTCTCTTTAGAACTAAGATATAGACGTTTAAATTGGTTGGCTAAGCCTAAACTAGATCTATGATCAATTTCTAAGAGGTGAAATTTGGATTGAAGTTTGTTTAGAGGAAGAGATTTAATCTTGTTATTTGAAACACTATTCAAAGAATCGTTGAGGTGATCAAGGAGGGCATTGTTATCCATAGGATCGGGGAATGAGTGAAGAAGAATGGCTTCATCATAAAGGTTATAAACGTCTGCGAAAATGGTAAGTCAGATAAGGGAAGATAATGAGAGAACAAAACAAAGGAAAAGAGAAAAGTCTCATACCATAAAGCTGTTGGTTGGCACTCTGAAGACTAGAAATCTTATTCTTTTGAGTGGAAGAATCAGCTTCTAATTTCTTGGTTTTCTCGCGAAGAGTAGTAACTTCAGTTTCGAATTCTTCATTTCTCTTGCGAAGAACAATGACTTGACCTCAATTCTTCATTTTTCTTGCGAAATTGAAAATTCTTCTTTTCGAGAATACTGCGCCTTTTCTCAAGATCCGAGGCAACAACAAAGGAAGCTCTCTAGGACTATAAAGGAAAGCCAAAAATTATCAAGATATAACTTAAAATTGAAATTATGAAGAAATAAGGGAACAAAGACATACCAAGACACCAAGCGCATTTAGGAAGCTGGGAGTCACTGATCTGGAGACCCCATGAAGAGAATCATCACCCTCTAGTAAAGGAGCATCACAGATACTCGCGAGAGCTTCGCACGTACTAGAAAGACGATCATCTCCAATTCCTTGCATAGAGTCAGAGAAGATGCTAGATAGTTGCGCCATAGAAGATTCAGTAGGAGGATTCTCCTTTGCGAGAGAAATATCAACATCATCATTATCTTCATCAGAGCTTTCGCTGGATTGAGGGTTTGAAGGAGAAGGGGAATGAATCTTTCGTTTCTTAGAAGGTGGAGCAGTAGACTTCTCCCTGCGAAGGGAACCTTTACCTTTACCTTTGGTCTTCGCAACCTTAGGATTTTCTTCTTCTCCAACAACTTCAGCACCAACCTTCGCACACGAATGAAGATAAGAAACAGAGGCAACAATATTGTTAAAAATAATAAAGAAAAGTATTTCTTACTTCATCCGTGATCGAACGGAGTGCTGCTAGGGTACTTGCCTTAACATTTCTTTTGTAACTCTTCCTCAACTTGATAATCTGGAAATTTCGCAAGATTAATAGGTATAAAAAGGAGTGAAGATTACAAATTGAGCGAAATTTAAGAAGCATACCTCTTTTGATTTCTCAGGCCAATTAAAAACCCAAGGCTGATAATTGGCGAGATTCGCATGAGGAGAACATTTGAACTCGAAATATAAGGTCCATTCAAAAGTAGTAGAAAGACGCACCATTTGTCGTCTTTGGAATGACGAGGAACATTGTTTTTGCCAGAATGCCAATCGATATCCTGCATAAGTATTTTATCGCTGGGAACATTTTCTCTTCTCTTCAAACGTGCACCCCAGCGAGTTCTATCGTTCTTCATGTTTATTATTTCATAGTTTTCGAAGAAACTCTCTACTGAATACTTCTCAGCGAATATCTCTAAGTCCTCAAATTTAGGATCTCTGACTTCTTTGGGATAAAGAGATCCCTTACCAGCACCACGGTTGGCGAACTCAAGCATTAAGCGGATACAATCCCCGCTCAATTGGTAGATGGCTCGCGAGAATTTCGCATGAGCAAGAATTTCATAAAATAAGGGAAGATCATGGTCATAGAGAGGAATGGGAAGACCAGCGAGAATCTGACCTAGCGAAATTATGATTTTTTGATCATCACAATGATGATCAGCAAACAGTTTGGCAGAGAGAATGGATTTAGATTCTTGATTGGGAATAGTGGATAATGATGATTGCCAAATATTGCATATTTCTACACCTTTTTATTGGCATTTTACTCATCTTTTATGCTCAGAAATCAGATATTATCCCAGATTCTGAGTTTTCTTTGTTTTCAAGAATAAATATTTGTATTAATTAATTTTGTGTTTTTAGGTAATAAATAAAGTTCGGAGAAAAAGCGGAGCCAAAAGAGCAGAAGATTGGAGGGAAGCGTCTATGGAGCAGAAAACCAAAGCCCGCGCGCACAACAGTTGCAACCCAACAAGTAGCAACTCATCTACAAGACATGGGCTCGAGCTATCCATCTCCGACCCATGACCCGGATCCAAGCCCATCATTTCTGAGCCGTTGAGATCTCCCTCAGCTACATCCAACGGTCGCTCCTTCATGCACATCACACTTTGCTGCTCCCGCTCAACACCAGATCACTCTGAGTCTCCCTGAGCCGTTCAGATATTACCCCCTAGATCCTACGCTCGCTCTTACGTTCTCATCAAATATCGACGTCCTTGCCTCACAACGAAACGACCTAACCCTATACCCTATCGAGAAAACCCATTTCTTCTTCCATCTTCTCTTTCTTCTCCGACCAACTCCACAGAAAACCCAGAGCTCCACCATCTCTTCACCCGACACCACAGCCATACCATGGCAGACCACCTCACCACCACCATCTCCTTCACCTGACAGAGCAGCCCCTCCTACCTGCTCTCTATCTCTCCCATAGCCTCTTACCTAGGAGCTAAGAGAGAGATAAACATAATTAGGTTAGGGTTTCATCAAGAGTTGAGGGAAAAATCAGAGTAGTCAATTCAGAGCCGCAGGAGCAGAGGAGACAGCGATTCAGAGGCGAATGAGGGTATGGGTCTGCATTTAATTTGTGTTTTGATGAAAATTAGGGTTTGAAATTGGCATGTATAAATAGAAGAGGTAGAGGATGTTTTTGGGCATGCCTGGACTAGCCAGAGCACCACTTAGGTTAATTTGTAGTTTATTTTGTATCTTAATCATGTTCTAAATAAATTTGCTAGGGTTGAGATGAAACCCATAATCATTGCTAATATTTGCTCATATTTTGATAACTGTTCTTGTTGTGCTATATTGTTTAGGATAAATATAATCTTAACACTCAGCATTTTACTTTCACAGTGTATGCCATGTATGCATTGTAGTTGGATAAATACTATGTTGATTGTGTTGCAATTCATGCTTCATTGAATGCTATTAATCCTCAGACTAGTTGTGCCCTGAGAAGACAATTAGTGCTTGGGAGAGATACCCTAATTGTGATTAGAATATCCATCTTAAGATAGGTTCAATCATCTAAGTAGTAAGAATTGATCTGTGATTAGTTGTACTATGACAAGACATCTAATACTAGGGATTAGTTAATGGCCTTAGTTGATAGTAAGCCATCCATTGAGACCCTGGATGAAAGGCAAACTTGCATCTTGTCTGGCATCCATTACAGGGGACAAGAACAATATTGAAAATGAACTGATGTAGCTAAGATTAGGTGGTGGATTCGACACTCTAGTGCTCTTTCTATATTGTTTCTGACTTTAGCTTAGAGTCACATCTTCACCTCAGTCGCTTCGACAACCCTGAATTGTGTCACTTACTCTCCTTGAATTCAGTCTAGCATAGCCATAGATCAATACATAGCACCACAAGTCTCTGTGGTTCGACCCGTACTTTCCACGCCTCCAACAGGCGCCGTGCACTTACGGTTATCACAAGTAGGCATTAAAATAACCCCATTCCAAGGCCTACCAAGTTTTTGGCGCCGCTGCCGGGGACTTGGCGTGTGCCATGTCGATCATTTGCTTGCCTTTACTGAGTTCATTCAACCCTGTACATATTAGCTTTGTATTATTGTTTTTAGTCTTGTAGTAAGTATTACTCAACTGAAGTTTAGTTTTTTTTTTTTCTGCAATTTTTCTTACATTTGTGTATCTGTTCATACTCACTTTGCATCTGTTGCCTGTTAGTCAGCTCACCTTAGTGGTAATCAGTTGTTAGTTTAACTTAGCTGTAGATTTCATCCTTTGCATATTGTTAACTACATCAGTGCATTTTAGTTAATCTTAACTGCATATTTGCTTATCTGCATTTTCTTCTGTGTTAGCTGAATCTTGTAGGTGCCACTTAACGTGCATTTTTGCATCTTGTTCTAGTCAACACTGTCATAGCTTGCTGTGGTTTTCGGTTCTTTTTAAGTCACTGTGACTCTGTAGTTTCTTTGTCATTGTGGCTACAACTGCCTGCCTCGAGTCTTATGCTTTACCAAAAGTAAAAACCTCAAAGCACTTGGGGTACTTCAAATTTGAAGTCGCAAGCCTTATTTGTCACATCACGGATGTCCGTGCTTGCTTCTTGATCTTTTCGCACTTGGGTGACTGATTTACAAGTAGTTTAAACTTTTATCCTTTGTCTTGTGCAAGCATAGGTCGGGTTTAGATTAAAATCAGAATCGTCATTTGGTTTGCATCATCACCTACCTCCATTTGTTGGTTTGAGGATTGCATATTTCGACATGACGACTTCGGTTGAGTTGAGCCAGCAGTGCATGCTTCATCTGCGGCGAAGCAAGGAAAAGCGATAAGGAGCGAGAACACGATCGCTTTTTGGGCTAAAATAGGTTGGTCATTCTAGAACTCTTTGTACTTCATATTTGTATGAATGATAAGCGTGATATCCCGATAACCTAGTTGCTTAGCAAAGTATGGCCCAAACCCCGCAACAGAGAGTACCTTTTTGAGCATTATCATGTGATATCCGAACTAGTTGGAAGTGCTATGTCTTTGTGCTGACTTGTATGTATATGCTGATCCATGCACTCATAATCTGTGCATGACCCTGAACTTATTGGCATGAATGCATGAAAACAAGCTATCTTGCTAGAATTGCTCCATCCATGTGCCTTGTGTGTTGTGTGCTATAACCCCTTAGCCGCCATCCGCCCCGAGCTTACTTCAGCCCCGTAGCCGAGAAACTAAGCTGCAACTTAGACAGCCAAGTTAGCTGCAAGCCCTGTTGACATCAGCTGTGTATTGGCACCATCAGCCCTGTACCTTGAGCTTGTCTACTAGGTCAACCAAGTTTTGAGCATAACCTGTGAAAAACCAAGAACATCATTCCCCTGTTGTATGATGAGTCACATCTGTGCTAACTGGAACTGCTGATGAATCTGTGTGCATAATATCTGGACTTGAAATTTCACATGTATTACTCCATGTGGTGAGAATTGGTTGGTCGTCTGAACCAGATCAGGTTGATTGTTGCTCTGCCTTGACTAATGCTATGAATGCCTGCTGAACTAGTTATTTTGCATAGACCTTTCAAACCCTGCAAACATAGTGCATGAGTAGTTGATTGACATACCTGCTAAATTCTGCAAACCCCTGTGCACCATTCACAATTTCTATCCTGCACATGCTGTGCTGTGTTGTCTCATAAGTCTTGTTGTTGTTAGCCTGTGCTGTGAATTGCAAAGCTGTGTTGTGAATTGCAAAGCTGTGCTGTGTTGTTAGCACAAGTTGCACTGTACTAAAACCCAACCATTGGGCCCAACCTTAGCTGCACATTACCTGCCAGCCTGTGCTGAACTTAAACATGCCCTGCACAAGCCGTGCTGAGGGGCTGTGCATCTGTGCAAACCACTGAGTTTTGCATAGCTTGGGCTTACACCAAGCCGAGCCCACAAGAACTCAAACTCGGGCCGTTATCCTTCCCACAACAACTGGGCTCTGTACCCAAGCCAGCCCACAATAAACCAAACCAGCCCATAATAATGAACCAAACTGAAGCCCACTTCTTGGACTTGCATAAGCCAAAGCCCATAAAGCGGGCTGCTGGACTTAGCATTTTTCGGGCTCGAATCGCCAAGCCCAACCTCCACATAAACCGGGCATTTGCAGAGCACTAGGCTTTGCATAACTTTGCATTTTTACACAAACCCGGGCTCGCATAAACATAACCGAGCCCACAGTTCCACCGGTCCGCGTCCGACTCGCGCGGACACGGACATTCCAAACAAACCAAACCAGCCCACAAAACCAAACATAAACCCATTTAAACCAAATCCAAATGAAGCCCATATTTAGCACTAGGCTTTGCATAACCTGGACATGTGTTAATTAAGAATGCATTTTGATTGTACATTTCAAACAAACCAAATCCCACTTTTACACCAAAGCCCACATAAACCAAATGAAATATAAATAAATGTAAACGTGAGCCCACTACAACCGGGCTTTGAGTTCAATTTGAGTTGTTAAATCATGTCGGGATTTTGGTCCAGAATCGGGGGTACAAACAAATCCATTAGAGAGCTTGCTTACGGGCATGCTTCACAGTATGAACTCCCCATATGCCATAGTGATTTTAGGAATTATTATGAGCCTTCTCAGGGCCCTGACCTCACATACCCTAATCATTATGAGCACATGTATCAGTCACCACAGTGGGGAGTTGAACAATTTTATACTCCCCCGACTCTTTGTTTACAATCACTAATGGAAACTCTCATGGAGCAAAATGCTAGGCTTGAACTGAATGCAATACATGACCATCCATATAGGAACATGCATGATCATCCCTTCTCTAGTGAACCATGTGCACAACCATTTAATGATTATTCATATGAAACATGCATACCCACTATTGAAGACTCTCCCTCCATTGAACAATGTCACATGTTCTTAAAGATGAACCTTATTCATTTAGAAAAGGAAGAATGGAAGGCGAGTTCATGATAGGATGATTATTGTCCCTAATAAAGTAAATCTTGAAAATAGTGTTTCTATTCCTACTCATGCAACTAACACTTTGAATATGAACCTAATCTAGAGGTAAATGAGTATACTAGAAATGCTAATAGGGAAATGCATTTTTGTTATGATGATGATGATGATGAATATGATATGTTAGAAGAGCATGTGCATGCGAGAAAATATGATGGCATCTTTTGGTTCGAGAGACGTTAGGCGTCTCTTACGTGAACCCTATGAATGATACTTCTTCTAACATTCATATATGTGATATTGATTACGAGCTTGGGTTTGTAAAATTCTTCAGTGAATGTGAGCATGCTACACAACTTGTTTGTGACTTAGGAAAAGATGAATCTTGTTGACACTAATGTTCTTTTGGATCATGATATTATTGTTGTGTCGATTCCCTGCCCATGTCACAATATGTTGCCTGCTCGATGATTATGACATGGTGATTGATGAATTGTTATATCTTTGGTGAGCATGATTTACGTGTCGACTTTAGGAAAGTGTGTAATGGTGCAAATGATCTTATGCATGAAAACAACTTAGATGTACCTACTTTCTCTCCTAAGTCACAGATTGAAACTCCTCCACCAAACCTAGGTGTAGTTTGTAACAAAATTGCAAAACCAACTTTTCTCGAAAATGCCTAACTTAGGCTTAGAGCTTTGTGCTTCCCAAGTCCTCTTGGACTATTTTGCATCAAAGTATGACACCTTTAGGGAACCACAGTTGGAATGTGTATGTCTGCCTGTTCTTAGCAAAACTCATTTTGAGTTAGACCTTGTGCATGATGTACCTTTAATTTTGCAAGATTTTGTTCTCAAAAACACATCTGTTGACAAGTTTAGGTTTGGGGGAAACCCATTCTCATATGCGAGTCTTACTTGCACTCTCATGTTATATTTGTGTAATGCTGTTGATGTTTGTATATATTTTCTATTGGGTTGATCCTCAACTCTTTAGATTGTTGGTGTATGGTGAATTTTCATTGTATATAATCCAGTAGGACTTGTTAAATTTTTCTTTCTTGAATCAATTGAGTCTTCTTGTACATATATTGTGCTAATCCGATATGATCTCCATTGAGAATGTTGGATTCCAGCCTTGACAAATGAAGCTCTAACCGTGCTCCCGCCGACATCCGGTAATCTCTTCCCTTTTCTCTACTCAACATAGTTCTCATGGTATGTGACTATTTAAATTTTTCCTATCTGTTGACACATTGAGGACAATGTTTGATTTAGGTTTGGGGGTGCATTTGCATTTGCATATAGAGTTTTTAGTCTTTTTAATCTTTTATTTTCAAAAAAAAAAAAAAAAAAAAAAAAAAACTCTTTTTGTAAAAACCTCCAACTTTTAGAGATTTTAGAGTCACTAGCATGCTTCTAGCTATGTTTACATAGAGAGTCGACCGAAATAACAGAACTTGGAAGTACCCGAAACGCAATCGGGTTTCTTAGTTGATTAGAGCGTTAAAGTTGGATTTAACCATACGGAGGGGCGAATTAGGTCTTTGTTTAGATATTCGGTAGTAGAATTGTGATCACCCATAGTGGAGACTACCCATTTTACATCAAGTGAGGCACCAACCTTCAAATTTTTGCAACTTTCTAGAAAAGTGTTAGAGTGTGTGTCACCGTACGTCAATTCCGGGTAGGAATGGTGAGCTACCCAACTTCGCACCACTTTCAAGACTACTTTTGATCTCTTGAGTGCTAGTTTTTGTCAATCATGAGGTGAAAACTCCTTCTAAATATCGATTTGCAGTTAGCATCACTCTCTCTCTCAATCAACAGACCCATAGAAACACATCATCGTCAGCAAACGGAGCATCATCAGAATATTGAAAAAAAAGTTGAGATAGTCCAAGGTTTACGTGCAACAAAGAAAAGAAAATAGGATGAGAATTAATGAAGTTTGTGAAAAATTGAGTTTTATTATTTTATTGTGATACCTAAAAAAAAAAAAAAAATTGTGTGTGTTGTATTATTATTATTTTCATTTCATGTACAAAAAAAAAAAAAAATGTGTCAAGTTTTTGTAAAGTTCAGAAGTTCGTCATCAACAGTTGAAGACCGAAGACCGAAGATTGAAGACGTTTCTATGGTTTCTTATGAGAGAGTGATATTAATTGCCGATCGGGTGAGAAGGTAAGTGAGTACTCCCACCCTTGCTAATGGTTGATTTCCTTTCTTAGAGATCATCAGAAAAAGATTCTTTTTGTCCACACTCTTGTGGAGTCTCCAGAAATTATTTCGGAAGGTTATCCTTCTTACCTACAACGTGTGCAGGATTTCTCTCTTTATTCCTGCTGCACACATGAGAGACTAAAAAGCGATCTTTTTGAGTGCAATTATCATAAAACCCTAATAGTGAGGCGAAGTCGAGGCTTATGATCACAATCGAATCCGAATTCTTTCATATGGTATGGTTACTTCTCGCTCAAAGCACTTAAGGATGAGAATGCGTTCTTTGGTAGTTCTAACTTCATGTTACTAGCATGCGAAACTCTATGTCCTCATAGCTTCTTGGAGGCTTGAGACTCTTTTACACTCGAAGTTGGAGAAGGTTTTGTGGGTACACCTCTGGTAAACCCTCACGAGACTACAACTCGTCCACTAGGGACACCTAGGGGTTTAAAGGCTTAGTGCATACGCTAAATGCATTCGAGAGACTGCGACAGGGGTATAGTTAGGATTTCTTAATTTTGTTTCACTTGAGGACAAGTAAAATTCAGGTTTGGGGGTATTTGATGAGTGCCAAATATTGCATATTTCTACACCTTTTTATTGGCATTTTACTCATCTTTTATGCTCAGAAATCAGATATTATCCCAGATTCTGAGTTTTCTTTGTTTTCAAGAATAAATATTTGTATTAATTAATTTTGTGTTTTTAGGTAATAAATAAAGTTCGGAGAAAGTGCGGAGCCAAAAGAGCAGAAGATTGGAGGGAAGCGTCTATGGAGCAGAAAACCAAAGCCCGCGCGCACAACAGTTGCAACCCAACAAGTAGCAACTCATCTACAAGACATGGGCTCGAGCTATCCATCTCCGACCCATGACCCGGATCCAAGCCCATCATTTCTGAGCCGTTGAGATCTCCCTCAGCTACATCCAACGGTCGCTCCTTCATGCACATCACACTTTGCTGCTCCCGCTCAACACCAGATCACTCTGAGTCTCCCTGAGCCGTTCAGATATTACCCCCTAGATCCTACGCTCGCTCTTACGTTCTCATCAAATATCGACGTCCTTGCCTCACAACGAAACGACCTAACCCTATACCCTATCGAGAAAACCCATTTCTTCTTCCATCTTCTCTTTCTTCTCCGACCAACTCCACAGAAAACCCGGAGCTCCACCATCTCTTCACCCGACACCACGCACCATACCATGGCGAGACCACCTCACCACCACCATCTCCTTCACTGACAGAGCGCCCCCTCCTACCTGCTCTCTATCTCTCCCATAACCTCTTACCTAGGAGCTAAGAGAGAGATAGACAGAATTAGGTTAGGGTTTCATCAAGAGTTGAGGGAAAAATCAGAGTAGTCAATTCAGAGCCGCAGGAGCAGAGGAGACAGCGATTCAGAGGCGAATGAGGGTATGGGTCTGCATTTAATTTGTGTTTTGATGAAAATTAGGGTTTGAAATTGGCATGTATAAATAGAAGAGGTAGAGGATGTTTTTAGGCATGCCTGGACTAGCCAGAGCACCACTTAGGTTAATTTGTAGTTTATTTTGTATCTTAATCATGTTCTAAATAAATTTGCTAGGGTTGAGATGAAACCCATAATCTGTTGCTAATATTTGCTCATATTTTGATAACTGTTCTTGTTGTGCTATATTGTTTAGGATAAATATAATCTTAACACTCAGCATTTTACTTTCACAGTGTATGCCATGTATGCATTGTAGTTGGATAAATACTATGTTGATTGTGTTGCAATTCATGCTTCATTGAATGCTATTAATCCTCAGACTAGTTGTGCCCTGAGAAGACAATTAGTGCTTGGGAGAGATACCCTAATTGTGATTAGAATATCCATCTTAAGATAGGTTCAATCATCTAAGTAGTAAGAATTGATCTGTGATTAGTTGTACTATGACAAGACAGCTAATACTAGGGATTAGTTAATGGCCTTAGTTGATAGTAAGCCATCCATTGAGACCCTGGATGAAAGGCAAACTTGCATCTTGTCTGGCATCCATTACAGGGGACAAGAACAATATTGAAAATGAACTGATGTAGCTAAGATTAGGTGGTGGATTCGACACTCTAGTGCTCTTTCTATATTGTTTACAGCTTTGGCTTAGAGTCACATCTTCACCTCAGTCGCTTCGACAACCCTGAATTGTGCCACTTACTCTCCTTGAATTCAGTCTAGCATAGCCATAGATCAATACATAGCACCACAAGTCTCTGTGGTTCGACCCGTACTTGCCACGCCTCCAACAGGCGCCGTACACTTGCGGTTATCACAAGTAGGCATTAAAATAACCCCATTCCAAGGCCTACCAGATAATATGAAACCTTTCTCTAGCAAATCTTTTTGAACTTCTTCCAAAATATTTTCATATCTGCGACCAACTGGAGGCATCTTTCAGAGTATGGGAATGAAGAGAAACTGAAGATCAAAAGAAGTGAAAAGCAAAAGATTTACAGTAGCAGAAACGGAAATTATGGAGAGATGTTGAAGAAAAGTTGCAGAAAAAACAAGAAGGAAAGTAAAAAAGAAGAAGAGAGGAGTAAGAAAAGTATATATAGAGAGAAGGTTTCTCGAAAAGGCAAACACATTTAATGCGAAGAGTAGACATGAACGGCTGAGAAAAAGCATGTAGGAGCAGAATATCGCAGCAACCTTCACTTGTGAATTATTAACGACGCAACTTAATAATGTCGCAGAAGAAAAATTAGAAATGACGCAACAAATGACATTAGCTTAAATATGAGAAAGGTGTGACGATTCTGCGAAGAGTCAAGAAGACTTGCGAAGACTAACATTTGTAGACCTGTGAAATGTCGTAAGGTAAATCCGAAATTAAGGGAAATATTAGTTGTACATGAGCTGTCATCCACTATGTAATATCCTATATAAAGAGAAAGGCAGGAGAGAGAAAAGGAAGAGACACATTTTTGGAGAGGATAATTTTGGTAAGAGAGAGAGAGAGAGAGATTTTTAAGAGAGAGATTTATTTTCTTTATCATCTTCTTCCCCTAAAACTAGATCTAGAGCTCTACAAAATATCCATTAATGGAGTCCCAATGTAATCCAAATGTAATTTCAATAATCATAGTGAAGAACCCTAACCCCGTGGATGTAGATCACATTGATCGAACCACGTAAATCTTGTGTCTCCATTTATAATTTTAGCACTTTTATCTTTATTTTGATTATGAAATAGATTTAGATCTATGAAATATTATAAGGGGTGTGTTGTAGGAAATCCTGCAACTACATTTTTGGCGCTAGAAACAGGAACGGGTTAAAGGATTCATCCGCCTTTAATTTGATGGTTCGAAACAATAACATTTAGTTTCGTTTCAGAGGAGTGGATCTTTAAGTTCGAAGGCTAGAATGGAAGTTTGAGCAGCAATTTCACATTGTCAGACAATGAATACTACTAGCAAACCGAGAAAATCAAGAGAAAGAGATGTAATAGTATCAACTGAAACAGATCTGAACAATACAGTGAAATCAGGCGAATCTACATCAACGATTAGTCTCAACAGCAAACTACTATCTTATCTCTCTTATTTTGCATTTAATTATTTAGATTTGGAAATTTTAAGATTGTTTTCCTCTAAAACCAGTACCCGTACTTCATAAAATCTGATTTCCTTCTGGAATTTCTAACCAAAGCAAGTTTTCTTTATAGATTTAAGACAACCAAGACCCGTTTTACAAACCCAATTAATTGATTTTGAAAACACTATGTATTGAAATCCCAATTTGATCTATAGATTGAACTAGCAAACAGCAACAACGTTAAAAGGCAAATTTAACTTCTATATCGATTATTGTGCAGCAGAGAAACAATATGAGTTCATTCTCGCCGCTACCAGCGAAGAAAACTTGCGAATTAATTACTTAGTCAAGCAGTAGACGAAGCTCACCATCAGCTCAGTTATCAGTTCGCAATATTCAGTACCTGCGAAGTTAATAGTTCCTGCGAAGTTAAACCAACATGCCATAGAGAAAAGTACCTCGTGGGAGACCAGGAGAAGACAACAGTTAAGTTGTAGATAAAGTCCCAGGCAAAGGATAAACCTCACGCGAATAACCATCGGGAGAAAAAAAAAACGAAAAATAACAACAAGGAGCGAAAAGGAAAGAAATGATGGGCGGGGATGGAAGTTCCAGCGGAAGAGTTCTATCGGCAAACAACAAATCTCATTAGTTGCTATGAGAAACAAAGAGAGGCAAAGATGAAATCCCACTTTGTAGAAGATTGGAAACGTCATAAGATGAGGGAGTATGGTTATCAACAAAACTTATTTCTTCATCAACTTTAGGAGAAGGAGGAATACACGGTTGTCTACACCGTACAATAGTTTTTGCGAAGAACAATCTCTGCGAAGAAGAGCCTGCACCGTACTTCTAACAAAATCAGTCTATCTCCGCGAAGAAAAGCCTGCGAAAAATACACTACGATTAAACAATGATGAACAGCAATCAAAAGAGCTAGATCCACGAACAAGCCATATACAACTCATATTCCAAAGGCTAAGGAGTACACTTCAAAGACATATACAACTAGTTAGAGTTCAAGATATACAGAGAGCAAAAGAACAAGCCACGAACGGCAGCAGCTCAATGAACCATGGCTCCGGAGTTTCGGTGGATAATCAAATACTAAATATTCGCATTAATGAAGGAAAGCTTAAAAAACCCAATGATCAAACTACTGCAGTAAGGGAGACTCAGTACACTCAGTTAAGAAAAGGATTTAAAACACATCAGCTGGAGGGATGAAGACGAAGAAGAAAGAACGAACATGAAAATATACAAAGAGCGATAATAAAATGATAAGTTAAGCAAATTTTATGTTTCTTTCGCACACAACGAATGGCACAGATGGTTAGAGAAGGGGCATGCTAACTAGAGGTCGCGAGTTCGAGTCTTCCCCTTCGCACAAAATTTTTTGCTTTGCAGATGTTTACTTTGCGAACATTTGCTGCACGAACATACACTTCGCAAATGATTGCTTCACACAAATTTTCTTCACGTGAAGTCATCTTCGCAAATATACTTGCGAGAACAAGAAAAAAAGAACTTTGCCAAGCCCTGTTTGTAGGTATTCTTATTTCGCAAAGAGGAAGTAGGTGATTATTTCACAGAAACACTTCGCAGAGGCAGGGCTAGCACAGTTGGTCAGGAGGCATGAATGCAAGCAGAAGGTCGCAGGATCAATTCTTGCTTCTCGCACATTTATTTTTGTTATGCGAAATTTCGCACAAACTTTGCCTATTTCGCCAAGAAGGAAGTTGATGACTATCTCGCAAATTAATTTCGCAAGAGAGGGTTAGAACAGTTGGTATGGTGCGAGAATATGCAAGAGGCAGGTCAAGGATTCAAATCTCATTTCTCATACTTCTTTTTCCTGCGAGATAATTATATTTTGTGCGATGTTTATACATTTCAAGGATGCTAGCTTCGCAAGCAAATCATATACTTCGCAAGAGACAACAACAGCAGCAAACCACAAAAGATAAGTACCACCTTTCTTGAACATTTTACTTCTACAGGAAATAAAAGATTTTTTTTTTTATTTGATTTACAAAACGCGATACGATCGCAAGATTATAAATATTACTAAGATGTCAAGATTATAAAGACTTCAAAATTACAAAGATTTCTAGATTTCAAAAAAAAAAAATAAAAAAAAATTCAATTTATATATTTCTCTAGAATATTTCTTTTATAGAAAATAAAAGATTTTTGATTTGAATCACAAATCGCGATACGATCGCAGAATTATAAAGATTTCACAACTACAAAGATTTCAGAATTATAATGTATTAGAATTTCTCTTGAATATTTACTTTGCTTCAAATGATATGATATTATGAGAGTGAATGAAACAAATGACAGAAATGAAAGAATGAGTGAAGGAAGTGACAAAAATGAAGGAATGAATGAAAGGATGAATGAAAGAATGAAGACATGTGATAATTTCGCAGAGATAATGGAAATGTGATAATTTCGCAAAGATAATGAGAAGAGATAATCAAAAATGAATGATTGAACGAATTGACAAAAATGAATGAGTGAGTGAATGGGACGAACCTTTATGGCGTACACCCTAGTTCGCGAATGATATTTCATAAGAGGCAAATTTAAGACCTAAAGTGCGTCATATAAGGGGGTATCTCTTGACATGGCTCAGGGAAAAGGTTACACCGCTCCTGGAACCTGAGTCATGGAGATTTGGGGCCCATGAAAGCCTATCAGGGAGAGATACCTTGGATTTCCAACTATATATATATAAGGTTATACCCTGGTTGGACGCCCGAGGGTCTCTTCCAAGGAGTCAGTGTATGCTCAAGGCGCCGAGGTACACGGTTGAGCCAAGAGTGCCTGGGGCATTTGAAGTGTCTCGGCCATTCTTGGCAAATCTTGGCATATGTTGCACTCGGCTCGAAGAAAACTCCACTTAGGGTGCAGCCTCGTAACCATAAGCCCTATAGGTATAAGGGATAAGAGGCTGCGAAAACAACTGGTTGTTGTTAAGACCGGATGGGAGGAGCTAGTCTTGTATGGCCGATGTTCGCCTTCTTGAAGGGGCAACCAGGGAGATGATAAGGGCGGCACCCTCCATTAAGGAGCTGATAAGTGTCTTAAGACGGCAATGTCATGGGGCTTTAAGTTCGCAAGAATTTTTAGGCCTGTCATATTGTCGCAATAAAAATATCCTGCAGAGGCAATAATACTAAAGAAATGATAAGACAAGATCAATGGGTCATTACATGAAAGTGTAACGACGTCCTGCGATTTTGTCGCAAGACGGCAATGTCATGGGACTTTATGTTCGCAAGAATATTTAGGCCTGTCATATTGTCGCAATAATGAGGGGTGGCAAAATAAGACCTTTAACTAGGAAGGAAAAATAAGACCACACAAGAGAAATGATAAGGCAAGAACAATGGGTCATTACATGAAAATGTAAAGACGTCCTGCGATCTTGTCGCAATGACAAAATTCAACATAAACAGTTTGAATCTAGGTAACTGAGATCTTTCATTGCAAAAAAGATTACATGATAAGCTTGTGAGCTTGATAAAATGATTAAATGATAAGCTTGCGAACATGTACATGATAATGAGACTGAGGCAATGCAAATGCCACACACTTGATATTATGATCATATTATTATGCGATACTAATAGTGCATGAATAAGAAAAGATGAAGCACAAGTAAGAACTTGCGAGGAACAATAAATACGCAAAGAGGAATGCATATACTAGAGACAAAACCAGAGAAATGAAGAAGGGAAGCGATTTAAAGCTGCATCAAGTTTAGAACGGCAAAATAAGCTAAGTAACACAAACATTAGCTATACATTGCAATAGACAAGCATTCTCATCATACAAGCATCATACTTGCCAAGAAAGCATTGAATAAGCATTTCATGGCATAAACATGGCATATACATTTCATAACATAATCATTACATAAGCATTAGATTCGCACAAGTATTTTACAAAACTTTACAGAATAATGTCGCAGAATTATTCAGAATTTCGCAAGATGATTCAGAATTTCGCAAGATGATTCAGAATTTCGTAGAATGTGTCAAAATTTCGCAGGATGTGATTATTTCACAAGATGTGATTATTTCGCACAATTATAAGCAGCTTGAAGAAATTATACCATTACATGAGCACAAAACATGAGACAGAGGCAAAATAAAAATGCAAAAACAATTCGCTCAATCAACACTTTCTCAAGGATTCTACCCTCATAGATAAAGAACAGAGGCAACTATGGATAACCAAGAAAACATTTTATTTTCTTCATCTTCTCGGCAAGAATCATTTCCAAAGTGGATGTTCACTAATGAACAACAAGAATCCTCATCAAAAATGGAGTAATAATTTCGCATGAATAGAGGCAATACTTCTTATTCGCAATCAATGACAGATACTTCTTATACTTCTTCAAGGATACTTCATACTTCGCATACTTCAAGGGTTGATACTTCTTATTTATTTCGCAATGCTTCGGAACTTCGCAAAAGAATAGAGGCAAATACGTACTTCTCAAGAAAAGTATTCTTTCGCTCGTTCCTTCATTAATAAAGATCAAAGACTACTACAACAACGGATTTTTTCTTAAAGATCGCTCTTCAAGCAATATTCAAGAAAAAAGAGGCAAGATGTAGGAGCAAAATATCGCAGCAACCTTCACTTGTGAATTATTAACGACGCAACTTAATAATGTCGCGGAAGAAAAATTAGAAACGACGCAACAAATGACATTAGCTTAAATATGAGAAAGGTGTGACGATTCTGCGAAGAGTCAAGAAGACTTGCGAAGACTAACATTTGTAGACCTGCGAAATGTCGTAAGGTAAATCCGAAATTAAGGGAAATATTAGTTGTACATGAGCTGTCATCCACTATGTAATATCCTATATAAAGAGAAAGGCAGGAGAGAGAAAAGGAAGAGACACATTTTTGGAGAGGATAATTTTGGTAAGAGAGAGAGAGAGATTTTTAAGAGAGAGATTTTTAGAGAGAGATTTATTTTCTTTATCATCTTCTTCCCCTAAAACTAGATCTAGAGCTCTACAAAATATCCATTAATGGAGTCCCAATGTAATCCAAATGTAATTTCAATAATCATAGTGAAGAACCCTAACCCCGTGGATGTAGATCACATTGATCGAACAACGTAAATCTTGTGTCTCCATTTATAATTTTAGCACTTTTATCTTTATTTTGATTATGAAATAGATTTAGATCTATGAAATATTATAGGGGGTGTGTTGTAGGAAATCCTGCAACTACAAAGCAGTTGAAAAAGACGTGTCAAGAAATGGATGGAGGAAGAGATACGTGTAATAAATTCTGCGTAAAAGTACAGAATCATGTCAATACAGAAAAATATGAAAAAATGAACAGCTGCGGCATTTTGAAAGTATTAGTTCTCATGACATTCTCCCCTTCGCAGAGAAGACATGAGAAGAGGCAAGATGTAGGATCAGAATATCGCAACACCAAGACCCTTGCGAAATCCATAAACGACACATTGCGAAAATGTCTTAGATGGATAATATAAATGACGCAACGAATGACGAAAGCTTGAACACGAGAAAGATGTGAAGACCTAGCGAGATTTAGGAGTGTTGCGAGATTTAAAATTTGTACACTCGAGAGAATGTCGCAAGTCAAATCCGAAAATAAAGGACAGCTTAGCTGTCAACCACTATGTAATGTCCTATATAAAGAGCCGAATAGGCTTAAGAGAGGAGAGATCTTTTTAGAGTGTGGAGCAAGTTATGAAGAGAGAGAAAGTTTAGAGCGGTTGTAAATTCTTTAGCTTATTTCCTTTCCATCTTGTAACATTTGTGAGTTTTAATCAATAAAGAATATAATTGTTCATTTTAAAATGACTTGATTGTGTGAATTCTTGTGAGGGGTGTAGTGTCGGATTTCCTGCTACTACAACTGTTACGTGCTAAACATGGGATTTAATGTTGATGGTGGTTTTTAGTATAGGGCGAAAACTGTAAAAGTCGATCTCCTAGATGAATTGTTCACTAGTATAGAGCCTAATAAGTATATAAGCTCCTAGTTGCATTACTCACTAATGCCGGAGCCTGTCGAGTATTTTTTCCTATGCTATGTTCCCCGGCCGAACCCTTAATATTGATATGGCATAACAATTTGTATTCACTCGCAGCAGAGTAGCACAAATTTCCAAGTATCAAGGTTAAGGTCCTTGCATAAAAGTACTCAATCGGAAAGTACACTGCTCTCTGGCAATAAACTTAAAAACTATGTGTCAACACATAGAATTCAATCAATTTTGAGATAATTCACAAGATTCAGATATCACCCTAACTAATTTGCAAAAATTAGGGTTTTGCGCCCTGCGCAGTATATTAGACCTCGCCGGTCGATATTAAGCCTAGGCTAACTAGGCAATTAATCCGCCATGGATTAGTAGGTGCAAAATCCTACCCAAAATTAGAAAACAAGGAATAAAAGGAGCCGCGGAATAGGAGCAGCAACAAAGAGAGGTGTGGACATGCCATAGGCCAGCCGACGCCACTTGCAAGTGGCCACGCCCCATGTTGCTCGACCGGCCCCTGTTTCCCGTCGACCAATCAGGTTGCCTTAAACCCATCACACGCACATGAGTTGTGGCTGGGCCCATACTTGCTGGCCCTATTTCCCACCGACCAATCAGGTCGCTTTAAATCCGCCACACGCACACTAAAAGTGTGGCCACGCCCATGTTTGCCCCCCCCCCCTTTTCAATTGACCAATCAGGTCGCTCTAAACCTGCCACGGTGTTAAAAAGGCAAATGGCGCCAGATGGTCACAAAGCCGATTGGCTTTCCAAAAATCGCGCCAATACGTTAATTGGCATGCCGAACACGCCACTTTGGCCCCACAACATGCCACGAGCCATGTGGGACCCGACAAACCCTAAAAACGGCGCCATACTATAATCACCCGTGGCCATCCTTGCGCCTGTGGTTATTCCCATATTATGGCCTGCCATAATTCCTTTAATGTGGTCATGGCACCGATTGCATAAAAACTCCGCAGTACCGCGGCCATGCCACACCGCTAATTAGGGTTTCAATATGCCAAACCCTAATTTAGCTAAAGTTGCCACACCAACCAAGTTAAGTAATTCTCCTAAGGCCTTAAGTTTGATATAGCAACAGGGGCCAATGTTGTCGGAGCCATATTTGGTTCTAACACTAATATGCCAAAATAGCTGTCACGGCTACGCCAGGCGCCACCATACCGCTGGCATGCGTTAAATATGCCATCATACTATCGACATATGCCAATAACTCCACTTTGCTATTATCAGATGCCAAATGGAATGTGGCCATAATCAACGGTTACCCTTTCTCACAGGCCACAATCTCAGCCGTCCAAATTCGTCACATAATTGACAGGCCTATGGCAAGTTTTAGGCGACCAACTAAGACAAGCCTAATAGCATCACATGTTATTCTCCTGCGGCAAGTCTCCTGACTTTGACTTGCCACACATAGCAATCTGCTACACGTTTTCCATGAAAACACTCGAGACATCAAACATGTCACAAACTGGGGGATACTCATCAAGGTATTGGTCTGGCGGTTTACAGCATGTGGCGTGCAACACGCCCATTATAAGAAAGTGTCAAAAAGCAGGGCAGTTAGTGGAGGCAATAAGTAGTGGGTGTAAACTAATTAACCCGTCTCCTTCATAGTGGGAATGTGGTTTCTGGAATTTACACACGACCCCACTTCTCCATCACTCAATCGTTCCCACTTTCTACGAGATCAGGGTGCGTTCAATATGACTTGTATAAATTGGTTTTACCTATTTCGACCAAACAACAAGTTTTGGTTAACAACAACACAGTATCCAGAAAACACCAAAGAACTAATAGCTTACATTCCGCAAGCCAGTTCAAAATTCTGATACAAGTCATAAAATAGCCAAATGTAACGAGCCTCAAGCTGGGGAGTTTTTAGTCGAGAAATGAGTAATTCTCTATAAGGTGGGGAGTTTTTGAAGTCTATATGGTGGATCAATTTTCGAGGACGAAAATCATATAAGGTGGGGAGAATGTAACGAGCCTCAAGCTCGTCAATGCTATTAGACCAGTCATGAGACGACTAGCCGTTATTGACCCGATTAATAAGAGATGAACTTTAATTAAAATAAATTAATCTAACAACGATCTGTTTACGATAATAGTATCTCTAGATAGGTGTCGAAAAGTTATACGAGATAGACTACTCGAACGTGTCATCCGAATACCGGACGAAGAAGATATCACAAGAGTTGTATGAGGGGAAAAATAGTCAATTTTGAATCTAAGCCGCCTGGCTGCCCTTATCCTTTTTCTGGGCGCCTTAATAATTATTCTTGGTCTTATCCCTTTCACCCATCGGGCAGATAAGCTCATTCGCTTCTAATTTCTTCTTCATCCTTCTTTCTTATTATCCTTCTGCTTTTGTCCATCGCCTCTGGCGATTTTGTGAGATGATGCTGAGGTCGAATCGAACAGAAACTTAGGGTAAACATTAGGAATTGATTACTGGTGGCGGTGTTGATGTTATTTGAGTTCGGGAGAATAAAGAGTGATGCTTTTGAATCAATTAGGGTTATGTTCTTGAGTTGGAAGAGAGATTAAGAGGAGTTCTGAGTTTCTATTGGATGTAGATCGAATGGGTTGACGTTAAATTGGAGTTGTGAAGTTGTTCCAGTGAAGAATAAAAAAAAAGGTAATTTAGGGTTTCTAATTTAATGAAATTCCTTTATGAAATTGTTATGATCTGATTGTTTGTAGACTGGGTTTGTATTTAATTTGAGGTTAAGTCGATTTCATGGAAGTAAACTTAAGTTTCTTTAGGAATTAGGGTTTGTTCTGTTCTTCCCTAAATCGATCAGAAATTAGGATTCAGAGAATTGAACTGTTGATGAAGATGAATTGATTAAAGGTGATTGAAATTAGGTTTTGTTTAGGGTTTCTGAGAAAAACCAATGATGGTGTTGAAAACTGTTGAGTATGGTTGAGATACGGGGGATATGAAGCTACAATTATAATGAAGTAATGGCTTAGTAGGGTAACTGTATTGAAGATTTAGGTTATGGAGTGACCTGGAGATGAATTTATCTGTATGTTGGTGAGTGCAAGTGTTTGTGTTGCTGCTTAGGTGCTTGATTGGAAATTAGAGGAGTAAATAGCTTTTAGATGATGGAGTTGATGTTAACTGAAGATGGTGATGGTTCTAGTGTTACAGTTATAAGACTAGTGATGATGCTACTGAAGAGTAGATTATTAGTAGAGATGAAGTTATGGGTTGCTGGTAGTATTGAGATTTGAGGAAGCTTGTTATTTTGTGGGTTGTAGTCTTGGCGTGAGGCTGTGATAGTGTTATTGAACTGGCAGGGGACATGAAGAATCGTCATCGGAAGTGTTTGGAGTTTGAACTTGTTTGGGGTGTTATTATAGAGAAGATAATTGAACAAGGGAATGGTACTGGTGGATAAAGTTATTGATGTTGGGTTGAGGTTGGTGGTAGTATTGAAATGAGATTAGGTTGTGTTAAATTGGGTTGCAGTGGTAGAGTAGGTTAATGAATTACAGTTGATAACAAGGATTATATGAAGAAGTGTATGGTGTTGTAGAAGTGGTGAATCTGAGAAATGGAATTTCTTGTGGTGGTTTTGCTATGCTGGTGGTAATGAAGATAAAAGTTGGTGGTGGTGGTGTTTTAGAAGGATTGAGGTGTATATGAATGTTTTGGTGTTGCAGAAGATATGAATCTGGCAGGATGACTGAGTCAGTGACATCGCAGCCGAATTTTGAGTTAAGGTTGAAGTAAGAAGAGAGTTTAATTTTGTATGAGTGGGATTATATTGTGGCTGAGATGTGGTGCTGTGGTGAACTGTTGTTGAAGTTAATGAACTGGTGTTGTTGGATGTTGAAGGGGTGGATTGTAATTGAATTGGTTTGACTGGATAGGGGAATGAAATTGTAGAGTTTGATATGAAGTTTTGAAGTGCAGATGTATAGCTAGTAATGTTTGTAGTTAGAATAGAACTCGAAATGAAGATGTATGAATCTGTTGAGATCGAAATGAAGCTATTGTGTTATTGTTGAAATTCAAATGAAAGCAACTTGTTATTGATGAGTGCCAAATATTGCATATTTATACACCTTTTTATTGGCATTTTACTCATCTTTTGTGCTCAAGAATCAGATATTATCCCAGATTCTGTATTTTCTTTGTTTTCAAGAATAAATATTTGTACTAATTAATTTTGTGTTTTTAGGTACTAAATAAAGTCCGGAGAAACCGAGGAATCCACAAGAGCGAAGAATTGAGTCGAGCATCTATGGAACAAAGCCAAAGTTCACAAGCGCATGGGCTTGCAACCCAACAAGTAGCAACTCATCTAGAAGACATGGGCTTGAGCTAGACCCGACCCGCGACCCGGATCCGAGCCCGTGCATCCCAAGCCATTCAGATCGCGTCTAGATACATCCTACGATCGCTCCATCGTTCACATCTTCGCTTGATACTCCCGCCCAACACCAAAACATCCCAACACTTCCTCAGCCGATCAGATCTGTCCCCCAAGATCCAACGCTCGCTAGGCCCGTCTCATCATCATTCGATGTACCTACCTCACAACAAAGTCACCTAACCCTATACCCACTCGAGCTAATCCCCATTTTCTTTTCCACTTTCTCTTTCTTCTCCATACCTCCCTCAGAGAAACCTTACCCAACCATACCTCCACCTCCTTCTTCCCATGCCTATGGCAGAGTCCCAACCATACCTCCATCCCCTTCTTCTGTCACAACAACTCCTCTAGCTCCTTCTCCGCCACCCTTGCATCAATTTTCTCTTTCATAGCTTCTCATCAACCTAGAAGCTAGGTAAGAGATGATTGAAGCTAGGGTTTTCATCAACCACCCCGCATGGTCGATTCGAGGGAGGAAGACAAGGCGCAAATCGGGAGTTTGGGTTGGTGTGTAACAAAGTTTGAATTATTGTGAAGAGTATATATTGATGTTTTGAGGGAAGAGAGAGGCATCGTTTTAGTTTGAATTTAGGGTTCTTAGTTTTAATTTGTAATTTTAATTTGAAGTCTGTTTTTAGCATGTTTAGTATGGGCTAATTCAGTATTGCTAGGATTTACATGAAACCCTAGCTCGTTACGTGGTTCAACTTAATGTGAATTATTCTTGACATGCTTTAATTGATAAGAAAGTTTCATTGTTAACATCTCAATGCCTCGCTCTCACAATGAATGTCATGCATCCATTGTAGTTAGGTTTACATTGTGTTGAGTGTGTTCAACTCATATTTTGATTGCTAATGCTATCTCTTAGATTATTTGTACTTAACTAGACATCTAATGCTCTGAGTAGTACTCGAGTTGATACTTGAAACTTCAAATGGTGAAACCCCTTAGGTATATGATAGAGTTGACACACTATCCTTTTTCGCCTTAGGAACAAGGATATTCACTTTAGTTGAATTGCATAACTTGAAATAGTGGTGGATTGGCAATCCTAGTATCCTTCTTAATCATCTTTTATAGTTCATTTTGCCTCAGTCTTGCAACCTTCAACACATCGTAAAGACTATAAACAAAAGCTTTGTATCTCTGTCACGTCACCTGAATTCAGTCGAGAAGCTTAGAATAACCTAGCATCCTCTAGTTCCCTGTGGAAAGACCTGTGCTTGCCACTGCCTTCAAGGCTCTGTGCACTTGCAGATTAAGACATAGGAAAATCCTCTTTTAGCTCCTATCAAGTTTTTGGCGCCGCTGCCGGGGAACTTATAGTGTGCTCTTTTTATTTTGTTGCTTTACTTCACTGATTTCAGTTATCTCTGTACATTTGTGTTAAAACTTCCATTGTTACCATCTGTTGTTAGCATTTGTAGCTTAGCATTTCCATCTGTCTTTGTTTTTATTATTATCTTGTGGATAATTTGCAACTCGAGCATAGCTCGAGCTCGCCATAGCTTTCTTGCTCTGTGCTTTGACCGTGTAACCTTGTGAGCCGAGATTTTCCTCTTGAGTGACAGTGCACTGTGGAGCAAAATGGAGCAAAACCAGGTGGAGTGCCTAAACCCAAGATTGCACCGGGTGGTAATGTATCTCTAACCTTGAATGAATGAAGAAAGAATATGATATGCTTATTTGTTTACTTTATGCCTAAACCTTGGCATTGAGCATATTCTCAGGCACAATGTTACTCAAAGATCTAAGCATTTGTTAAACTGTGATAAGTGAACCATATACCACCCCGCAAGCCCTGTAGGCTGCAGTTTTGAGCTTAGCCTGTATTGCCTTGTGTGTTCTGCAATAAACCCCGAGCTCGAGTTTGACATCAACTCGAGTGTTGGTATCTCGAGTGAGTTGATGCAACAAACTCGGGTGAGCTGCCTACCCTTGGAAAACCAAGTGTGGACAGACCATGACACCCCGAAGTTGTGAGCATTGGAGTCATATAACCCCCCGTGTTGATCCCCGCAGCATGCTTTGGAAGTTTTATATTCTGCTAAGACCTGCACCATTGTGATTTTGATCCCTAACAACTGAGGTCAACTGACCCAGTTGACATGAACTGTTAGCTTCATTTTTGTGCAATCTGTGTGATCTTGTGACAAATGATTGAGTTGTTGAGTAGTAGATTTGTGATTAGCAGTTAGATTGTTTTTCAACAACACAAACCCTGGCACATGCTGCACCATTGAGTGAGCACAACCTCTACCCTGTGCACCTTTCACAAAACTTTTTCTTCTTTACTTGTCTTTGTCTTTGTTACTCTCTCATTGATTGCCCAAGCTGTGCTCAAGTTGTCTTGTTCCTTTGTCCGAGCCGTGACCACCTAACCAGTGTGCACACGCCGGTGGCTGAGTTGCCAACCTAGCACCAACAGACCCTGTGCCAAATCAACTGGGCTAGAACCAGTTTCAATGAGTCTCACCTAAACTGGGCTCTGTTTCTGCAACAATTTCAGCCCACATAACTTGACCTTCACTGCTGGGCTGTATCCATCAATCTAGGTCAGTGTACATTTCACCCAACTGGGCTCTATACACAGTGAAGCCCACAACCCAAACTAAACCAAATGAACCCAAATCAACTGGGCCGATAACCACACAACCAAATCGGCTCAACTCACATCCTGGTTTGTGCATTATCAACCCACTTGGGCTTGCACAAAACCGAGCCCAACACCACATAAATCAATATACCCGCCCAATCACTGGGCCGTGCGAACAACCCAAAAACTACACCTTTTGGGCTGGAACCAACCTTTTCAAACTGGGCTCTACAACACTAATAACCAATTTCTTGGGTTTGAGTCTTGTTTTAGTGGGTCATTTTGAGTCTTTGCTTTCCTGTGTTGAACTTGTTTGTGTATTAACATGCTAGAGGCGCGTGCTAGGCTATGATTGTGTCTTTTAGAGACCAAACAAACCGACTAGTTAGAATCCGCCGGACGAAATCGTTAGCATACCCAGTTCTTCAACAAAGCCCAATTCCATCAGAAAGCCCATCCGAATCAGAAACCATGGGTGATGAACCAAACCCACCCCGTAGTCTCAAGGACTACATGTACCCAACTAGGTCAACCCAGCCCTCTTGCATCATTCTGGTACCGATGCTTGTCGGGTTTGAACTGAAAGCAAGCACAATTCACATGCTACCCGTGTTTAGAGGGGCCATGTCGAGAACCCCTACCATCACGTGAGAGACTTTGAGGATATTTGTGGGACTCTGCGTTTTAACCAAATGACAGAGGAGTCCCTCAAATTGAGATTGTTTCCTTTTTCTCTCAAAGACAAGGCCAAGTCTTGGCTTCATGCCCTACAACCACAATCCATTAGAACCGGGATGACCTCACAAAAGAGTTTTTCAAAAGTTTTTCCCAAACCATAAGACGGCGTCAATTCGCGCAGTCTAAATGGTTTTGTACAATTAGACGACGAAACTCTAGCAAAGCACTTGGAGAGATTCAATGAATTATTACTCCAATGTCCCCACCATGGTTTTGAAAAATGGAGACTCGTGCAAATATTGTATGAGGGTCTAGATGTTAGAACCCGAACCACAGTCGAGTCAATGTGCAATGGTGCATTTATTGACAAGAGTGCCGATGACGCTTGGGCTTTTCTAATCGAAGTCGCTGTAGTTGCAGAAAATCCCACAATACACCCCTCACTATATTTTGTTTAATTAATCCATTCAGAAGATAGTAGATGAACAATTATGAATATTTATTAATAATTTTCTTAAAATGTTTACACAGGAAAATGGAATTACACTTAAGATCTTACTAACATTCGCTCTGTTTCTCTCTCCTAATGACTTGCTTTTCAATCCAAAAAGAACTCTCCCTACAACATATTCACTCATCCCTTTATATAGGGTAATACATAGTGAATGACACTAAAGCCGTCCTTTATTTTCGGGAATGTCTCGCTAAGTGTCGCAGCGTACAAGTATTCGTATTCGCGACACTTCTTAACTTTCGCCAGATTTCATATCTTCCTATCGTCATCCGGTCGTCATTCATATTAATCGTCTGCGACTCACTCGCAATGTTGTTATCCGGTTGCCTTCGCGAATTGTTGTTGTCGCGATATTCCGATCCTACATCTTGCCTCTTTTTTCTTGAATATTGCTTGAAGAGCGATCTTTAAGAAAAATACGTTGTTGTAGTAGTCTCGATTTTTATTGATGAAGGAACGAGCGAAAGAATACTGGACTTGAAAAGTACGTACTTGCCTCTATTCTTTGGCGATGTTCCGAAGTTTTTAGAAGTATGTATAAAATATCATTTCTTGCCTCATGGGTTATGGAAAATAATGGATCTTGCAATCTCTTCTCGCGAGTTAGGAAAATAATTGAATCTCATATGATAAGAAAATATGTTGTGCAATACCCGAATTCTTTGTCGCAACCGTTCATTTTCCATTAAAAATCTTCTTCAGCATAGCTCCATGAATCTAGGAATGACCGTTTACACGTGTTTAAAACCATTCCTTTTACCGGTACATTTAATGTTATCCGGTCATAACACTTTCTTGCCTATTTATATGAGAGTCTTTTGTGAAGAACATTTCTTTCCTTCTATTTCATCTCCTTTATCGTCTCGAATCTGTTCTTCGTTATTCTTCTTCACCATCGTCTTCATCATCCTTCTCGCTATTTCTTATTTGCTATCACTTCCATGGCATCCAGGTTTGTTAATCTTGCTAGATTCGATTGATTCTATGATCGATTGATTTTGTGATTAACTTCCCTTTTTGAGATTATCTTATTCCTTTTGATCTTTTTCTCGCCATTTTTGTTTCAAAGAAGAACAAAACCAAAGACCAAGTTCACCGTGAAGAACCCCCTTCTTTCTTTGGATTCACAAATAAACCAACTTCTCAACAAGAATCCACCTTGCCACCAAAGTCCTCTTCGCAAGCTAAACATACCGTTTCTAAAAGAAAGCATGCGAGTGATAAGGTATTTTAAGAAGCATTTACTTTTTAATGACAATATCGTTGCCTCTGTTTCTTACTTAATTTATCCTTCACAGGATGACAAAACTATTGACAAAACTCCCAAAAGATCTCCCCACTCTAAACCTCGTTATTCTTGATGTCCCTTTTCCCTCATTTTCACCTTCTTCTCCTGCTGCGAAATCATCGCAGGATAATCTTGTCGCAAGTGACAATATTCGTATGTCTCCACTCCTCATAGATCAAGTTCCTCATAATAGTCCTACTACAAATGAACTTACTCCTTCTCCTACCATCAATGTCCCTGTCATTCCTCCCATCACTACCTTTCCGAAATCTCCTCTTCTCGTGATGTTCCTTTGGCGAAGAATGATTCGTTTCTTCCTTCTTTGCCCGAGCAAATCCCTCTTACTGCAAAAAATTTGGAAGGAATAGACGTGGCTTTCAAAGTTCTCGACCTTGTGAATGATGCCAAAAAGACTTCCTCGATCCTCGTCAAGTCCGATGTCTGCGAGATTTTAAGTAAACATCTCGGTTCGATAGATCTCGCAAGCATCCTTAGTTCAAGAAATTAATGTAATCAAAAATGATCTTCAAGCTATGATCGGCTAAATGCAATAATCTCCTTCTTGAAAATCAAAAATTTCACAACCTCTCACTAGATCGTGATAATCTTCGCAAGAAGAATGAAGAGCTAAAAGGTAAACTCTTCCCCCTTAAGCCCCCCCCCCTTTTTTTTTTTTTTTTTTTTTTTTTTTTTTACAACTTAAACTCTTGTTCGCCCTTCAAGCTCTAAACCAGAAACGAATAATGGAGATATATCAGTTGGAATCAATTGTCAAGAGGTTCGAGTTGAAAGAGACGCTTGGATGGAGCAATATAACTTCTTAAATAATCTTCATACATATGTTGTTGATCAAATAGATAATTTGTCTAAAGAAAACTTTGATTTAGCTCAAGAAGAAGATTCATTAAGTAAAGACTTATCTCGCCTTTCTTACTCTTTGACTAAGGCTAATTTGGAGTTGGAAACTTTATCGATGAGAATGGGACTCTTTCTCAGAGAAGCGATCTACGCTAAACAAGGTCGCGACTTATTCGCAAGAATATGATGCTTGTCAAAAATTACGTGAAGAACAAGAACAATTTATTCATACTTTGAAAAACCAACTTGAAGAAATTATCACGAGAGAGATAAACTTATTCAGGGTAGAATAACCTTGAGTCTAAAAGCAAACCAATTCAAGGATCAATGTTCCAAATTAGAAAAATCCAACTCTACCCTTTGTGATCGAAAATTCCATACTTGTTTCGAATGAAAAAAAAAAGCTTGCGAGCTCGATTGAAAGGCCTAGTTGGAGATACATTTGATGATGCCATGGACTGCTTGGGGAATAATTTTGCAGCTTTAATTCAAAGATCTTACTTCTCAGAAGGAAGGTAGTCATATTATTTGACTATCTTAATACATTAATTTATTCCAAAAAATCTTTAATTATCCCGAAAATTCCAAAATATTCGTAAAAGCTTTCTTTAATCTTGTGCACTTGTTATGCGGACTCGAGAAAAAGCTTCGCTCGTTATCTCCACCCTCGGATCGATTATTCTAAGATTCGCAAAGAAAATGGGTTACTCGCCGCCTCTTGCTCGTTCTCGCGACCTGCGGAACTAAGATTTGATTATATGTCTTATCGTAGAAGACATAGATAGTAAGAATCGCCAAAAGGCGTTGCTTAGGTCAATTCCCCCTCAAAGTCAAGTCCTTATGAATGAGATTTTATTGTCTAAGTCCCTTGATCCTATTCATGTTGATCCTTTGGAAGTAAGTGATGATGAAGTCCCCGATTCTCCCGATAGTGATTATGACTATGAAAGGCGAAGATATCGCTAATATTGAAGTTGTCAACAAAGATCCGATCAAAAAATTTCGATGAAAATCCACCACTGGCGAAAATGAAGGTGCTGAAAACATTTCGATGAAAATCCACCAACCGGTAAAGGTGAAGCGATAAAGGCAAATGAAAGATCTCGACCATCCTCTATGGTTGATAATATTGATGTAGAGAATTAAACTTTCTTTGTAATTTGTCAAAACTTCTTTTTGTTTGTAAGGATTAAGTCTTTGATCGAGTAATCCCCTTTATTTTCTCCTTTTCCCTTATTTAAGGTGTTTGAACATAATCTCGCGAGCATGTTCGCTTATTGAATCTTTTATTAAGTAAAACCATCCCAATTAGGAATTTCACTTTATTTCTTCTCATTGCGACAAGATCGCAGACGCCTTTACATTTTCATGTAATGACCCATTGACCTTGTCTTATCATCTTTGATGGTCTTCTAAGTTTTACCTTCCTATTTAAAGGTCTCACTCGCCACCCTTTATTGCCACAAGGTCGCAGGACGCCTTTACACTTGCATGTAAAAACCCATTGACCTTATCTTATCATTTTTCAAGTATTTTTGCCTCTCGCAGATATTTTGCTTGCGACAATATGACAGACCTAAATTTTCTTGCGAAAGTAAAGCCCCATGACATTAGCCGTCTTGCGACGAAATCGCAGGACGATCTTTACACTTGCATGTAAGGACCCATTGATCTCGCCTTACCCTCGTTAGTATTATTGCCTCTGCGGGATCATTGCACAAATATGACAAGCCTAAGTTTCCTTGCAAAAACAAAGCCTCGTGACATTTGCGTCTTTGGCACTTATCGCCTCCCTAATGGAGGGTGCCGCCTTATCATCTCCCTGGTTGCCCCTTCAAGGAGGCGTACATCGCCATACAAGGCTAGCTCCTCCCATCCGGCCTTAACAACAACCGCTTGTTTTCGCACCTCTTATCCCTTATACCTATAGAGTTTATGGTTACAAGGTCGCACCCTAAGTGGAGTTTTTCGGGCCGAAAAGATGCGCCCAAGACTTGTCAAGAGTGGTAAGGAAGTTCCATGCTCCCCGCACTCTTGACTCAACCGGGTACCTCGGCGCCTTGATCATACGCCGACTCTTGAAAGAGACCCTCGGTCGCCCAACCAGGGTATAACCTACATATATAGTTGGGAATCCAAGGTACCTCTTCCGGATAGGCTTTCATGGGCCCCAAATCCGCATGACCCAGTTCCGTGGGCGGTGTAACCTTTCCCCGGCCATGTCAAGAGATTCCCCCTTATATGACGCACTTTAGGTCTTACATTTGCCTCTTACGAAGTATAATTCGCGAACTAGGTGTACGCCATAAAGGTTCGTCCCATTCATTCAATCATGTTTATTCATTCATTCGTTATTTCTTGCCATTCCGCTTCGCGAGACATTCGCCGATATCTTGGTCCGTATTTTATTGAATTTCGCAAATATCTTGCATTAAAGTACTTCATCTAACCCATTTTTACGGGTAGTATTTCTTTAGATATAATCTGCTCCACGCCTCGCCTAATCTTTGTCCCATATCTTTGCCTTCGAGGATCCATCAATCTATAAGCCCCTGTACCAACTACTTCTTTGATAATATAAGGTCCATCCCATTTTCTCGCCAGCTTGCCTCCATTTTCTCGCTGATATATTGGTGTCTCTCGCAGCACCAAGTCTCCTGGTTGAAATTCACGTATCTTCACACGCTTGTTATATTCTCTCCAGTCTTCGTTGATAATTCTCCATCCGTCGAACGCCTTCTCCCTTTTATCTTCTAATTCGTCCAACTTGATTAGAATGTTACTCGCACTAAGATTTTTCTCCCAAACTTCTTTCTTAGTTGTTGGGATCATAACTTCGTTGGGAGCACGACTTCAACTCCATATGTTAAGCAAAAGGTGACATTCCATTAGCTTCTCTTCTCGGTTGTATTGTATGCCCATACCGCACCGGGTACTTGTTCGCACCATCCTCTATTGTGTCCTTCTAACTTCTTCTTCAATATATCCGCGATTGTTTTATTTGTTGCCTCCTCGACCGTTAGCTTGCATGATATAGTGGAGTCGATTTCCCACATTTTATTTGAAATGCATTAAGTAACAACTCTATGTTTTGCCCTTCAAATTGTTTCCCATTATCGATACCTTTGCGGGGATCCCAAATCTGCATATAATATTCTCGAATATGAAAGTAAAAGCGTCTTTGTCGCGAATGTGTGTCACCGCTTTCACCCGCCCATTTGGTGAAATAATCCGTCCGACAATTAAGTATCTTCTCTCGCCCGTTTCTTCGGTAAAAAAGGTCCCACAATATCTAGACCCCACTTTCCAAAAGGCCACACACTTGTAGAAGAATTTAATGGTGCCCTGTGTGCATGTATCTTCTTCCCATGCCTTTGACAATCTTCGCAGCGCCTTGACATTGCTCTCTCGTCTTCATGCATATATGGCCGTAATATCCTTGCATTTTTGCTTTATATGCTAGGAGATCTTCCACCGCTATGATTTCAAGATCTCCACTATGCAACATCTTCAATATGATTTCTCCTCTTCCCTCGTTAAGCATCGAAGTGAAGGTCCATCAAAAGATCGTCGATAAAGTACACCATCTCTTAATTCATAATTCGTTGCACGGCTTTTCAATTTGTGTGCTTCTAATCTATTTCTTGGTACCTCCCCTTTCATCGTAAGCGTGAAGTTCTGTTCTCAATCTTTATCGCGACATTGTGGTATGTCTTCTACTAACATTGCATCCGCTTCTTGTTCTTCTTCTTTATTGATTGATGGTGCCAAAAGTGTTTGTATTTTGATATTCCTCGCAGTGGGGTCTGTCATCATACTTGATATAAAGGCAAAAGCATCTCATGAAGTCTCGTTATTTCTCCTTGATATATGCCTCCACCTCATTTTTGGTATCTGTGCTGACAATTCTTCGACAAGCTTTCTGTACTTTTGCAAAGATGGCTCATTCGTAACGTATTTCTCTGTTATCTGGAGAATTGCTAATTGCGAATCACTGGTAATCCTCACATTTTCTAACTTCATTTCTATTGCGAATCGCAGGGCATGTATTATAGCTTCATACTCCGTTTCATTATTGGTGGATTCAAACTCCAATCTAAAAGAGAAAGCTAATTTATTGCCTTCGGCGAAATCACAACAATTCCCACTCCATTACCTTCTCCATTTGATGATCCGTCTACCAATATTTCCCACCTATCTCGGTTCGGGTTAACAAATCATTTGGGTCTCCATGCTCTTCTTCTACATCCATCATTTCATCCACTCGCTTCATCTTCTTCCAAAGGAAATTTTCGCCAAAAAGTCTCATGGAATACTGTGACTTGGTTGAGGATAATATTTCATATTTGAGTTTATAATGGCTTATTTGGGCATTCCACCTTTCTACTCTTCCCGATCTTTTTGAATTTTTCATTACCGATTCGATTGGTACTTTTGTTACCACCCCGACGTTATGTGCTTGAAAATATATGCGAAGTTTAAATGTTGCATAGACTAACGCCAGATTAGTTTTTCAATCTTCGAATAATTCCTTTCTACGGCATTAAAAGTCTTACCGATATAGTAAATCGGTTTTTCTACTCCGTCGTCTATTCGCAGCAATATCGCTTAACGCGTGCGACGTTGTCGCAAGATATACCAACAATTCCTCTCCGGCTCGCCTTTGCATAATGGATACTTCCATTAGATGTTCTTTAATTCCTCGTAAAGCCTTTTCACATTGCCTCCCATCCATGTAAACTTCGATCCCTTTTTCAGATCTTTGAAAAAATGTTTGCACTTATCGATGACCGCAAAATGAATCTTCCTAGTGATGCTAATAATCCATTTAGCTTTTGAACATCCTTTATTGTCGCGGGTGTTGGCATATCGCGAACTGCTTTCACTTTCTCTCGGGTCGACTTGTATTCCTTCCTTTGATACTATATAACCCAAAAATTTTCCCGATGCCACTCCGAAGGTACATTTTTCCGATTTACTTTGATGTTGAATCGCCTCATCTGCTCAAAGATTTCTCTCGCATCTTGTACATGGTTTTCTCGCTTTCTTACTTTTTACGAGCATATCATCTACGTATACTTCCGAGTGTTTTATGTATCCATTCTCGCGAACACTTCTTCTACCATTCTTTGGTATGTTGCTCCAAAGATTTCGTAAACCAAACGGTATTTTTGTATAACAATATAACCCTCTTGGAGCGAAAAAGCAAAGATGCTCTTGGTCTTCCTCGGCGAGAGGAATCTGGTTGTAACCTTTATACCCGTCCGCAGATGATATTCTTTCATTTCCGCCGTCGATTCGACTAGTTGTGGGATATCGGCAATGGAAAACTATCTTTAGGACAAGCTTTGTTTAAATCGGTGAAATCTATGCAAATTCTTATCCCCTTTTTCTTCTTTGGGACTATAACCATATTTGCTATCCATTCGGGATACTTTCTTTGGCCTCGATGATTCCCGCATCTAGCATTTTCTCGCAATTCTTCTTCTATTTGGGGGTGATAAGTCATTGCGATTTTTCTAATTTCTCGCTTGAACGGCTTCATCCTTTTATCTATTTCCGCTTTGTGACAAGCTATCGATGGATCTATACAGGCATATCATCCATGTTCCACGCGAAGATATCCTTATAGTCTCGCAACAATTCTACCTAATCCTTTTTTCCTCATTCGCTTCCATACCGGTCCCAATCTTCAACATTTTGGGCTCTTCATTAGTTCCGACATTCACTTCTTTCGTTTGCTCCGCCGCGACGTAACTAGCTTGCGATTCTCCCATAGGGGTTGGTCCTTTCAACTCTTTCGCGAGTTCATTTTCTTCTCCGAAATCTCGCTAGGTATCCCTTTTCCTTCCTTTGCTCTTATCATGTAAACTCTAATTTCTTCTTCTTTTTTAGCTGCTTTCGCCGGTTTTCGCGATGCTTTCGCTTCTTTGTTTGCTCTTCATGATATTTTATTTCAATTTGATAACATATTCTTCCTTTATCCACATCTCCTCTAATCTCGCCAATTCCAGTTGGTGTGGGAAATTTGATACATTGATGAAATGTTGATGCTACAACTTTTATTGCATGTACCCATGGTCTCCCTAGCAATACGTTGTATGGCGATTCCATATCTAGTACACATAAGGTTACTCGTGTCTCGATGTCTCCCAACAGAATTCGTATTTTTACTTCTCCTTTAACCTTTGTTATGGATTTACCAAAACCATGGATGTTGTAGGCCGTGGGGATCATTTCTTTATCTTTATATCCCATTTTCTTGTAAGCATGATAAAACATGATATTCACCAAGCTTCCCGTATCGATTAAAGTTCTATTTACTGTCCATGTTTGCGTTGCCTTTACTAATTCTTCTCCTTTGCACGCGTTTATTGTGATTACCAGTGGAGATGTGTGATTCAAATTTTCTTTAGATATTTCTGAAGCTTTGAACGTTATCCTTTGCTTTTCCCATTCTTCTAAAGGCAATGTCATCTCTCTATCTGTGATTTTCTTTCCTTCAAAATCCCGCTTGTGTATTCTTTTCCTTTGATATTTTCATGAAACTCATCAATCATTGTCTTTGTGTCCGAACTGTACTCCATATCTTTCTCCTTTGCCTCGTCTAATTTAACATTTTCTTTTTCTTTCATTTTCTTGATTTGAATGATTCTCGATTGCCTTCTTTGTTTCTTGCACTGCTTTTAGCGCCAATATGTAGTTGCAGAAATCCCACAATACACCCTCACTATATTTTGTTTAATTAATCCATTCAGAAGATAGTAGATGAACAATTATGAATATTTATTAATAATTTTCTTAAAATGTTTACACAGGAAAATGGAATTACACTTAAGATCTTACTAACATTCGCTCTGTTCCTCTCTCCTAATGACTTGCTTTTCAATCCAAAAAGAACTCTCCCTACAACAGATTCACTCATCCCTTTATATAGGGTAATACATAGTGAATGACAAACAAAGCTGCCCTTTATTTTCGGGAATGTCTCGCAAGTGTCGCAGCGTACAAGTATTCGTATTCGCGACACTTCTTAACTTTCGCCGATTTCATATCTTCCTATCGTCATCCGGTCGTCATTCATATTAATCGTCTGCGACTCACTCGCAATGTTGTTATCGGTTGCCTTCGCGAATTGTTGTTGTCGCGATATTCTAATCCTACAGTCGCTGAAAAGCCTCAACAATGAGAGTCCATCCGAGAACCGAAACGGACTACCCCTACCAACAATGTTCATAGAATCGAGTCTGACTTTGAGGGAAATGCAAAAATGGCTTCTTTGGCCCGGAGAATAGAAGTGCTTGAGTTGGAAAAGAATGTAAAATCAAATTCCCCTACTCTCCGTGACCAAATTGATAGGGCCACTTGTGCCGCATGCCATAGTTCTCGACCACTTAGTGGACAGGCTGTCTGCATTTATATGCATTTCAAGAGTCCAAGTCCGAGCAAGCCAATGCATTGTACCGAGACAAGAGAACAACCCTTATTCTCAAACCTACAACCCAGGGTGGAGGAATCACCCTAACTCCTCATGGTCCAAGGGACCCGCACAAGGGGACCAACACATAACAACCAAGGATACTCATATCCTAGAAACCCCCAAGTACAACCACCCCCTCAGTACTTCAGAGAGAAAAGACTAGCTTGGAAGATCGTGTCGTTCTCGTTAACCCAAGGTATTTCAAAACTTGAGAAAACTACCACCAACGCCTCACGAACCTAGATCTTAAGATAGGGCAAATCTGTGATGCATTGAATGAGAGAGAGAAAGGAAAATTCCCTAGTCAACCCCTACAAAATCCAAAGAATGTGTTTCAAGAAGGCTCCTCTACCTGCAATGAAACTTCACATAGTCAAGCAAATGCTGTCACCACTCTCCGTAGTGGTAGAATTGTTGAGAACCATGTAGGTGTACCACCATCAAGCGAGTCACATCGGACTCCCAAGTACACACAACACCACGTAAAACATCTAATGTAGAGAACGAATCTGAGCCTGTTGATAAGACCAAGAGTCCTACTAATATAGATGTTCCTATGCCAAGTCATGTTCCTGTTGCTCCATTTCCACAACGGTTGGTGCAACAGAAGGGGGGTACCCAATACAACGAGATGTTGGAATTGTTCAAAAGAGTTAACATAAACATTCCATTTCTCGAAGCAATCAGGCAAATACCTGCCTATGCTAAGTTTTTGAAGGACCAGTGCACACAAAAGCGAAAGCTTCATGTGCATAAGCGTGCCTTTCTCACCGAGCAAGTAATTTCAATTATTCAAAACAAAACCCCACCTAAGTTTAAAGACCCTGTAGCCCAACTATCTCTTGTACTATAGGTGAGCATACAATCGAAAAGCTTTATTGGACTTAGGAGCTAGTGTGAATCTACCGCCATATTCGTGTATGTGCGGTTAGGTTTTGGGAATTGCAACCCACTCCTGTCACGCTACAATTAGCGGACAGATCTGTGCGAATCCCTCGGGGAATCGTTGAAGATGTGCTAATCAAGGTTGATAAATTTTATTTCCCTGTGGACTTCATTGTGTTAGATACACAACCTGTGCATAATCCTGGAAATCATATTCCCGTTATCTTAGGACGTCCCTTTTTGGCCACGTCAAACGCTATCATAAATTGTCGTAGCGGGATATTGAATTTGTCTTTTGGCAACATGACTGTGGAACTGAATGTCTTTCGTGTGAACCAACAACCCATAGAGTGTGATGATGATGATTTGCATGAGGTTAACATGATTGAGAGTCTGATTCAAGACTCATTGTCTGACATCTTGCCTGTAGATCCTGTACAAGCATGTTTAGACAATTTTGACTTAGACCTTTTCAGTTCTGAGTACATTAGTGAAGTCCACTCTTTGCTAGAGTCTGTGCCACCCATGGATATTGCTAAATGGCAGAATGCAGTGGAACCCCTTCCACTCTCGATACCAAATCGCCCCACCTCTTGATACACCACCTAAGCTTGATTTGAAACCATTACCCGATACCTTGAAGTATGCTTTCTTAGGTCCTTCTGACACTTTACCTGTGATTATTGCATCATGTTTAGACACGGAACAGGAAAGTAGACTCTTAGAAGTACTTCAAGAACATAAAGGAGCTTTAGGTTGGACCATCTCCGATCTTAAGGGAATAAGTCCCACAATTTGCATGCATCATATAAACCTTGAGGAGAACACTAAACCATCTAGGGAAATGCAAAGGAGACTTAACCCCAACATGAGAGATGTTGTCAAGGGTGAGATTCTGAAACCGCTTTGACGCGGGTATCATCTACCCCGTCCCGATAGCTGGTGGGTTAGTCCTATTCAGTAGTACCCAAGAAGTCCGGCATTACCGTTGTTCAAAACGAGATGAATGAGCTCCTTCCCACCCGTGTGACCACCGGGTGGCGAGTATGTATTGATTATAGAAAATCGAACACAAGAACCAAGAAAGACCATTTTCCCCTTCCCTTCATTGACCAAATCTTTGGAAAGGTTAGCCAAACATAAGTACTACCGCTTCTTAGATGGCTATTCTGGCTACAACCAAATTCACATAGCACCGAAGACCAACAAAAGACCACATTTTTGTCCTTATGGAATATTTGCTTATCGTCGTATGCCTTTTGGGTCATGTGCAATGCACCCGCTACTTTTCAACGTTGCATGATGAGCATTTTTTCCGACATGGTAGATAAGTTCCTTGAGATTTTTATGGATGATTTTTCGTGTTTGGATCTTCATTTGATGAGTGTTTGCATCACCTCACATGTGTGCTAGTTAGGTCTAAGGAGAAGAGTTTGGTCTTGAATTGGGAAAAATGCCATTTTATGGTTAATTCAGGCATTGTTTTAGGGCATATCATCTCGGAAAAAGGCATAGAAGTAGACAAAGCCAAGGTAGATCTCATTCAACAGTTGCCTCAACCTCGTTCTGTGAGGGACATCGAGATCATTTCTAGGCCATGCGGGTTTTTACCGCCGATTCATCAAAGACTTTAGTAAAATTTCACGACCTTTGTGCAATCTTCTTGCAAAAGATGTTGCATTTGTCTTTGATGATGCTTGTAAGGAAGCATGGGAGCAAATCAAGGCTCTCCTTACATCTGCCTCTATAGTCGGACCCCCGATTGGTCATTACCATTTGAGATTATGTGTGATGCGTCGACTATGTCAGTAGAGCTGTTTTAGGCCAAAGAGTAGACAAACTCCCTTATGTGATCTACTATGCTAGTAAAACACTTAATGATGCTCAATTGAATTATTCCACTACTTTGAGAAGGAGTTGCTAGTCATTGTGTTTGCATTAGACAAGTTTAGATCTTATTTGATAGGGTCTAAGGTCATCATTTATTCGATCATGCTTTGCATTGAGATATCTTTTGTCTAAGAAAGATGCTAAGGCTCGTCTAATTCGATGGATACTCTTGCTACAAGAGTTTAACCTCGAAATTCGAGATAAGAAAGGGTCGAGAAAATGTTGTTGTCGATCACTTGTCTAGGTTGAATGTTGAATCTTCGATGAGTCGTGTTGATTAGGGAATCATTCCCCGATGAGCAATTGATGCTTGTGTCCGAAATGCCTTGGTTTGCTCGATATTGTGAACTACCTTGCTACAGGTAGAATGCCCTTGCATTGGTCTAAACAAGACCGTGCTAAGTTCTTGGTTGAAGTTAAACATTTCCTTTGGGATGACCCATATTTGTTTAAGTACCGCAAGACCAAATCATTAGGAGATGTGTCCCCAATTTCAACAAAGGGACGTCATTTCTTTTTGTCATGACCATGCATGTGGAGGCCACTTTAGTGCCAAGAAAATCACGCAAAGATCTTGCAAAGCGGTTTCTATTACAACTTCGTTTAAGGATTGCCATGCATTCTCGTGTTGCTTGTGACCGATGCCGAAACTAGGAAGTATATCTAGGAGAAACATGATGCCCTTACAACCCATATTGATTGTTGAGCTGTTTGATGTTTGGGGCATTGATTTCATGGGTCCATTTCCGAATTCTGAAGGTAAGTTTTACATTCTTGTTGCTGTCGATTATGTCTCTAAGTGGGTAGAAGCCATTGCAACCAAAACCAACGACCATAAAGTTGTTCTTTCTTTTCTTAAGGAGAACATTTTCTCCCGTTTTGGAACCCCGAGAGCGATAATCAGTGATGGAGGTAGTCATTTCTGCAATAGACCCTTTGAATCACTAGTGCGCAAGTATAGAATCACTCACAAGGTCGCAACACCTTACCATCCTCAAACCAGTGGCCAAGTAGAAGTTTCTAATAGGGAAATTAAGCATATCCTTGAGAAGACCGTCAATCCTTCTAGGAAAGATTGGTCTTTGCGCTTAAATGATGCTTTATGGGCCTATAGGATCGCATACAAGACTCCCATTGGGATGTCTCCTTAGACTTGTGTACGGAAAAGCATGTCATCTACCCGTTGAGTTAGAACACCGTGCATCTTTGGTCGTGAAAAGCGGAACTTTGATCTTGATAAGGTCTGGAACCCGTAGAAAACTTCAACTCAATGAGTTAGAAGAATTGAGAAACGATGCATATGATAGTGCCAAAACATACAAACATAGGATGAAAGTGTTTCACGACAAGCGCATTCTCGCAAGTCTTTCACCCCGTGTCAAAAGTTTTATTGTACAACACTAGGTTGCATTTGTTTCCGTGAAAGCTACGTTCCCGATGGTATGGACCATTCGTGGTACGCACCGTCTTTCCCCATGGAGCTAGAAGTTGAAAACCCAAAGAAACAAGAACATCTTCAAAGTCAATGGTCAAAGATCAAAACCATTTCCTGGAGCATCTTCCACCGAAGTTGAGACCGTTGACTTGGAAGACCCCATCTATGTGGACTGATCTAGTTCACTCGTGTACATACTTATGGACTAAACATCCATCATCTTTCCCTTTTCTTTTTCTTTTTGCATAATTTTGATGTGTGCTAACCAACCTTTTTTTCTTGCGCTCGTGATTGTTTGCTTTCAAAGCATTCATCTTTCTATGGTTTGGCAACACCCTCTTGCATCCGGTAATCTCTTCCCTTTTCTCCTCTCAACATAGTTCTCTTGGTATGTGAATGCTTAAATTCTTATTATCTGTTAACACATTGAGGACAATGTTTGATCTAGGTTTGGGGGTGTGATTTGCATATAGAGTTTTTAGTCTTTTTATTTTACTTCGTTTACAAGAAAAAAAAAAAAAAAAAAATCAAACAAAAATCAAAAAAAATAAAAATAAAAAAAAAAATAAATAAATATATTGTAGTTTATTTTCTTAGTTTTGATACCACCATGGTAAAGAAGAATTTAAAAAGAAAAATCCAAACAACAAGGAATTTGAGTAGAAAAGTTAAAAATTGTCAAGTTTTGTGAAGTTTAGAAGTTCGTCATCAACATTTGAAGACCGAAGACCGAAGATTGAAGACGTTTCTATGGTTCTTATGAGAGAGTGATATTAATTGCCGATCGGGTGAGAAGTGAGTGAGTACTCCCACCCCTTGCTAATGGTTGATTTCCTTTCTTAGAGATCATCGTAAAAGACTCTTTTTTGTCCACACTTCGTGGAGTCTCCAGATTTTATTTCGGAAGGTTATCCTTCTTACCTACAACGTGTGCGGGATTTCTCTCTTTATTCCCGCCGCACACATGAGAGACTAAAAAAGCGATCTTTTTGAGTGCAATTATCATAAAACCCTAATGGTGAGGCGAAGTTGAGACTTATGATCACAATCGAATCAATTCTTTCATATGGTATGGTTACTTCTCGCTCAAGACTTAAGGATGAGAATGCGTTCTTTAGTAGTTCTAACTTCTTGTTACTAGTATGCAGAAACTCTATGTCCTCATAGCTTTTGGATGCTTGAGACTCTTTTACACTCGAAGTTGGAGAAGGTTTTGTGGGTACACCTCTCGTAAACCCTCACGAGACTACAACTCGTCCACTAGGGACACCTAGGGGTTTAAAGGCTTAGTGCATATGCTAAATGTATTCGAGAGACCTGCGACAGGGGTATAGTTAGGATTTATTCATTTTTGTTTCACTTGAGGACAAGTAAAATTCAGGTTTGGGGGAATTTGATGAGTGCCAAATATTGCATATTTATACACCTTTTTATTGGCATTTTACTCATCTTTTGTGCTCAAGAATCAGATATTATCCCAGATTCTAAATTTTCTTTGTTTTCAAGAATAAATATTTGTACTAATTAATTTTGTGTTTTTAGGTACTAAATAAAGTCTGGAGAAACTGAGGAATCCACAGAGCGAAGAATTGGAGTCGAGCATCTATGGAACAAAGCCAAAGCCCGCAATGGGCTTGCAACCCAACAAGTAGCAACTCATCTAAGACATGGGCTTGAGCTAGACCCGACCTCACGACCCGATCCGAGCCCGTGCATCCCAAGCCGTTTCGGATCGCGTCTAGATACATCCTACGGCCGCTCCATCGTTCACATCTTCGCTTGATACTCCCGCCCAACACCAAAACATCCCAACACTTCCTCAGCCTATCAGATCTGTCCCCCAAGATCCAACGCTCGCTAGGCCCGTCTCATCATCATTCGATGTACCTACCTCACAAAGAAAGTCACCTAACCCTATACCCACTCGAGCTAATCCCCATTTTCTTTCCACTTTCTCTTTCTTCTCCATACCTCCCTCGGAGAAACCTTACCCAACCATACCTCCACCTCCTTCTTCCCACGCCTATGGCAGTGAGTCCCAACCATACCTCCATCCCCTTCTTCTCACAACAACTCCTCTAGCTCCTTCTCCGCCACCCTTGCATCAATTTTCTCTTTCATAGCTTCTCATGAACCTAGAAGCTAGGTAAGAGATGATTGAAGCTAGGGTTTTCATCAACCACCCCGCATGGTCGATTCGCAGAGGAAGACAAGGCGCAAATCAGTTTGGGTTGGTGTGTAACAAAGTTTGAATTATTGTGAAGAGTATATATTGATGTTTTGAGGGAAGAGAGAGGGTCGATTTTAGTTTGAATTCGGGTTCTTAGTTTTAATTTGTAATTTTAATTTGAAGTCCTGCTTTTTAGCATGTTTAGTATGGGTTAATTCTCAGATTGCTAGGATTTACATGAAACCCTAGCCTGCTCCGTGGTTCAACTTAATGTGAATTATTCTTGACATGCTTTAATTGATAAGAAAGTTTCATTGTTAACATCTCAATGCCCTCTGCTCTCACAATGAATATCATGCATCCATTGTAGTTAGGTTTACATTGTGTTGAGTGTGTTCAGCCATATTTTGATTGCTAATGCTATCACTTAGATTATTTGTACTTAACTAGACATCTAATGCTCGAGTAGTACTCGAGTTGATACTTGAAACTTCAAATGGTGAAACCGCTTAGGTATATGATAGAGTTGACAAACTATCCTTACCCGCCTTAGGAACAAGAATATTCACTTTAGTTGAATTGCATAACTTGAAATAGTGGTGGATTGGCAATCCTAGTATCCTTCTTAATCATCTTTTATAGTTCATTTTGCCTCGTCTTGCAACCTTCAACACAAACAGAAAGACTATAAACAAAAGCTTTGTATCTCACGTCACGTCACCCGAATTCGTCGAGAAGCTTTCTAGAATAACCTAGCATCCTCTAGTTCCCCGTGGAAAGACTCCGTGCTTGCCACCGCCTTCAAGGCTCGTGCACTTGCAGATTAAGACATAGGAAAAGCCTCTTTTAGCTCCTATCGTTATTTAGTTACAACTCTTTGAGATTGATTTGCGGATGGGAATTGTATGTTTGGGAATTTAATTATAAAGGAGTGGATATAGTCAAGTTGTGTCTGGCAGAGTCAAGTGAAAATGGTAAATGTGCAAGGTTTATAGTGATGTTGCCGTACTACAACTCAAGACAGGTTATAAGACTTAGTGTAATGAAGATAGTGAAGTTGTGAAACTAGAATTAGTTGTAATGATGTATAAGATGAAGGTCGAGAGCTTATTGTTTTAGATGAAGTTTCGAGATAACAAGTGTGTTTCGAGTTGTTAGAATTGTGGTTAGTAGAATTGAATTGCATGATCTTTTGTATCTTGAGTTTAGACCTAATAGTCATCCCGGTCAGCTTACCTGATCTGACTTGGTGTGTCTGACTGAGTTAACCGGGATCTCGACTCGGTGAGAATTTGACCGAGTAGACTCGTTGAGTCGTACTTGACCTTTGACCAGTTGGTCCACTTAGACTTGGACTTTGACTAACGTTGATTGTTAGAGACCCGTTGACTGTTATTTTGACCGTCGGTGATCGTTAGTTTGGCCTGAGATGGACCGGCCTTGTGTATTGGGCCGAGTTTAGTGGACTTGGGCTTAGAGCCATGTATTCTTAGTTTGATGTTTTGGACCTCTTATGGTTTGAACTAGCTTTTGGTTCCTTCTACAAAGTGGTAGATATTCATAAGACGACTATAGAACCAACCTAATCGGATTAGTAAAACATTGGAAGTGTTAAAGATAAATAATGAAAAGGTATAGAACCATAAATGGGCTTAGAACTATTAGATAGTTTACTTTGCCTATAACTAGAGAATTGTATGAGATTGTGTTATGAGCCTTGTGTGAGCCTTTTGGCTAACCTTTAGAGTGCTTGTGTAATTAACAGTTAATTTGTATTAACAACGATCGAATCAAAGGATGAACCAAAGGATTGTGGATCTCAAGGTAAGTGAGACTTGTCATCAAAAGAGGTGGGAATCGATATCTTGGTCCAGAGGAATCGATATCTTAATCCAGAGGAATTGGGTGAATC